>JAMPIV010013933.1:105000-529156 GCA_024509875.1 Oreohelix idahoensis | reverse complement strand
TCTTCTGTTATGTGTATTAGATGTCTCTCTCTTCCGTTTTTCCTTCCGGGTGTACTCTGCTTGACTTTAACGGATAGCTCCTCCTGGAGAGCATGAGCTTAGACCCGCATACTCGAGTATAATTATACAGGAGAGCTACCCTTTCAGTTCTATTATGATCTAATTCCACCAGACAGGAACAGGTGGCATGCCATGCGGCCTGGCCTGGATTTCATGACTTGTCCTTTTGGGATGATCAACAGCGAGTTTCAGACCTGGCTTTGCCAGACTAACCTGATGCAAAGCTGATCAATACTGTATTATCAATAAGTTATCTGCGTCTAATTTACTCCCCATGAGCTTCATCAGATATTTTCCAGTAAAAAATATTACTAAATACATAGCCTTAACATGTGTTCTAAGAGCCGTGATCGAGGTTCTGCTGCAGTCATGGTTCTTTGAAGATCTCATTACATTTCTTTCCCCTATTCGTTAGACTTTTCTAGTACCTCTACCAGATCTACAGGCACGGCACACTATGATATTCTGTATTAGATTCTTGCGTTTGTTGCCTTTGTATTTTTTGGATTTGAATTGTTTATATTTTTTATATTTTTTGTGTTTGATTTTTTTTTTTTTTTTTATGTGTGCGCCTTAGTGTCTTTCTTGCTCTATGTTAATTAGATTTGTAGTTTAAAATTTTATTATTTAATTCTCTTTTTGTTTCCTCCTGTAATTTTGAATTTTATATTTTTGTCTCCTCTTTTTGTATTTATTATTATTTATTTACCTAAATATCTTTTTTTTGGATTAAAATATTGATGGATACTAGCAAGCAACAGAAACACATTGAGGAACACTTTGGACTCTCTCCCGTCTCCTGAACAATGGTGTTTTGATTCGGACCCCACAATATATATAACCAACTCGCGATCAACCAACTTTGATCCCCACCCTACTGCATTAGTTATAATGACAAATTTATACCTTGGTTTTTAACTGCTTCTATCACATATATATATCTATATATCTTGTGCACCTCGGTGGTGTGGAGTTGGCGAGTAAGTAGGGAGGGGGGGGTAAATAAAAGGTGCGATGATTGAATAAAAGAGGGGTATGGTAGGGGGGGGGGGAAAGGGTAAGAGGGAAGGTGGTGAAGATAAAGTAAGGGGAGGGAGGAAGGAAGGAGGGGGGAAGTTGTAGGAGAGAGGGGGGTGATAGGGGGGGGGGGGAAGGAAGAAAGAAGGAAACGATTGGGAATTGTTGGTGGGTAGGGGGAGGGGAGGTGGGAGGGGGGGGGGATGGGGTGGGATTGGGAGGATAAAGGGTTTGGGGGGAGGGGGAGGCGTTGAGTTGTGGAGGGGTGAGGGTGGGGAACATGAAGGGAAGAGAAAGAAGAGTAGGGGAAAAGAGGGTTGTTAGTAATGGGGTGGGGAAAGGGAGGGGTGTGATAGTGGGGGGGGAGGGTATGTTTTGAGGTTGTGTTGTGGTGTGGGTTGAGTGAGGGGGGGTGGGGGGGTTTAGAGTGAGGGTAAAATAGTATGGAGGTTTTGTTTTATAAAATTTGTAGTATCATTATATTAAGGTATTGGTGGCAGAAGATTTGTATATAAAATATTGGTAATTTTGTTGATAATCTGTTTGTTGGACGTATAGTTGGATGGGGATGATGAGATATAGAAAAGATTGGAATAATAGTTGGTTGGGAGTTGTGGGGTATATTTTGTATATTTGTTAGGTATAAATTTTATTAAGAGTACAAGGAGGAGGTGAAATTTAATTAGAAGTGTTAGTGGGTGGGGATTGTGAGGAAAGGGGGATATAGGAAGTTTAAGTTAGTGATAAGCTTGTGTGGTTTTGAGGTAACAAAAATGCGTGTTTCCCCGGAGTAAAACGAATGGAGTGTTATCGGAATGACATAGGTCGAAGCTGCGATTTACGGACACAGGAGCTAACTACTGCCTCGCTAACCGATGAACTGGGAAGGCTCCGGTGGTACCGGGATCACCACGTGCAGTCTTTCGAGACAGCGACCGCCAGCGCTCTTGACGAGGGCAACGAAACGAAACGATGTTTTGTCGGAACGCTTTGCCCCCACAAGAAAATATATCTACGCGTTTGCTATTTCACTAGTCTTAAAACGCTAGGGAATCACAGTGAATTAGAAAATGGGTAAAAACTTTAACACATTTTAACACTTAAGCACAACTTATTATTATTACCAGAAATCAGAATAAATCCCCACGAAGGCTATTAACGCACTATTTCACATAGGTTCTAGCGTACGCGTTCAGATTATCCAAAATTTTCTGAGAGACCTGATAACTGACTTGGAGAGAACGCCGTAATATATACAGATTTTGTGTAATATACTCTCTAAAGGATGTGACAATTCACACCATCGGCATAGCAGGGAAAATCAATGAGCTTCGTTTCCGAGATAAAGGATTTTATGGTTCGCTCTACTCGCGATGCCGAACGACATCGAAAGACATGTGCCATGCGAACTGTATTAATATCGACATACATGTTATGAACTTTACTCATAACAAAAAGGAGAGTGCTAACAAAAGAATAATGCACCCAATTCAGTACGGACAACAAATGTAGTTCAACACTGCCGGAGAGGAGATGAAGTAGTGCACAAATTATGTCACAACCGTTATCGGGACATGCAGCAGAATGAGCACAACGTAAATTATTTCCGATCATGTTTTGGGGGTTACTTCCTCCGTGTATCCAGAAAAAATGTAAAAAAAAAAAAAAAAAATAATAGGACTAAGTTCTAATCAATATCGACTGTAAGGCGCAGAATTTAACTATAATCAGATACATAACAGAAGTTGGAGTCAACAAAGAATGGGTATTATATGTCTACTAGGACACAGGAAAAAGAAACAGCATACGTCACAACAACACGGTCTTCGTTAGGTAATGTACATACATACACAATTAAACGAAAATGAAGCGAGCAGTAAATGGAGAAAGTAGTCACTGCAGTAAACCTCGGTATGAGGCGCCGTAAAATTTCCTTTATTAATATTTTTTCCTGTATATTAGCTCTCACTGCCTATTGTCACGTTTGTTCGACACTGACGAAAACTTTAGTATTCGTAACGTTGGCAATTTCTTTGTCCTTTGTCTTAGTAAAGCTTATATCGCCATTTACCATAACGTTGCCGCAATTCTCCTCATTTTCATATTACAAAAACAGAATCAAAAAGGACGTCCAGTGAAGTGTCGATAATCCGAACTAACTGAAACCAGGGTAGTTCGGATTTCAGATTTGTTCGAATTTTGGAAAGTATAAAACATACTATAATAGAGACTTTAAAAAAATTATAATAAAAGCACAGGGTTACAATTAACGTATTTTTTATTCATAGGTAATAGGACGAATGGAAATTTCGTTAAACTTTTGTCAAACTTCGTTTGTTTGCTGCCAAGTCTTTTATTGTTGTCATGAAGTGCAGTTGATTTGGACAGCATTCAATTTATTGTACCAAGCAATAGTACTCCTTAACGCAGCAAATGCGTCAGAAATGAGTTCGCCCATAAGCAGAATCAAGTTTCAATTCGAACTTGACACATTTTTATTCTTCACTTGTGTTTAGTGTCTAGTATAGCTGACTTTCCACGTTTTCAAATGTGGCTAACAAAGACTCAATTTGTCCTTTTGAATTTACATCTAAATCTTCTATTCAATTTTTCAAAATGAAAGTCAAGTTGGAAAGACGTGGCATGTGTGTTAGAATGTACAAATAGCTTGGCCATTACCTCGAGAATAGAACTGCCAGTGTACAGCTACAAGGACAGACTAGTATGAAGTTTATACTGGAGCAGGGGATCTCGCAAGGGGGAGTCCTGTCACCAAAACAGACCCCCTTGCTTACATAAATGGCACAACAGAAATGTTCCAAGGAGAACACTCAATGCATCCTTCGCAGATGACTTAACCTTGTCGATCTCTGAAGAGCATATCAATTACTGCAAATATTTGGATGCAGCAAGCATTAACATCACTGGAGGAGTGGGCCAAAAACGTGGCTAATGAAGATAAATGAAGGGAAAACAGCATACACCGTGTTCTCTCTCTCAAATAAACCACAGACCTGCAAAACTAGTGCTAAACGGAAAAAAAAAAATCTATATTTGGATAAAAATCCACACTACCTAGGCATTACTTTTGATCACCGTTTAATTTGGAAAAAAAAACAGGTTGAAAGAAAATCGGATGAGGGCAAGGTAAAGAATGGCAGTCATGAAAAAACTTGCTGGGACAGCTTGGGAAACAGATGAGAAAGTGCTAAATACGCTATAAAGGCGTTTAACAGGGCGAGTTAGACCAGTTCTAGAAGATGGCATTGCATCATGGGCAACAGCAGCTAAATCAAGCGTTGATCAAATTAGCAGACTCCAAAATCAAGCAATGAGAATAATTACAGGAGGCATGAAAACAAAACACATAAAATAACTCGAAAAGAACACATACCTCTAACCAATGGAGGATAGAAGAAATAGCAGATCCCAGCAACAAGCTGAGAAATTCAAGAGTAACATATCATCCAATGAACCATAGAACAAATGCCCTTCGAAATGAAATACCCAAGCGATGTAACTTTGTAGAAATAACCACAAAAAAGATGAGAGCAATTTCCATAAATGCTGTATCAACAACTAAACACATCTTCACACAAGCTTCCAGTTTGGAAACAACATCGCTTCCCTGAAATTTTAGAAACCATTCCTGGAATTGAGAGAAAGAAGAGTCAGACTGCAACAAAGAGAAAAGCTATAACGGCGAAATACATAGAGACACATTACTCAAGCAACACCTGCACCCATGCATACACAGATGGATCAGCAACAATTTAACAAAAGGTGTAGGTGGATGTGTTCTTCTGAGCTTAAGCACTTATATAAAAAAAAAATGGATGTTAGTGGCAACAGGGCAATTTTTAAGTAACTTCAGAGCAGAGGCGAAGACTATGGAAACTGCAGCAGAGGTCCAAATGACGGAGAAAAGCACCGAGAGACAAAATTGCTTTCTTTACAGCTGCATTGTCAGTAATTGCAACGCTAAATAGCCAAGATCAGGCAGACCTGGATGACCAAAGAATAGTGCTCTACAATCTATGTCAACCATTCAAAAGAGTTATGGTCAAATGGATCCCATTTCATTGTAGCATCCCCGGGAATGAAGAGGCTGACAGATTGGCAAAAGAAGACGGAAAGCTATCTTAGCCTGATACAAGCATAACTTTCGAAGGGGCAGAGAGTTTGTATCTGAATCCAGGCCACACACACAATGATGCATATTACCAGCTCAGCAGAAGAGAAAAAGTGGTAGTCTTTAGACGTCGCACTGTCCACAACATATTGGGATACCATCTATTGAACAAGCTAAAGATAGGAACTACTGATGAGTGCAACTGCGGCATAGATAAAATGACTGCTGAACATCTGCTTCAAAGTTGCCCAACATATGTGGAACAGAGAAAACACATATGGCCGTCACCAGTTCCATTCCTGGACAACTCTATGTAGATACAAAATAGCTTTAAGCTGACCACTGCTTTCTTTGAAAGTATTCAAGCAGACGTCTGAGAATGTACAAAGAAGTAGAAAAAATTTCGGCTTCCGTTTGGATGACGAAGACGACGTCATTACTACATTACTTTAACAAAACAATTCTAAACACAGGACAATCACACACGCACTAAGAAACGGACGAACTGATTACTGACCGGATGCGTGTAAGAGTTAAAATTGGCAGTCGTATTCATACAACTGTATCTACCGTTGGACACATTCTGATTTAGCATAGGCACACGCCTCAATTTCTGGTGCCAGCTTCTTCTTATCTTCTTTGATCCTTAGCCGCCGACCGTCAAAGCAGTCAGTGGCCATATCACGCCTAGTGGCGTCTTGTAGGGCAACAACAAATTGATTCCACTTTCCCAACAAATATTTGCTAGCTAGTTCGGATTATTGACTCAAACCGAAGAACTCAAGACCTAATCTTCACACTCAGACAGCTGAGTGAAAAGGCCCTTGAGTATAAGAGTGAGATCCATCTTTGTTTCATACATCTGGAAAAGGCGTTTGACAGGGTCCCCTGGAGCAAACTTTGGGACTGTTTGGCAAGGAAGAATATTCCAGCACCTCTGATTCATGCTATACAGAGCTTCTACAAGTCTTGCAGAAATTATGTGAGGACAGCAAACCATAAGTCAGAAGAGTTCAGGACCACCACTGGTGTAAGACAAGGTGATATCCTATCACCTTACCTTTTCATACTCCTCATGGATGATGTCATCAAGGCATGTAAGGAGAGAACAAGAAAGTATTCAGTGGAGTACTGGAAGATGAGACAGGTCTATATTTCAGAGCTGGCTTTGCTGATGATGTTGCCCTGATTGCTAAATCAGAGGCACATCTCCAATCCAACCTGCAAGTCTGGAAGGAAGAGCTGGAGAAGAGAGGGATGGTCATAAGCAGCTCTAAAACAACATCCATGGTGATATCACGAGAAGAAAGAAAACATCAGATTAAGCTGGGAGAACAGGTCCTGGAGCAGGTCGACCACTTTAAATACCTCGGAGCTATTATAGACCGAAAGGGAGGCATCAAAGAAGAGTTGGCCACTCGAAAAGCAGCAGATGTGAGACTTTTTCAGGCCATAAATCGAGGATTCCTCAGCAGGAGAGAGGTAGGTAAGAAAACGAAGATGGCTGTATACTGCTCCACCTATGCCCCAGTCTTGACATATGGATGCGAGTTATGGGCAATGACTAAAACCCACAAAAGCCAGATCCAAACCTCAGAAATGAGGTATCTGAGGAAGGTGGTTGAAGTAACAAGAAGAGACATGGTCCGCAACCAGACGATACGTCAAGGCCTAAAATCCCATCCGCTGCAGACCCAAATAGAACAGGCCCAACTAAGATGGTGTGGCCATGTCTGCAGAATGGGAGAAGATCGGCTACCACGACAAGCATGGGAAACAAAGAGCCAGGGATCCAGACCTCCAGGACGACCCAGAGTCCGCTGCGAGGACAACATTAGACAATCTTTGAAGGACCGAGGACTAGAATGGAACCAGGCCAGGAGGAAGACAGCGGATAGGATAGCCTGGCGCTCTCTCTTCCAAACCTCTACACCTCACGGTAGAAGGGGAACAACTAAGTAAGTAAGGATTATCGTCGGACTATTGTCCTCTTTTCACACAACATGCCTAAGAAAAATTCTCCGAATCTTTTGGCCGAATATCATCACCAACCAAGATCTGCTTACTCGGAGCAAGCAAGAGGACATACACACCATCATAGCTGGCAGACGCTGGAGCTGGGTTGGCCATGTCCTCAGAAGAGACCCCAATGCCATCACAAGAACAGCTATGCTATGGACCCCTGAAGGAAAACGAAAGAGAGGCCGATCAAAAACAACTTGGCGGAGGACTGTGGAGGCTGAGATGCAAAGAATGAACCAGAGTACCACTGTACGAAGGATGGCCGCCGACCGAGCAAAGTGGAATCAATTTGTTGTTGCCCTACAAGACGTCACCAGGCGTAATGGCCACTGACTGCTTTGACGGTCGGCGGCTAAGGATCAAAGAAGAAGAAGAATTGTAATTAGATCAGTACTTTGTTCGGAGTATCGTAGAGATATTTTCCTTGTCTGGCACAGCTTCTAAAATTCGGTAAAGTATCCTGCTCCCTGCCTGGCAAACTAACGAAGTAAGTAAAAAGTTGAACGTCTATGTCAGTTTTAATCTAGCGCGAGATAGTAAACACGCGCTGTTTGATGTAAATTAATGTTATATTAGCCACAGTCAGATGTAAAAAAAATAGGTCGAGGATACGTCCTGTCTGTGAATTAAGATTCCAGTCCGTCCCGCAGTTGGTGGGAGGGATATTTTAACCCTTGACCTGCTAGACACAACTTTAAAAGATAAAAATGACAGGACACTTTCGCCCTAATTAATGGGCTAATTCCCCCCCCCCCCCCCGATAGTCTTCTTCTTCTTCTTCTTCTCGTTCGCTGTTGTTTAGAAATGTCTACACAAGAAGTCCGGTTTTCTGGATGTATGTTGCTGTGGTTGAAAGTTCTTCAAGACCCCAAACAGCTTTGTGTGGATGTGCGTCTCTGTGGGCCAATGTTCAGTTCGCAATTGACTAAGCATGTGGCAGTCTTGCAGGATGTGTTCGGCTGTCTGTGCTGCCTGTCCACACGTACATAGGGGTGATGGGACCAATCTCAGTCTGTATAAGTGACTGTTCAGTCTGTTGTGTCCTGTTCTCATACGGAACAGGATCACCTGTTTTGCTCGATCAAGATATTGATAGTTGTCTCTTTGTTGATCAATTTTCCTGATGGCCTTGATAAGGGTCTTCTTTTCCTGGAATGTGATTGTTTGTTCTTTTTGTTCCTGTGTTGCTCCCTCTTTTGCTAACATATCTGCTCTCTCATTTCCTGGTATGCCACAGTGTGATGGTATCCACTGTAGCACTACCCTTCTTTTGATCTTTACTTCGCATAGGACTTTGTTTAATTCTGGCAGTTTATCACTGTTGAGGGCTTGCAGAACTGACATTGCATCGGTAAGGAATACAACCTGCTGACATTGGCTTATTGTGTTATTTATTATTATTTATATATATATATATATATATATATATATATATATATATATATATATATATATATATATATATATATATATATATATATATATATATCTGTATTTTTAGTGATTAATTCATTTGTGCGTTAGGAAGTTGTGTAGAATGTGTTAGATAGAAAACTACGGTGTGTTGCTGGCGGACTTACAGGCCTGTGTATAATTCTGGAGGCAAAGCCAGCCTTGTGAAATATTCAAGATAATTGAGAATGATGGCAAAAGTGTGTCTGTAGGTTTAGAAAAGCATTTTAAAGAATTATTTCTTTATGTAATGGACACACACACCAGGAACGTAAGGAAGAATGAAAGCGATTGTTTTTATGGATTGTTTAAGCTATTATTTTAGTAGTTTATACAAGACTAAATCATTGTATGGAGGCGGATCATGGACAACTGGCTCTAACTAAGGATTTAGAGGGAAATTGTAGTCACAGTGAACTGGATTTGGTTGTTGCTTCTATAATATGTCCTGTGTATCTGCTAGCACACTTTCTGAAACTTTCTATCATCCCCATCCTTTGTGATAATGGGATAGTGATGGAAAATATAGGGGTTGCCTTTAATTCGTTTCAGGTTATATCCTGTAAACCCAACTACACAAAATAAAGTCATCCACTACTGAAGGCACTACTGGTGCAAGCGCCTTTGAGTTCAGAAGGCCAGTTACCAAATGCCTACTGCCTGGAGGAAGTTCACATAAATTTTCCTGCCAGGACAAATGTGGAACCAGCGTCATTCTACAGATGAGTGAAAAACAAGACAACTGTAGAGTATCCGAGTTGAACCACAATTATAGACAATCATTTATGATGACAAGTGTGGGCATAGATATAGCCAGTGATAGCTTCACATGCAATTCACAGTGAAAGAACAGTGTTAGAAACATATATAAATATATTATTCCAGCAGAGAACTCTCATCAAAATTTAATGTCTTTTGATACCTTTTATAACTATTTTCCATGTTTTATTGATTTAATGTTGTAATTGAAGTTGATTTCCTTTAAAGCTTTTCAAAAAGAAAAGAGAAACTGTAAAAATAAATAGTAAATATTTACCAGCAGACTTACTTAATTATTTAAGTTGAGTTCAAGTTCTTGTTGGTAGATAATTTGGTTAATCCCCCTAGCAGAGTCAATAATAATAATAATAATATAATCAGGAGGATCTTGAGAGGGATCCCATAGGAATCCAGGAACATATAATATCATCATACCTGGAAATTTATACAGCTTGATCCTACCTTTGATGTCGACACACCCTTATTCTTTTCAGAAAAGGGGCTATTTCTTATAAGACCAGTCTCTTATCTGGCACTATCCTGGTATCACCTGATACAACTTTTTGTCCAGGATATCTTATAATTTCAATAATAATCAACACCTTGTAACCGTAACCTGGGTGGACTGGAAACAATTGAAGTCCCATTAGTGGTTTCAAGAGCAATCATCTCCTAAGTCTGATGGCCGATAAGCGTCCATCAGAAATTAAATTAACACAATGCTAACTACCATTCAGTAACAGTGTGTTATCTATTATCTATGAAATACTCCTTCTTAACTGACATTATAGCATATCTGGAGTTCTCAACCTCTATCTGGCTGTCTGCTTATTTATAGCAATGAATTTCACACAAACTGTGAGGTTGGTGCTGGGGTCATCAAATGGTTGAGAACCACTGGTTCACCTAGTGCCCAAAGAGCAGTATTCTAATGTTGGGGTCACTGTTCAACAATGGTTTGAGAACCACCGTAATAGTTTCCTATGCTGCTTTAACATGTTGAGGTGTCACTGCTGCCAAGGTCTGAGAACTACTGATTTACATTCTTGCTACTCGAGCAGTAAATCATTGGAGGGAAGTCATGGTCTCAAGGGCTTGAGAACCGCTGACTTACATTTTGCCAGTCAAGTGGTAAATTCATTAAATAGCTAAATAATTGTAAAAATTCTTAAAGTCCTAGTTCCTGTAGAAAATATCATTCATATAACTACTAACAGCATAGTTCTTCAATCATCAAACATGGTATGTGCATAGAAGTGCATTTAAAAACATGTAAAGGACATTCCCTGATGAAAAACACATTAATGTCCCAAATGAGACAAAGGGAAAAGAAGTGTGATTGAGAACACTTTTTATCAAGTTTGTAGAGTCTTGATAGAAAACACTGGAACATTGTAAGAAATAGAAAATAGAAGGACCACTAATACACTTCTGTTTTGCTTGGGTCAAAATGCAACTCCCAAAGTAACAACAATACTATACACCAATTATTTAACCCTGTCTTATTTCTGCCAGGATGTGAGAGAAAGATCAGTGGTTAATTAGGTCTATGACCTCAGAAAACTCATACATTAGAAATATTTGAGTGATCTGTAAATATGCAAATAACAATTATTGTCACTGAAAATGGAAATACATTTAAAATATCTATTAGAAATAACTTACTCGCTCAACTGAACCCTCACAAATGTTGCAACCACAAGGTAGCCTCGGATGAGGCCCATAGGCTTCTGCTTCGAGCGATAGTTACAAGTAGAATGACTTATAATTCCCTCCACAATTCCAGGATGGCCGCTCCCGGGCAGGGGTGGGTGACCTCTTGGGTGGCATTGTTACTAATTCTCCCGGAGTCCCAGGGGTATCAAGTTATCTTCATTTTAACTGGCCCTAGTATCCACTGTGCAAGTGCCTGCGGCTGAAGGCAGGGTTCCTGCCTTCCCTGATTTACGTGCGTCCAGTTCGTGACACAAACAAAGGATCGTCTTCCGGGCTGGTCGTAGCACTGTTTGTCACCTTCCAAGTGGAATGACTTTTGCTGGCCATGCGAATAATATATTACCTTTGGCCGTGAGAATCCTAAGCTAGCCAGTACTGTGTTAAATACGACTTGAAGAGGGAAAGATTTCTCATTATAAGAAAAATTAAAAATTCTGAAGAAAAGGGGTTTCCTATCTAGCGACAGCAGATATTTGGCGAGGAATAAAATAATAGACAGAAGAAAAAGTCGGTGAGAAGTCGGTACACGACACAGATGAGTGTATCAAGTAGTGTGTGAAAGAGAAGATGAGGGTATCAAGCAGTGTGTTACAGACAAAATATGTCTATCAAATAGCATGAAAGAGAAGATGTGTCTATCAAGTAGTGTGAAGAAGAAAATAGGTGAATCAAGTATTGTGTGAAAGAGAAGATGGGTGTATCAAGTAGCGAGTGTATGTGTGTGTTTGTGTTACAGAAGACGTGAGTACCATGCAGTAAAAGAGACTGAAGACGTGTTGTCGTAGATTTTTGATAGGGGAATTAAGACATAGATTGGTCCCTTCTGAATAGAACTAAAGCCGGCGATAGCTCAGTGGGAGATAAGGCAAAGAAATAGATTTTCACGAGTGAGATGGTGGAAAAAATAGGTAGAGTCTGTTCCTGAAATCGAGAAACTTCTCTCATTCAGCCTATCTCTACTACAAGACTTTGTTAGTCAGACAGTCTACCACACTATGTATTAATATATATATATATATATATATATATATATATATATATACGAGGCGTGTTCAAATGAAAACCGTCCCAGTGGCTTTATAACAAATATATGTAAGGTACATGAGCAGGAGTTGTAGAATTAAATACAGCAATTGTTATGAAGCAAGTACGCACTGGGGTTCTTTAGAAATAGTCACCAAAGGCATTCAGAAACGCATCCCACTGCTTGGGTAGACGGCGGATGCCGTCCGAGAAAAATGACTTTGGTTGCTTATTGAACCATTTGGTCACCGAGGCCCTGACGTCTGCATCGGAGTTGAATCGTTGTCCCTTTAGAGATTTTTTAAGGGTCCGAACAAAGGAAAGTCACATGGTGACAAATCGGGGCTGTAGGCTGGGTGTGGCAGAACTTCCCATCTTTTCCTTGCTAACGCTTCCTGCACAATGTTCGCAACATGTGGACGAGCATTGTCATGCAACAGAATCACACCACGCGAAAGCATGCCGGGGTGTTTATTCTTGATGGCTGTATGCAGGTTGTCTAGTGTGTCTTTGTAGCGGATGGCATTGATGTTCACGCCAGGCTCTTTAAAGTCTACCAATAGAGGCCCTTCACGGTCAAAAAATGCGGTCAGCATAACCTTACCGGCGGAAATCTGTGACTTGAATTTTTTGGGTGTTGGTGATCCGGGATGTTTCCATTACATTCTCGCTGTTTTGCTGCACGGCTCAAAGTGGTGGCACCACGATTCATCGCCTGCCACTATGCGCAACAGAAATGCATCACCCTCCTCTTCGTAACGCAGCAGGTGGTTCAAACTCCACCCCATGCGTTGTTCCTTATGGTGATCGGTCAGCATCCGTGGGACCCATTGTGAATACACCTCTCGATACTTCAGTTTCTTCCTAACCACCATTTGAACTGTCCCAAGAGACACAGCGAATTCCTCTGCTAGCGAACGTAACCTCCGACGACGGTCCACCCGTATTGCTGCATCAATCTCGGCGATGGCTTCTTCTGTCGCAACAATATGCAGCTGACCTGGCCGCGGAAGATCTTTCGTTAACTGAGTCCTTCTCGAAACATTCGTGCCCAGTCTTTCACTGTAGTCTTAGACACACTTTTGTCACCATACACTGCTTTCATTCGGCGATGAATGTCGACTGGTCGACATCCTTCGGCTGTTAGGAACTGAATCACCGCTCGCTGATTGACCTTGGACGGATTCCGTATCACACCGGCCATTATTTTAACGGTCTGCAGCACAAACAATGAATACTAGGAAAATGAACACTTACACACTTGTACATGCGTATGTGCTTATTACGCCAGATGTGACGTCATCATGCTCCTCCTACAAATGTCCACTTGGCGCAGCACGGGCGGGTTTCATTTGAACATGCCTCGTATATATATATATATATATATATATATATATATATATATATATATATATATATATATATATATATATATATATATATATATATATATATATATATATATATATATATATCACCACTCACCTACACACACGCGTAAGTGACGACAGTTAGACGCACAGACGAGAAAAAACTATATGAAATGGAATAGGGATCTTTTGGAACGAGCTGACCAACACACGTAAATAAAGTTTGTGTAAATTTTATTTATCATAAAGAAACTTCACAACAGCCATATATTGAATATCAAATCAAATACAATTAAACATAGGTTAATGAATTAATAAAGAAAATGGACTCATAGGTGTAATCCTCCCTCCCTCTGTTGAGACAAGATCCCGTTAGAAGAGAAGTTATTAACCCCCAAAAAGTCAAAGGTTTTTTACGCTATGGTCTAGGATTTCCCTCTACAATAGAGAACAGAGTTTATACGTTAATCTATTCTGAAAGGGACAGCATTAGCAAAACTTGCCTAAAAAAATACAAAGTTAATACATGGGTTTGTCGTAAAATACAATCTGTATGTACAACACGCCCACATATGGTCTCGCAAATTCCCCCCAGTTTTAAGACTAGTGACCACTTTTATAAGAATAAAATAATATAGGAATCATCGCGCCACCAAAATACTAGTTTTTTTCTCGGTCTCTAAAGAGTTAACGCATAAAAACGATAGAACGAATTAATGCCAATGTGACGTCACAGACTTGCACGCCTTTAACCAAAACGCACGTTTGAATGTTTGTATCGTTAGAAATTGTTTATTTCTTGGAAAAGGCAAGGGAGAGAGAGGGGGAAATGCATAGAACCCGTTTGAATTTTAAAACTGAAACTAACTGGCCAAATCGAACGATAGGAAAAATAAAGACTAAAAATGACGATTAAAATGCTACTAATTAGTTATTAAATATATCATATTCTTTAATATAATATATTATTGTGGCCGGGTAGGGAATTGGGGTTTGCTGTTTATGTCGAGAGTGTTAGGTTTAGATTACTAGATAGCCTGCTAGAGGTGGTGATTGCTCTCTTACAGTCTTACAGGATTCAACCAGGTTCGGGGATAATCCTCTATGATGTTTTATGTTAGAGCAGATGGGTTCTATTTATGTTGCACCTGTAGCGATTTGCTTTTACATGATACATTAATTAATTTGTATGATGGCCACAAAAGATGACTTCTATGAAGCACTTCTAAGTACCATCAACACAATACCCAAGCATGACATAATAGCAGTCATGGGTGATTTTAACGCCAAAGTAGGTGACAACAACGATGGAGTACAAAGATATCTCGGTACTCATGGCATAGGCTGTTTGAATCAAAATGGCGAAAGACTTCTAGAACTTTGTGAAATATCAAACCTCGTTGTGGCAGACACCATCTTTCCACATAAGAATATCCACAAGATAACATGGAATTCACCTGATGGCAGAACTAAGAACCAGATAGATCACTTCTGCATAAGCGCAAAATTTCGCTCATCAGTTCAAGACGTCAGAGCATACAGAGGTGCAGAGATCGGAAGCGATCATAACCTCTGCATAGCTAAAATGAGAATTAAACTGAAGAAGTTATACCAACCGAATAAAAATAGAAGAATAGATGTACACAGACTGCAATCAAATGATATAAAGAAGGAATATAATGTCAAAAATGAACAACTATTTCGATGCTTTAGGCAAAATTGACAACGATATCACCACCAAGACAATCGATACTAAATGGGAACAACTGAGAACAGCAATGACAGAAGCAGCTGTAGCGACCACCGGATACCTAGTACATAAAAAGAAAAAATGGATGAGAGAAGATACTTGGGATAAAATACAAGAAAGGAAAACAGCAAAACTTAAACTACTAGCAGCAAGTACACATAATGCAGTTGAATCTTGCAAACTAACTTATAACTTGTTAAATAAAGAAGTGAAGACAAAAACTCGAAGAGATAAAAGACATTTCATCAATGAACTGGCCGTAGAAGCTGAAAATGCTGCAAGAACTGGTAATAGTAGGTGCCTTTATCAAATTACAAAACAACTATGTCACCAGCCTACTGCTATGGAAACACCTGTTAAAGGTAAATTAGGGAATTCAATACCAACAGAAAAAGAACAAATGAAGAGATGGGCTGAGCACTTCATGGAGGTGCTAAACAGACCACCACCAACAGTAACACCTGATTTTAATAATGAAACATCCACAACCACCTTGCCAATAACTTGCGATGAATTCACGCTGGACGAGATCAAACAAGCCGTTAAAAGATTAAAAAATTTTAAAGCTGCTGGAGTTGACGAAATTTCAGGGGAAATGATTAAAGCAGTTAATGACAACAACCTCTTGAGAATTTTAGATATTATAAATGAAGTATGGAGAGAAGAACAACCACCACAACAATGGAAAGACAGTATTATTGTAAAGTTACCGAAGAAAGGTGATCTATCAGACTGTAATAACTGGCGTGGTATATCTCTATTATCAGTACTGGAAAATTTATTATGTTGCATGATGTTAGAAAGACTTAAATTGCATGCTGACGAAAAAGATCAGAGAAGAACAAGCGGGTTTCAGGCCGAAACGATCATGTATTGATCAAATATTCACACTAAGAACAATTATAGAAGAATCAGTGGAAAGGCAATCGCCACTTATTATCACCTTCGTCGATTTTCAAAAAGCCTTTGATAGTCTACACCGCCCATCATTGTGGAAGATACTTACAATCTATGGTTTTCCAACAAAATATGTGAATATAATCAAAGCGCTATATGACAATGCAAGATGTTGTGTTAGAACAAAAATAAAGGGAATACAGAATGGTTTACAGTAGAAACAGGGGTGAAACAAGGCTGTATTATGTCACCACTACCCCCCCCCCCCCCCCCCCCCCCCCCCCCCCCCCCCCCCCCCCCCCCCCCCCCCCCCCCCCCCCCCCCCCCCCCCCCCCCCCCCCCCCCCCCCCCCCCCCCCCCCCCCCCCCCCCCCCCTCCCCCCCCCCCCCCCCCCCCCCCCCCCCCCCCCCCCCCCCCCCCCCCCCCCCCCCCCCCCCCCCCCCCCCCCCCCCCCCCCCCCCCCCCCCCCCCCCCCCCCCCCCCCCCCCCCCCCCCCCCCCCCCCCCCCCCCCCCCCCCCCCCCCCCCCCCCCCCCCCCCCCCCCCCCCCCCCCCCCCCCCCCCCCCCCCCCCCCCCCCCCCCCCCCCCCCCCCCCCCCCCCCCCCCCCCCCCCCCCCCCCCCCCCCCCCCCCCCCCCCCCCCCCCCCCCCCCCCCCCCCCCCCCCCCCCCCCCCCCCCCCCCCCCCCCCCCCCCCCCCCCCCCCCCCCCCCCCCCCCCCCCCCCCCCCCCCCCCCCCCCCCCCCCCCCCCCCCCCCCCCCCCCCCCCCCCCCCCCCCCCCCCCCCCCCCCCCCCCCCCCCCCCCCCCCCCCCCCACCCCCCCCCCCCCCCCCCCCCCCCCCCCCCACCCCCCCCCCCCCCCCCCCCCCCCCACCCCCCCCCCCCCCACCCCCCCCCCCCCCCCCCCCCCCCACCCCCCCCCCCACACCCATTTTGGAATAGCTATTGATTGGGTTATGAGAAAAACTATACCCACAATGAAACAATTGGGTATAAAATGGACAAATGGAAAATTCCTGGGGGACCTGGATTAAGCAGATGATGTAGCATCCTTAAGTTCGGCTCCAAGACAAAGCGAAGAAGCAATAAAAAATTTGTGTCATCTCTCGGTTAAAATTGGTCTCCAAATAAATGCCTCTAAAACTAAAGCTATGAACTTTTTTCTAACGAGACCTTTGATATCATCTTGAACGGGGAAAAAACTACAGAAAGTTGAAAGTTTCAATTATTTAGGCAGTAAAATGACTCAGGATGGTGACACAACAAGAGAAATCCATACTAGAATTGCTTTGGCAGCTAGCGCCTTCAATAGATTATCTAACATTTGGAAATTACGATCATTGAATATACATACCAAGCTTCGTCTGTTTAATTCAAATGTTATCTCAGTGTTAACATACGGCTGTGAGAGTTGGAAAATAACAAAATCATTGGAGAACAAGCTGAATACATTCGAGAACATATGTCTTAGAAAACTCATGAACATCAGTTGGAAAGAAAGTACTATTTATTATTATTATTATTATGATGGCCAACTGCAAGCATATGATTCGTCAACAGCATTTGTGTTCAATGAAACAAATGTTTATTCAACTCTCAACAGGAACTGGTTTAAGTCAAATGGTAACAGGTTTTTGCATAACAGCATGTTGACATTAATAAACAAGTATAAAAAGTCAATGTATTATTTCAAGGATGCGACATTCCTTTTTATGTCCTTAAATCTTTTCAACTTGTTAACTTGTAAAAACATGGCGTGGCTCCTCTATCCTTCTAGTGTTCCTTAATTTTATAATATTTTCTAGGCTCAACGACATTATTCCATATCTTCAAGGTTGTCCTATATTGAGCCACTCTGCCTTCGTATGTATTCCTAAATGTTCTCTCAACTTAAGGACTTTCCTCTGTAAGCATATCATTCAATTATGCGCTTTGGTTTTCATTGTTGCACATCTTCGAACGTAGCTCTGCTTGGGTTATGTCTGTGAGCTCTAACAGTTAAATCATTCAGGTTGTGGCAATACTTACAGTTGTAAAGAATTCACAACTAAATCACACTGCGTTGAAATACACTTTTGCATTATATGCGAAATTGATCTCCTCAACTGGAATTTACACTGAGCAGGAAAAACATGTCTTCACTATAGCGCTCTAAATTCACTACTGGTAATATGGCTTCGTTTCTCGTTCATCCCGGGGAAAAAGGACTGAGCCTAACCATTGGTTGGAAATCACATGACCAATGCTTGGCATAAGCGAAGCTAGTCTAATTAATGCTTGGCGTTTCGAAGCGAAGCTGGCCTAATTAAACATCTGTGTCCCGATTTATTAATATCTTCTGTTTCTTATAAGAATTTATTTTATGTTAATCTGTGCCTCTTTCTGTTACTGGTATAGTCTATTTCTGAGGAAGAAAACCACGGTATACGCGGCTACATTACCTTACTGTAGGAAGAAAGATATATTATTGGCATAAATATAAAGGAAAAACGAAAATGGTAAAAATAATAGCCAGAAGTATGAAACCTTATGCATTAGATGACAGACGGTAGACTAAGTAAATATTATCGTTCTGTATTAAAATGACTTAGATAATACTAGCGATATGGTAGAATGAAGACATATATAGACGTGCATGGGGCTTCTTTACTGATGCTGGCCATATTAAGGGGTGTCTCCTGATTTGAAAATAGTAGGTTAACTTTTTGAAAAAAAGACGCGTAGGAACGGAAGTCCCCTGATTGGTTGCTTAGAATAACTAAGAAGTGGGAATAAATACTCAGAGAGACGAGCGTTCCTCGCCCCTTTCAAATTATGAGTTCACATGTATAGTTAGTGACGTATACAGACAAGTTGTGCTCATATGCCTTCGCTGTTCTGATAGTCAGCAGGAGATTCTGTGTGACCATTTATGGCCTGTAATTAACTTACATAGTGGAAAAAAATTCGATATTTCGAGTTTCTGGGTGAGAAACTGAAGTGAGCCAGTCACGTTGTTGTTCAACCATAGTACCTGTTTGAGGCCATATGAATTGAGTGCCTTACCTTATCTCAAATCCTGAAAGCTGAGCAGTGCTGTGTGCATGAAGACTTTTAACCAGGACATCGCAGAATTTTCTACTCATATCGAAAGTTAAGCCCTGTGTTTTGGGGCCTTGTTAATTCACTGACTGATCCTCCTCCACCGATTATATCAACAAGATTTATAAAAAAATGATGACATTATTGATCCCCCAAATATGTGCTTAAGTTTGGAAGAGAGTACTACACTAAGAACACTTCCTAGTTCAGGAAATAATAGACTTTAGTAGTTAAACTGGTATGTGTGTAAATATATCTTGACGTTTAATCTTTTATGAATCAACTCAATTATAATTAATACATTTGTAAAAAAGTGTTCAGACCAAAAATCCAATAGTGAGTTGTTTACTTACTTGTTTATTAACCTTAAAGTGTGGTTGTTGTTATTTTCTTCACATACATTGCATATACCCTAGACATCTAGCTACACAACACCCATACATCAAGACATATAAATTGGGGATAAAATACATAGCGGGTGGTAGTCATTGATGGAAGCAAGACAGGTTCCCTGACATATATTTAGAAATTAAACTTCCTCAGGGGCTTGCATAGCTGACTTCACATCTGCTACACAAATATATACATAATTAATATCAACCCACCACAGGGTTATACAATGAAAGACTTATTCATCTCTGTTTTCTCTCGCTCTGACAAATCTGTGATCACAACCAGTCCCTCTTACCTGATAGGTGCTTTCACAACATCTGGAACAATCGTTAAGGTACACACAGCCCATCCAAGGTTTGGTTATTGGCGAATCAAGCCCCAGTTTCTCCAAAGACTAATTATTCAAATTATGGGAAACGCTTGATTCGCTACTGTTAGTAGGGTGCTGATTATGTCCCTTTAATTTTGTCCAGGTAGTAAAATAATTGAGAGATCTAATGTTCACAGTGTACAGTAGCTTGGAATCTTCAATCGTTAAATCGAGTGTCAGGTAAACAAATCTGTTCAGGATAAATCTTCTTCACAACACAGTGGTCGTTATTCGGGTAATGTCAAGGTTTGATTATGTCGCCACCACAGGCTAAATGTATATGAACTTGGGAAAAGAAATCTGGATATTCTATAAGTCCAGTTACAATTTATTCTTAATATTCTTTGGGTTGGTACTCTGTCTCTTTCTCGGTGTAAAACACGAGGCCAGACAGGTCACCTTGAAAACCCGATATTTATATCAGAATGTTCTTTTGTAAGGTTATACTCAGATTCATATGGAAGCCGCTGGTAAGGTTTAGGGTTTGACCCAAATACTGTGTAAAGAGAAAAACATACAAAAATACTTAACCAATATGTAGTATTCACAATCCTATCCTTGCCCCGCGTAAAATATAATATATTTATCCACTTCGGTTATTTAACTTAAATTGAAACTGCAAGCTTAGAGCTTGTCTTATCGTTTAAAAACTCCCGTGAAATAAATTCTAGTCATTTAAAAAAACAATCATCACGAATTAGAAATAAATACATATTTCGTCAATACTCACGATGAACAGTGCATTTACTTAGTTGGTTAAAATATTCTCTGACTGGTTACTAGCAGTAATTAAATTTATATTATAGCTGGAAGAGATTAGCTAGAAATTTATTTATTCTGCTAGCCTATGTAACACAGTAATTCCTAAAGAGATATTAATGACGATTTTACCACTTAAATCACTCCAACTACTATTAGATATATTACCTTCACGCAAACTACTAAGAGTATTCTCCAACGAAAAACTAAGAACTTCATTTAATACAAAGGATTCTAGAAATCGAGCTAGATGTCTTTACAGTCTGATGAGTACTGGATAAATTTTAGTTAGAAAGCTGGGGTATATATATATATATATATATATATATATATATATATATATATATATATATATATATATATATATATATATATATATATATATATATATATATATATATATATATATATATATATATATATATATATATATATATATATATATATATATATATACAGTACTTTGCAAAAAAAATGGCAGTCATATTGCTCAGCTAAATAAGCTGAAATCTAATTAAATATGCATGTTCTGCCCCAAATTTGCACTCCACTTAAGTGAGCAAACACTATCAAAAGTTAAAAAAAAATTAGCGTAGAGTAACGTCCCTTGATATAAGAGCAGACGACAATTTCTAATGCTAGTGGCAGAAAATGGATACAAAGTCAAAGTGTATGTTAATTTCACAGCTTTGGAATGAAGGAAATCAAACATGTTCCAACATTTCTAAAACCTTGAACATTCCTGAGCGGACTGTCTACAGAGTTGTGAGTAAATTAAAAGCAGGTAATTTAATCGAGCGAAAAGAAGGTAGTGGGAGGCCAAGAATTTTGGTCACAAAGGACCATCGGTGTCTCGCCCAAATCGTTCGGGCTGGGCCAATGAAGAGTGTAGAAAACATACGGCAGCGCATGATCGAGTTGGGAAGCCCAGAGGTATCTAATGCTATTGTCAACCGGGAGCTACACAGGATGAATTACACAAAAAAGCGGGTAATTTCGTCACCATTGCTCACAGAGACTCACAAACAGATGCGCTTGAACTGGTGCCACGAACACCAAAATTTGTCATGGGACAATGTGATTTTTTCAGATGAATGTTCTCTTTGGTCTTATCCTGCTCAAATAAATATTTGGACGAAAGGCTCTGTAACGCCTGTGTACCAGCGACCGAAACATACCTAGAAATTCCATCTTTGGGGAGGGGTGTCAGCAAGAGGTGCCACCCCACTGTGTGTTTTCACAGGAATTCTCACGAAAGAAAGGTACATCGACATACTAGAGGGACACCTTCTGCCATTTATGCAGGTCATGTACCCCGATGGGTGCACATTTCAACATGACAATGACCCAAATCATACAGCTCATACCCCCAAAGCATGGCTGCAAGAGAAAAATGTGATAGTGCTGAAGTGGCCCAGCAACAGTCCCGATCAAAACCCAATTGAAAACGTTTGGGCACTACTCAAGAATCATTTAAAAAAGAGTGGACTCAGAGACGTTGAACAATTGAAGAAGGTAGCTGAAAAATACTGGGACAGTCTGACTCTCAATTACCTACAAACATTTGTGGGAAGTATGCCTCGCCGCATCCAGGCTTGCCTTGCTGGAGAAGGCAACATTATATTGTACTGAAACCACTGTTAATAGATAGGGGAGATACCAATCTTCCTCTGGACATACAGTTTTTATTATTATTTGCTTCTATGAGTGTGCTGCGTTGCGAAAATATGACTGCCATTTTTTAGCAAAGTACTGTATATATATATATATATATATATATATATATATATATATATATATATATATATATATATATATATATATATATATCCGAAATCAAAGGGAATGGTTCACTATTACCGAAAACCAGACTCTCTGCCAGATCTTAGCACCTTCGGAGAATTCTTCGTTCAGCTTTCAGCTTTCGCGTAAATCAAAGCCATTCTCCATGCTAGAGCCGAAAACCAGAACTCACACTCTTTCTTAGATCAGGGATAACGTAATTGACCAGACCGTGCGAGATTTTTTCGATCGAGAATAATCACACGATGTACCGCCCGCAGACGTGGTCGTCGAGCGAAGCCCGTCTTTGATCTGGCAATTCGCCGGGTTAACTACTTTTCTAGCGAACGGATTACAAGGGAGGTAAATAGAAATTGTCTGCTCCTTTCTACTCAATTTATTCAAATTTATTTCCCTCTGTTCGCTGTCTGATTGTAGCCGCGTATACCGTGATTTTCTTCAGATACAGACTATATCCCACTACAAAAACAGAAAGAGGCACAGATTAACATAAAAAATAAATTCTTATGAGAAACAGAACATAGGGAATCGGGGTGAGCTTGGCTTCGGTTATGCCATAGGTAGTCATGTGATCTCCCTGACCAATCAGGAGCTCAGTATAGTTCTGCCGGCAGGAATGTAGAACGAGACGCCATTCAGTGAGGGAAGTAAAGCGAACCCTAGCAGACGTGTTTAGTCTAGCGCCGTGAAATACTTAGTTGAAGAGATCAACTTCACACTTATTTTTCAATTGTGCATTCTAGGATATTGTGTGATTTTGTGTATTCAAAACATTTGTAAGTATTGACTACAAATAATTACACTTAGTTAATAGATCACGCAGCCATGGCTATGGCAGACTTAGGTTCGAAGATTCAATGAAAATGAAACTCAAAACCTTGCTGAGAAAGAATGCTCCTTGAATTGGAAAAAACATTAAACCTATGGATTCCCACATGATTCAAAAGAAAGCTTTTGAATAAGGAACTATACTGAAGAGCCGGCAGAATATTAGCACGGACAGAATCTAGATACCCAACGTAGGAACATAATAGAACTGAGGAGTTTAGTCATATGCAAAAATGAAGATTTTGAAAAAAGGTGCAAAAGGAAATTTTGCACTAACGGAATGATACCATCGCTACACAAATTGGCACATGCTGACAATGCTATATGGTGCCCGTGCCAGTCCTCATTAAAAGGGTATTGAGCAGGAAAACACAATTCTGCATATTGCCTAGTGACCAGTCCTATAACCAAAAATAAAGAGCAGAAGCATTAACGAAAGATGGACCTAAGGAGAACATACCCACACCAGAGACAGGCCTACATGCAGCCCCGACAATTCAGCAAACGTTTTCGCTGTGACACCCCGCATTACCCATCACAGTTTACCAACAGAACCGAAGATGTATTCATACCACGATACCAAGATATACGAGGAACGATTTAGTGTCCACAGACTGAGGCAGTCTTTGCTTATGATTTGAAACTGGGACGCTATTGTTATTTTCGAAACGTGAACGAAACACCTTCACCTGACACGAGACATCAAACACACATGTTCCCCGCCAATAATTACAAGCTCCAAAATAAAAGACACGCCACCAGTGAAATTAGACATAAGAATCAAAGTAGAGGTTTGCAGAAACGAAGGTACCAGATCGAGATAGTCCCTAGTTCAAACCCCAGTCAAAACCACTCCTATGTTTCAATGCGAAAACCTCCACATTTTATCTCCCAAGAAACAGAGCGCAGACCACGAAACAAACATTGGGATACACTGAACAAAAGGGCCCATAGAATATCTGTTCGAAATTTCATAAATGAAATCAAAACTAGAAACATCTGGGAGTTCAAAAATATACCATCGAAAAACGGACAAGTTTGCCTCCTCACAACAGAAGATGGATGGAGGGCACAAATAGGTCCAATAAGGTCAGGAAACAAAGATAACAGCCACCAACAAGTAAATTTCGTCCATAAGAACAAGACACAGTTGACCCCCATGAAGATACATCAACCCATGCCAACAAAGCAAGAACCTCAAACAACGATGGTTTGTGTAGCAACACAAACAGAACATACCAAGTCAACGTTTATCCACACTCAAACTTACTCCCGCAGTGACCATTCATCAATCCATTCGTACCACACTCCAAGTTCAGGCAGCTCCAGTTGGAATACTAGTGAAGAACAACCACTGCTATACCAAAAGAACAAGGTTGGTCGTTACGAACAATCAGATCCTGAAGAAACCATCCCCAAGCAGTTTGTGGAACCATATATCCCCAATCCTTATGGGGACGAAACGGAACAAGAAATGGGAGAAAACAGTGTCAACCCCAGTGCTGTTTTGTCCCACCCCAACGAACAAAATGACAGAGAAATGGTGGAACTATACGAACAAGAAACAGACATTGATTTACCAGACACAGCCAGTACTAGTGATGCAGATAGCACCTTATTAGTACCAGACTCCAACGTACATGATGACGACACAATGTCCTGTGTATCAGACTCAGATAGTGGTATCGAGTCAATATTCAGCATCCCACCAGTACAAGTTCACACCACAGTTAAATCGTTTTTTCCTGAGCCTCACGAATCGCCTCCTGTGGCTACATTTGTAGAACTGCCACAACCGCCAGTCATGTCACCTCCAGCCACACATTTACATTGCCATCATCCCTGATTCCCTCTGCGCCCCAACACTCATTCCATGTCATGTCACCTCCAGCTACAGTACAACCAATTACTTTTTTTCAGTTGCCCATCAACCTCTCAACGTCAACAAAACCATCTCCAGTACTGTACCCACTGTCAACCCTGTCAACAACGCCATCTCCAGTACTGTGCCCACTGTCAACAACGCCATACCCAGTATTGCACCCACCACCACACAGGATGATCACAGTTCGACCTTTTTATGGCAGTGCTGGAATTGCAGAAAAAAATCAACCAGCGGACAGAGGCTTTGAGGAGGTCAGCTATAGCTCGCTGGGGCTGGGACGGTTCCTAAAACACGCCCCTCGTATCTTCATGTACATGCCAACACATGTACGGTCAACGCTGATGTGAATATTATGTACTAACGTTTTTAAAATGTACTCTATTTTCAGACTATGTTCAAATTGACAGTTCTAAATGACTTAATGCCAGAAAGTTTTTTCCTAGCCATACCACTACTGATGACCAGCGAGCACTCAAGAACAGCCCACAGATTACCTTAATTAGACCTTTTATTTGGATTATTGAAATAAAGATGACACACAAGATACAATGTTCCTTGTTTACAGACACACTTATTAGTCAGACAGTTTTTGATGTTTAAAATGTTAACTTACACAACCTCACTTATAGCACATGTGTCCCACTGATTCTGTCGTAACATTGATCTACACTTTTGTAACTGCGCATAACCCACACT
This sequence comes from Oreohelix idahoensis, assembly GCA_024509875.1. Classification (NCBI taxonomy): domain Eukaryota; kingdom Metazoa; phylum Mollusca; class Gastropoda; order Stylommatophora; family Oreohelicidae; genus Oreohelix; species Oreohelix idahoensis. Next base: position 503,144 of record JAMPIV010013933.1, on the reverse strand, counting down.
TCATTCACTAGATTTCTTGTCCTTACAGTTCCAGAGCCCAGTGATTCATTTTCTGTGCATCTTAGCGCACATTCATGCAGGCACCTTGCACGAGTAATTTTCTTCTTACCGGATACTAATATTTTTGTTCCCAATTATCTTACCTCATCTATTATGTATCACCTTGATCCATCACACTGACACCACTATGACATCTGAAATTATTATTGCATGCTATCCTATTTTATCCACAGGTGTATTTATTTTAGCATGTATATGACATTTGTTTACATTGCAAAAGAAATTGTATATCCAACCTTTAATTTACTATTGTAAGATTTTCCTCACTCCACTATCACACCTTTTTAACTTACTATTTTTCTTTCCACTATTTTGAGATGACATTCTAGACAAGAGTTTTTCTATCCAAATCATTTTCCATCCTTTTGAATTACAATAATGTTGTAATCTAGAGACCTTCAAATTTTTCCTATCTATCAAGAACTTACAGTACCCTCTCCTCACTCCTTTTTGACAACAGATACCACTATGTTAATTCTTTTCTGACCTTAACCATTGCTTACAGCCCTACTGTTTAGAATTGGTGGTATCTCTAGTGTTTAGTAAACTGATTATTATCATCCTCTTGTAATTGTAATACATTGACAGAAAAGAATTGAAATTTTGATATATTGAAAAGAAAGAAAGAAAAAAATTTGCAAACCAGAAAAGATGAACAAAACAGAAAATACAAAGAAAAGAAATCAAACAGAAAAAGAAATGAAATTGAAAAATGAAAAGAGACAGACATAAAAGAAAAATGAGAAGAGAACACAATTGGAATGTTTTTATAGAATGTGTTATCTGTTTATATGCCACCCACACACATTTTGATGATATGATGATAAACCAATATTGTAAAACATTGACTGCCCTGATGTTAGCAGCCGACATAAAAGAAAAGAAAAAGAGAAAAAAATCACCATATCATAGTGAGAAATTAGTTTTTACTCCTACTGCCCATTACCAGTCATACCCCCACCAGCATGATCTCTGACACTCCAGCAGTATTTTGTTGATACTGCCTATGACAAGTACCCCAAATGACATTTGCGCATGCTGATCTTTTGCAAATGGAAATATCCTTTGAGAGCATTTGCATATGCTGACCTCAGATTGAATAAATTGCAACTATTTGTTGATGCTGCCTTTGCCCCATGTTAAAAATAGCATTTGCACATGCTGATATAGCAAATGAAATACCCTTCTATAGCATTTGTATATGCTGACCCCACATTGAACACCCCATTACCGGATGATAGCCACTGATGGCACATGAGAGGATGAAGCAACTGTTTAATGATGATGAAGATGCCAGTTTCTATTATGGTGAAACTTTATGTTGACACAACTAAAGTTTTGTTGTGCGGTTTATGCACTAATGCCCACATTAGGATGGGATAATGAATAATTTGAGGTTGTCATGAAATAACAGAGAAAATAATTGAAATTTTCTGGGTTCTATGAACATGGAACAAATCGGGAGAATATCATTGCTGCATATGAGAACCATAAATGTATGGATCATTATTGGACACGAGACACAAATGAAATATGATAATCCTATGGAACAAAAAAAAGTGTTAAGGACACAATGGAGATTAAATGAGAAAAAAAAAAAAAAGATTGAATGCTGATGCACCCAGAAAATAATGGAATTGTATGAGATTTGGATCACCCATGGACAAAGGATATACAAATGGACTATGCATATCCCATAGAACCACAGAGGTTATGGACAAAATAATACCAATGGAATGAACTGATTAAATATTGGTTGGAGACAAGAGATTGTGTAATATCTCCACATTTTGGGAGAATAATTTCTTGATATTTTTGCCACTTGCCTTATATTGTGAACCTGAAAATAATAGCACATGAATATTGCTTGCTAATAGTTATATTGAAATGCTTATGGTATTTTAAATTAAATAATAAAACAAACCAGAGGATTGAAATATGACTGAGACATTGTGACAATACTGAGCTTGGATCGCCCTTATGATATATGGACCAAGAACAATGTAACCCCATGGATTGACGTGTCATGGATCCATATACAATGGATAGATATAATATTATAAAAGACTACCTAGATTGGACATCCATATTGCTGAATCACGGATTACCATTGGAATATATGTACCCTCATGCCCCATAGGAATTAACTTAAATTATTATAAATAAATTGATCATCTGGCTGTAGCAGCAGATGTTATAAACACCATATAATTCTGAAAAACCTTTGACCTGCGAAAGCAGAGCTGGTGTTGACAATCCTGCACATAATGTACAAAATTTTTTCATCTCATATTCTCAAAACGTTCTTACATCTCGGTTGATTGTTCCATAAATAATTGTTTGATGTGTTTTTGATAAATGTATTGCTAGATAAGGTACACAGGGAGTTACTAAGGATGAATTCTCAAGATAACAGGAAGACTAGAAGGGATACAATGATATTGGAGCACCATAAATGATAAATTGGTGTTATAAAAAGAAAAAGGAGACAAATATAAACTGTATACAAGGATGCCTTGAGAGTGACAACATGGATACATATTGTCAAGAGTATATAAAGTAATACGGAACCCAACGTAGAAAATTCATGATGATTTGAAACTATATTTTCCTTTTCCCTTATATTTCATAATATGATAGTAACATATTCGTCTGTTGGTTGTTGAATAATTTGATGTTTGAAAATTGATGAATTGTAAGTCAAAGAAGATCTTTGAAAAAAAAAAAAAAAAAAAAAAAAGGTAATATAATACATTCTCTACAGTGATGGACTTGGAACGAATTCATATACTTACCACTTGGAAAATGTCATATACAGGAAACATTCAGACACAATTAAATAAGGATAAGCTATGAGGTTTTAATGCTTTTATTGTGTACAATATGATTACATGTTAATGGTTACATTATAATTTAGAAGTCTTCACCCATATGACTAGAAATGTTTTTTTATAATAACAATGACCAACCAGATCATTTACTAGAAAAGAAAACATGATGGTTAACCAAGGAAGGATAAACTGTTTCATTAGATCAACATGACAATAAGGATGTGGACACCTTCAAAATCTCTATGAATAAACTGTAAAAATACTTGGAATCAAACGAATAAATAAATTACACCCATGATTATGGAACATCAGGAAGAAAATAACTTCAACATTTTTAGAGTACTTGAAGCCTTGGGATATGAAACCAATGACAGGAACAGAAATGATATTACACCCGGCTCCCCACTATGACTAATGATATGTTGTCAACATGCATTTAGTTTATGATTAAGTTATGCAAATATGATATACTATTGCTCATATTTCCCAGTGTTGCCACTTGTCACATTTTTTTGAGTGATGACCTTATAAATGTTTTGAAGATTTTATTTGGCCAATGTTGCCAATTTGAAAATTTGATGAAAAATGTTGTAAAATGCTGGATAGTTTAAATTTTTTTTGAAGTTGTCCATCACTAAGTTTTTATATAGAAGTTGGTCTCATATAGACATAGGACCCCAGTGTAGGAATTAGGTTAAATTTTTTCGAAACATTTTTAGACTTAGAAAATTTTTTGGACTTTAAATTTTTCTAAAATTTTTTTTACTTAGAAAATTTTTAGGATAATTGGGATATTGATATTATACAAATGTCTCCATACGGGATACATTTGCAGGGCCCCGGGATCTGTATGTAGCCGCGTATACCGTGATTTTCTTCAGATAGGCCTACAGACTATATCCCACTACAAAAACAGAAAGAGGCACAGATTAACATAAAAAATAAATTCTTATGAGAAACAGAACATAGGGAATCGGGGTGAGCTTGGCTTCGGTTATGCCATAGGTAGTCATGTGATCTCCCTGACCAATCAGGAGCTCAGTGTAGTTCTGCCGGCAGGAATGTAGAACGAGACGCCATTCAGTGAGGGAAGTAAAGCGAACCCTAGCAGACGTGTTTAGTCTAGCGCCGTGAAATACTTAGTTGAAGAGATCAACTTCACACTTATTTTTCAATTGTGCATTCTAGGATATTGTGTGATTTTGTGTATTCAAAACATTTGTAAGTATTGACTACAAATAATTACACTTAGTTAATAGATCACGCAGCCATGGCTATGGCAGACTTAGGTTCGAAGATTCAATGAAAATGAAACTCAAAACCTTGCTGAGAAAGAATGCTCCTTGAATTGGAAAAACATTAATTCTATGGATTCCCACATGATTCAAAAGAAAGCTTTTGAATAAGGAACTATACTGAAGAGCCGGCAGAATATTAGCAAGGACAGAATCTAGATAATTTCAAAGGCAGTAGACTACAAACTGAGGAAAGAACACGCAGGATTTAGAAAGAACAGAAGATGTGTAGACCATATATTCACTCTCAGGAACATTATAGAGCAGTGCTCAGAATGGCAAAGACAGCTTTACATAAATTTTGTTGATTTTGAAAAGGCTTTTGACAGCATACATAGGGACAGTTTATGGAAAATACTGAGGGCTTATGGAATTCCAAGCTGCATAGTGTCAATCATAAAAAGCCTCTATGCCAACTTTACGTGTAGTGTTGGGCAGAGCAACCTAACCTTCGAGGTGAAGACAGGAGTACGATAGGGATGCCCCTTATCAACCACTCTTTTTTTAAAAGTCATAGACTGGGTGATGCGCCAGACAACAGAGGGCAGTCCAAGAGGAATAAGATGGACTACATTTTCTACATTGGAAGATCTGGAATATGCAGATGACATTGCACTGCTGGCACATTCACATCAACACATCCAGGAAAAAACGGATAGACTTAATAAATTTAGCCAGCAGGTGGGCTTGAACATCAATTTAAAGAAGTCTGAGGTCATGACGCTCAATGTGAGCAACCCTGAGCCCATATCAGTAAGGAATCAGCAATTGGTACAGACAGATACCTTCACATACCTAGGAAGCATAGTAACACCAGACGGTGGGGCAGGCAAAGACATCAACATCAGAATGAATAAGGCAAGAACAGCCTTCTTTAGCCTAAATAACATCTGGAAGTCCTCCCAATACAGCACAAGCACAAAATTAAGATTATACCAGAGTTGCGTGCTTTCTGTGCTTCTCTATGGTGCGGAATGCTGGAGAGTCACAGAGAAGGAAATGTCAAAATTGTCCTCTTTTCACGCAACATGCCTAAGAAAAATTCACCGCATCTTTTGGCCGAATACCATCACCAACCAAGATCTGCTTACTCGTAGCAAGCAAGAGGACATGCACACCATCATAGCTGGCAGACGCTGGAGCTGGGTTGGTCATGTCCTCAGAAGAGACCCCGATGCCATCACAAGAACAGCTATGCTTTGGACCCCTGAAGGAAAGCGAAAGAGAGGCCGACCAAAAACAACTTGGCGGAGGACTGTGGAGGCTGAGATGCAAAGAAAGAACCAGAGTTGGGGCACTGTACGAAGGATGGCCACCGACCGTACAAAGTGGAATCAATTTGTTGTTGCCCTACAAGACGCCACTAGGCGTGATGGCCACTGACTGCTTTGACGGTCGGTGGTTAAGGATCGAAGAAGAAGAAGAAGAAGAAGACAGAATCTAGATAACCAACGTAGGAACATAATAGAACTGAGGAGTTTAGTCATATGCAAAAATGAAGATTTTGAAAAAAGGTGCAAAAGGAAATTTTGCACAAATGGAATGATACCAGATGTTTTACACAATTTGTACATTGCTGTAAATATGCCATTATCAAAAACTTTGTTGTATTTGACCAAGTTCAGTGTTTTTCAAGCAAAGGCTAATAAAAGTTATTTCTATGAAAACCAATGCTGTTGAGGAATCAAATACTTACTGTTGGCCATCATGTAAACAAATCAATCTATACTAAATTAATCGAACAATTGTACATCAGAAATAAAACACATCTGCTCTAACCCAATACATCCTTGAGGATTGTCCCAGAACTTGGTAAACTCCTGTAAGTCTGTAAGAGAGCACTCACTAACTCTAGCGGACAAGCTAGTATCTAAATCTAACACTCTCTGCATAAACAGCAAGCCCCAACTGCCCAACCCGGCTACATGATCTCTTACAGCGATTTTGAATCGCTGGTGTTAAATTTCAGCTCAACGTAGCTAATAGGTCTGCTTGTGACCACACATCAAAGAAATAGCGAACATAAATAAATTTCATGCTAAATTAGAAAAAGGGACAGATCTCAGAGTGTAAAGGGTTTTTTTATGTTAAAAACCTGCATAGGAGGAAGAAAAGGAAAAAGAAAAGTGTAGATAATGGGAAAGATATATGAAAGCTATTCTCATAATATGTCACACGTGTGTATGTGTTTGAGAGAGCTGTGCGTACTATGTAATGTAATAAGAGAGAGAAGATATATTTATTACGTAGAATGTGAGAGAGAATTCGAGTGTCAGCAGAATCACGTGTGAGTGATATCACGTACCTTGTCAAAGTGATTGTGTTCGTGAGAAAAAACGTGGGATTGAGAAAGATAGTGTGTAACAGATGAGGTGTCTTCTTCTCCATCATGTGTTCTTTTCGCTCCTTTCTGAGCTTGAAATCACTATTTTTGAGATAAGATGTGCTGATCAGAAAATAACATGTGAGGGATAAGTTATAAAGTCAAAGAGAGATAAAACAAAAGTGTATCTACTGGTAAATATGTGTAAGAGACACAAGCAATGTATTGTGTAAGAGACACAAGCAATGTATTGTGTAAGGGCAAATAGGTAGCCAGTCAATTTGTGGATGTTCTTAAAATGCATAACGAATATAGGTAAATAGTAGGTACTTATTAGACAGCCAGTTAGACAGACAGAGAGAAACAAAACAAAAAAAGATAGAAAGGACGAAAACATACAGACAGATAAAGAAAGAAAGAAAGGAGATACTAGAGAACCGAATAGTAATAGTAGCAGTTAGGCACTCCGTGGATTCAACCCAGAGATCATCCGAACATCGCAATCGCCTCGCTGCCAGAGTGAACCATGATAGGACACGTCCAGCTAAGCACGTCAAAAAAGAGTGCATCACATGAGTACTTAGTCTCATTACACGCAACTATGGAATATAGAACCCATAATAACACAGACATTTTTTTTATTCCAGTTTTATATTTCATCCCCTCCGGAACTGTCATATTCACTAGTAAAGGCCAAATAACACACAAAAACTTTTATGATTGTCTTGAAATAATCTCCAGTGTAAAACAAATAAATGAATAAATAAATTTAGGTAACTAGACAGAAAGAAGAAGGGCACCAGACCGGAAATATAAGTCATATGCTCACCAGGAACGGAACGAGGGGCGGTCCAATTGGCGCCATCGCCTTGCTGAGAAAGTAAACCGTGAAAGGACGCACATCTAATTTAGCACAGCAACCCCCTCCCCCCAAAAGTGCTTACTTATCCATGATCATTTTTCACGATAACATAACAACTACAGAATATAAGAACTGTGAACGACCCAGACGATTATAGACTCAGTTATGAAAATAACTTTCCTATTCCCAAGAATAAACCAAATAAAGGCAGAAATACTGTGTCTAGTAATGCGTAGAGGAAGATGAACAACACAAGACAACATGCAGGTCCAGATTTAGACATGGTGAGGCCCTAAGCTGTAGGAAGCTGTGGAGGCCCTATTTGGCAATTGGTAACAGAGAATAAGGTCGTGTAATAACTGAACTTGGCATACTTACATTTAAAAATTCATTTAGGCATATCATTTATGATGTGCGGCGGTACTGTCATTATAAGTGAAAATTAACATTATAGACCTACTATAACTATTTGTATAACTTTTTGTGCTGCTAAGGGCCCCCCGCTACCCCACCTTCAGACTTTGAGGCCCTAAGCTGTAGCTTGTTTAGCTTAAGCCTAAATCCGGCTCTGATAACATGGTTTGTTGTTTAAGTCATTGACGGGTAAACATAAAAACAAATAATGAAGGGAACCTGTATGTATCACGTGCTTGTTAAGTCATCATCATCATCATCACATTTCAGTTCTCCAAGTAGCCCATGCCTTCAACAAACTTACGCCAAGTACTTCTGTCACGTTCCATCAGCTCGAGGTCTGTCAATGCCTTCTTCATGCCCTACATATCTCTGTCTCCAGTTCTCTTCTCCGTGTGTTCCTTAGTCTTCCTTGACCTCTATTACCCTGATGATTCCAGAAAAAGGACTGTCAGGTAATGCTATCAACCGTTTTCTTCAGTGTGTGTCCTATCCACCTCCAGCGTCTACGTCACATTCCTTGTTCCATTAGCACTTGTCTGGTTCTTGTTATTAGTTCCAAATTAGTGATCTTGTTATAGGAGCCGTCCACATATGACGTCACTCAGTCGAAAAAAGGGAGGGGGGTATACAATTTTGTGACGAAGGGTGACCATAGGGGGAGGAGGGATGTGAAAATGTGACGTCACACACAAAATACCAGTGAGGCTTGTTTCTTTCATAAATGATGTCGGAACAAAATCGGGTTTGTAACCTCCATCCTCATAGTCTACTTTTGTCCACAATAGTTAACAACTCCGTTGAGGACGATTTTCTTAATGTAATCTCTGCTAACATGTCGGATAACTGCTATAACCGTAACTGTTTAAAAACTGTTTTTAATTACACTTTTAATTTTAAAACGATCTTGATCCGGAAGCTAGTGGTTTTCTAGTCTGTTCAATGGAAGAGCTTTTTTTTTTTTTTTTTTTGTAGCGGGATAATGATAATTAAGAGAAATCATTCATTGACAACTTCAGTTTTTAACCCTTGAATTTTTGTGAATTTTCTCTCAAGTTTAAAATTTTTTTAATGAAACTTTGACATAAGTAAGATCTAAAGTTATTGACGTGTTTACTTTACGTTTAATTTACTTCTTAATTGTTTTAAATAAAATTAAACCAAAATATGCGATATTTAAAAAAAAAATAATTTAGCAACATTTGAGTCTTAAAAAAACTACCAAGATTGCATGACGTCATATGTGGATCACCCCCGCATCACTTCATGTCTATGCAATCACCAATTTATGAAAGTCCATAGCTTTGTATTTGTAGTTTGTATTGTTCTCGATGTTTCAGAGCCATACAATAGAACTGAATTGACATTTAAAATGCCTGTTGTTTACCTATATTTATTTATTCATTTATCGACTGCTTACAGGCCTCATGTTTCCTTCATTATTTATCTATACCTTTACCCAGTGTAAAACAATGAAACTGGTGTTCAGACTTGCAGGGTTATTTAAAAACCGTAATATGTATGTCAATTCGTAAGGCTGTCTACGAGAACACTTGTCAGCAATAAGAACAAGTCCTGTCACCCCTCAAAGTGAATGGAAGACAACCGCTGACACAGTGACACTCATTGTAGTAAATTTGTTCCTTCAGTAATTAAATAAACCGAATGAACTGTCCAGTAGAATGAGTCTTATAACGGTTTACAGTGCTGTTTGTGATGTTATGTTCAACTAGTGTCTACCACCGGATCGACAACGTTGTGCTTAATGCCTGTGTGCCTAAGGACAACGACGATAATTGAACTCGTTTATTGTCAGCCTGTAAACTATTTATGAAGTCCAGTGGGCTGTGAACGTTTAGCAATTGTTGCTTAGGCGACGTTTCCCACGCTTCGAGACTAAATGATTATCCAATTTGATATCATGTTTTTATCAATTCATGTTAATGCATTTTTGGATTTTCTCTTATTGATCTTGTGTATCGATGTCTATGTACATGTATGTGTTTATGCAATTAAGTAACTGTACATGTTGCTTCGATCCACGAATATCTATCTATCTATCTATCTATCTATCTATCTATCTATCTATCTATCTATCTATCTATCTATCTATCTATCTATCTATCTATCTATCTATCTAACTATCTATCTATCTATCTATCTATCTATCTATCTATCTATCTATCTATCTATCTATCTATCTATCTATCTATCTATCTATCTATCTATCTATCTATCTATCTATCTATCTATCTATCTATCTATCTATCTATCTATCTATCTATCTATCTATCTATCTATCTATCTATCTATCTATCTATCTATCTATCTATCTATCTATCTATCTATCTATCTATCTATCTATCTATCTATCTATCTATCTATCTATCTATCTATCTATCTATCTATCTATCTATCTATCTATCTATCTATCTATCTGTCGTAATTTTATAAGATACGTCTGAGATATTTATGGTCCTGTCCGAGCAGAGGTGATAGTGGTAACTCTGTGAGAGTAAGGTGTAAGAATTAGTTTTTCTCACGAGGGTGATAGTGTAAGAGAAAGAACAGTCTCTGGAGTGATTAATTTCTCTAATCTAGCCTATCTTTACGACTATATTTTAAACAGACGCACTTCCTCTCCTTATACACAATACAAGTTACACTGCACCCACATACACACAATTCTGTGACAAATACACACAAACGTGAAAACAAACTATGGATAACAGATATGAGTAGGGATGGACCAACACAATAACTTAAGGTTTATTAAGTTTATTATCACTAGAAATTCGCAACATCAAGCATATACATCAATAAAGCATGGTTTACAGACAAATGAGATTAACCCAATATGTCCTCTCCTCTGGTAAAGGAAAAGAAAAGAAGATCCCAACAGAAGTTAATTAACCCAAAAGATCAAAAGGTAACAATAAGGGTATGGAATAGTCAGTAAGGGATAAGAACAAGTTCCTAATTAAGCTATCCCGTAAATACTCAGGTTAGTGAGAAACAAAAAGAAGATTTGTATGATAGCGGTAACAAAAGAAAAACATGTTTCTCTCTTTCGGTTCATTCACTCATTCATACTGTGGCCACACGCATACTCGCTTACCCAATAGTTGTCTCAGGTATTCCTTGGAAATAAACACTAACAAGTACTATGATCCTACAGTGTCTGATTATTTGCCAACTCCAGCCCCAGACTGTCCTTAGTGCTGACTGCTAGTTTCAAGGGAGTCGCCGAAGTTGGTGCGTTAATTGGTTTCCTGGATAATTCCTGTATCACTGCATTTAGTTGGTTGGGATAAGTTGTATTCGTAATGGTCACCGTCATAGAAATAAAAATATATGGTTCCGGAGTTGGCTAGCCTCTGGTTGCTGAGACACTCTGTTACGTTATGAAATGTTAATGATAATAATTATCGGCTGTTCTCTAAGTTGATGGCCGAGTCTGAACAGTGAGTTCTCTTGAGTAAAATCCCCGTGGAAAACTACTGTCATATGTCAGATAAATAGATATATATATATATATATTGCCTCTGCGGGCTAATGAGATTGATATCAATAAAAAATCTGGTAATGTTCAGGTCCAGTTAATATTGTGTTTATTGTTTCTAGTTTGACCTCTCTCATGAATGAAGAAAATGGGCCACACAGGTCCCAACTCGAAGACTCAACAAATAAAATAATATCTCTGGATGCTTATAAGACCGCTAGTTTGCTGGGTTTTTGATCAGCCTAGATTTAGGAAGAAATATAAACATTTTACCATAATATAAATATCATATCCTAACACGCGTTAAGGCAAGACCTCTTAACCACTCCGTTATTAAATTACATTAGAAACCACAAGTGTCTATCTTATCTTATCGCTTTTAACACGTGATATGAACACTAGTCGTTTATAAAATTACACATAATGGATAGAAGTAAATTGTATTCCGTCAATTATCGATCACCTAGCGTCTTATTAGTTAATTAAACCATCTGGAATAAAATAGCTATGCGTTATTTAGTACACCAGTTTTAGCGCCTAGAAATCTCAGTGCATTATACTGATAAACTTAACACAAGAAATCACAAAAAATGCTAATATATATATATATATTACCTCAAAACAGAAAAATTAAACTATCTCCACGAAATCTAAGTAATCCACTTTTGTACTATGGCTCTATGATATCGAGCTAGATATTTCAAAAATTTCCTGAAGCGACTGATAACTGATTTTAGGAGATGAAGTATTTATACACTAAAAGCATTGTTTTCGCTGGGAGATGACGAAAGTCGCGCCTTGGCAGATTCAGAGGAACTCAGCGGGTTTTTCTTCCAATATAAAGAATTTTTCCGTTCGCTGTTACCCGGTGGATCGACAACAAAGGTTTCTGATCTCGGTGGCTGTCGAGCTTGGAGAGAACATCAAAAGGCGTTGCCATGCAGGTGTGTTTGGGCCGGTGCGCTGTCAGTTGTGGGAATTGTGAAACTTTGCTCGCGTCGAGCTTCAGGCAAACTTACTAGGTTCGTGCCCTTTAGAAGGATTGACTGTTATAGATCTGAGTAGCCGCTCGTCAGCGCGTGAAACAAGACAAATAGGCGTGGCTAAACTATGAGTTAGACAGATTGCGAGAAAGGCATGGATTTTTTCGTAACAAACGTGCATACTAATGAGGGAAGGAAGGTGGAACGCAAGGTTGAACGGAATGAGGGGCGACAGTGGGAAGCAAGCGGACGGATCATTGTAGTCTATATACATAACCTGTCACACTATCTATCTATCTATCTGTGTGGCTATCTGTCTATATGTCTGTCTACCTATTTACATACCCACCAACCTATCTACCAACCTACCTATATGTCTGCCTGTATGTTTATCTATCTGTTTGTCTGCCTGCTTGCCTGGCTGTTTGTCTGTCTGTTTATCTGTCTGCCGGGCTGTCTGTATGTTTATCTGGCTGTCTGTTTATCTGTCTGCCTGTCTGTCTGTCTGTTTATCTGTCTGCCGGGCTGTCTGTCTGTCTGTTCATCTGGTTGTCTGCCTGTCTACAGCATTTAAAACTGCCAAAGGTTATCCTCTCTATAAATCTGGCTCACATAGCGATCCCAACAGTTACAGACCAATATCCATTCTATCATCTATATCAAAACCACTAGAGAAACACATTTACAACACCACACTTCAACACTTAACAGCAAACAAACTGCTCATTGAGAGCCAGTCAGGTTTCAGACCCAAACATTCCTGTCACACAGCTCTCACCAAAATGGCAGACAACTGGCTGTCGAACGTAAATGATGGAAAATTATGTGATGCTGTTTTTGTCGACTTCAAAAAAGCATTTGACATGATTGACCACACTATCTTGGTTCAAAAGTTAGAAACCCTCAGAAAAGGCCCTAATCCACTAAACATCATCAAATCATTCCTGGCAGATCGACAACAGTTAGTGCTCCACAACAACTCGACATCAGATTTCTCGAAGATAGATACAGGAGTGCCGCAGGGTTCTGTTCTTGGACCCCTACTCTTCGCACTGTTCATCAACGACCTGCCACTACATCTAAAATATTCAACATGTGACCTCTTTGCAGATGATTGTACTACCTACACTAGTGACACTGACTGCGCGGCACTTGAAATGACTCTTCAAAGCGATGTAGGCAATCTAACAAAATTGAGTAATATGAACCGTATGCCAGTAAACACAGGAAAAGCAAAATCTATGTTGATTACCACCAGACAGAAACTCCTAAACTTCACCAAAAGATCGCTACAGCTACATGCGGAGTCAATACACATTGATCATGTAACAGAACACAAAGTTCTAGGCTTGACGATTGACCAGCACTTGACGTGGAACTCCCACGTACGGAATTTAACGAAACACTTAGCTCAAAAGACATACCAGCTGGCCAAAATAAAACACTTCTTAGACGCAGACACTAAACTATTGTTCTACACCTCACATATACAGACACATCTAGATTACTGCTCTACACTATGGAATGGTTGCCCTGCTTCCACCGCAAAGAGACTGCACTACCTGCATACGACAGCAGCACGTCTGATCATCGATATTGAACGATACCACACGCAGGGATACGAAAAGAACCCAAAATATCGTCCCTAAAAAAACGTCTCCTCTACAACAAAGCCAAGCTAACTCACGGAATCCTATCAAACAATGCCACACCGTACCTACGATCATTGTTTCAAACCAGTAGAAGAGAGGGATTACAATTACACACGGGCGTTTCGTCAGGCTAGTTCCCGGTTAGGTGTGGAAACTGCCATCTAATGAGACATACCGTCTAGCATTTTCACCTGACACTAATGTTTCTCTCGGAGTGAAGTGTGATATGACACTCAGGCAGCGCTCTGGAATGAGACATATATTCTGGGTTTTTCCATGACACTCACGCTCCACGGCCAGTTTTTGGCGTAAGGTGCGAAGACGCACGTTTTGGCAGTTATGAGCTAGCGTCTAAAGTACGTAGGTGTTAAGGAAAGGGGAGGCTATTGCGTGGTTTTGGAAATAGCACTCATCTTTGTCCGTTTCATAGATATTAACCAGAGTTTGAAACTAGATTTTCATTCTTACTCCTAAATCTGCAGTAGACAGATCGCCAGGCTAGAAGAAATATCTTGTGTATTGAAAAGTCTTTAGTTTCTGGGCAATTTTGCCGAGTTCTAGACTACTATTATATTGAATGATTCTAGTTCGTGGTATTAATCTGTAGTTCTGTGCGGAGGTAAATATTATATATTAGATATCTAGTATTTTGTGAAGTGTTTAAAGTGTTAAATCGCCTATTTCATTTTCACTAGTTCTTTTGTGCAGAGAGAATTAAAATATAGTCTGTATTATTTTCTAGTGACGTGTTTCAGTGGAAAGCAGAATAAATTATATTTCTAGCTTAAAATCACGCAGCTATAAATGAATTTGATTTTACTGCTAAATAATCAGACGGGAATATATTTTAAAATTAACTTATAACTGAAATGCTACATCAGTGAGTATTGACGGGATACGTATGTATTCCTAATTCATGGTGATTGATTTTATGTATATAACTTATTTTCCGGGAAGTTTTAAATGATAAGTAAAGCTGTACGCTTGCAGTTTAAAAATGTAAGTTATAACGAGTACCTAGTATGTATAATTGCTTTATATGTGTTTTTTCCTTTATTCAGTGAATACTGGGGTTAACCCAAACTTTGCCAGCGTTAAGTACTGATGAGTTATATCTGTGAAGAACTACGAGGGGCGTTCAGAAAGTAATGCACCACATCGTTTTCCGCAGCTAATAATGAAGATAGAAGCATGACATTTTGCACACTTCAAACATGGTATGTGCCAATTGTGTGTACCAAATTGCACCGCAACCGGCAATATAATACGGCTGCCCTAAACCGTTGAAATGGAGCATGTTAGCAATTTGCGTTATAAACAGCGAATTGTGATAGAATTTCTCGTTGCAGAGAAGGAAACTGTTGTGAATATTCACAAGCGTCTATGTGATGTGTATGGAAGTTTTGCAGTCGACAGGAGTACAGTCAGTCGCTGGGTTCAGAGAATCAAAGAATCAGGAAGTGGAGATACGGAGCTGCTTGATCGGCCGCGCTGTGGACGTCCTGCCACAGCCACCAACGCAGAAATGTTGAAATGCGCTGAGGGCATTATTCTTACTGATATGCGAATCACTACTCAACAATTGGCCTTACAGCTGTCAGTCAGCATTGGTAGTGCTAATGCAGTTATAAAAAGTCTCGGATTTTCTAAGATTTGCGCAAGATGGGTTCCTCGAAGTCTCACAAATGACCACCGATTGCAAAGGAAAGCAATTTCTTCTGAATTGTTGGAGCGTTTCAATGCTGATGGAGAGAACATTTTGGCTAAGATCGTTACAGGTGACGAAACCTGGGCACATCATTTTGAACCTGAGACAAAAAGACAGTCAATGGAGTGGCATCATCCGCAATCACCAAGAAGAAAGAAATTCAAGACAATTCCTTCAGCTGGAAAGGTCATGATCACTGTCTTTTGGGACATTGAATGTGTGATTCTTGTGGACGTTATGCCAAGAGGAGAGACAATCAATTCGCAAGCTTACATTAAGACATTGAAAAAACTCAATCAACGTTTTCTCAGAGTTCGGCCGCATAAGAATCCAGCAGACCTGCTTCTCCTTCACGACAATGCGCGCCCTCACACAAGTCTGGCAACACGGGAAGAAATCACCAAATTGGGTTGGACTGTACTACCCCATCCACCCTATAGTCCCGGTTTGGCACCCTCTGATTTTCGTCTATTTGGTCCACTTAAAGATGCACTCCGTGGGACAAGGTTTGAAGATGTCGAAGGAGTGATTCAAGCAGCGAAGAAATGGCTACATGATCTAGACAAAATCTGGTACGGTTCTAGGAATACATGCACTTGTTTCGCGCTGGCATAAAGCCGTACAAGTTGATGGGGATTATGTTGAATAATACCGATGTTTACATGACATATCCATGTATATTGTGTATAAATTTCATGCTTTTTGAATAAACAGCTCCTGAAAAAAATCGATGTGGTGCATTACTTTCTGAACGCCCCTCGTAAAACATTTTCCTTAAAAAGCCTTGGTGCATAATCTTTACAAGAACTCTAAAGGTTAAATGAAGTAACAGGCCTATCGCGCCATATTTAATTCTTCCTGAGAAACAACTCAAGTACATTTTTAGCCGGTGTGGCAAGTAACATATTATCATCAGTAACATTCCGACGGAGTTTTGACTAGTGATGTGGTGACCAAATATAGTCCTATCCTGAAAGTAGACACCGATCTGACATTCCTCATTTCTAGAAACCTAAGCTATTGACACTGTGCTCGTTGTTGATGTTCGTGCCTGGACAATTTTAATGTGACCTAAACAGACATCCGAAAAATAAGAACACCCAAGGAATCGTTCCCTGAAGCAGAGAATTCAACCCGTCTGTTTGGAACTGGGGATTTCTTGGTCAAGACTGCAATTGACGAGTCTGTATGTGAATGTCCTAAGAATTATGTTCCCAGATGCTACGAACAAAGCTGTAAGTATGCATGAGAGCACGTGGCCACGGCTGAATGAATAGAGTGAACGCAGGTCTGAGTGGTTCTTATGGTTGTATTTTGGCACCAATTTTGCTGTCTTAACTGTCTTTATGCAAGTTTGTTGCTAACAATATTTTCCCCTTAGAATAGATACTGCTATCAAAGTCAGTTCATACCTTCAAAAAAGGAAAATATTAGACCCAAATCATATGTATCGGTGACTCTTTGGGCTATCATCTTTCTCCTAACGGGACTGTGGGCTAAACATCGAGGGAAGATCATAACTGTGGGTCTATCATTTCTTGTAGCAATTCCTTGATTTTTATGACTATTTGTATATGCTTGATGTAATATTTTATGTTGTGATAGAAGTTTATTAAGATAATTAAAATTTCTCGAGAACTTAATCAGCGCTTTGGTCAGCTCGTTCCAAATTATCTGTATAATCATTGTTATAGTTTCCCACGTCTGTACGTCTAACTGTCGTCTTGTATGTGCGTGCACGTGAGTGGATAGAACTATATATATATATATTACATACATATATATATATATATATATATATATATATATGTGTGTTTTGACTGTCTTACTCCTCTAAATCTGTCGTAGAAGATTGGTGAAAGAGAGAAGATTTTTCGATTTCAGAGACAGCCTCTATCACAGTCTACCATCTCACTCGTGGAAATCTATTGCTATTACTATCTCTCACTGTGACTATCACTTATTCAAATCTAATCAGAAGGGACCAACCCAAGTCTTAATTCTCCTATCAAAAATCTACGACACTAGCCTACTCTGGAGCCTACGTGTGGAACAGCCTTTCACACCACATAAAAAAGCAACATACACAATACTCATTCAACAAAGCACTTTTTAAACACTTGATCAACACCGATTATCTACCCCCATAGAAGCAGCCATTGTCAGTCCACATCTTATCTATATGTCAACCTTTCTTTTCCTCTTTCGCTCGTTATTGTCTATATGAATAATTTGTTTTATATCCACGTAGCATTGCTATATAATATAATGTATGTGAGAATGTACCTGCATAGCACTGTACTTTTGAAATATGTAATGTATTGTGTTTGCTTAAATGTGATGATGTGTATGAGAATGAGCAGATATACATTTTTTACAGCTCGAAGATGTGTCCTGCTACAGAAGTCCGTAAGAAATTATTATTATTATTTTATTTTCCCTCAAGAATGTACGGATATAAGCGAGAATGTGTTTATGTTGTTTGTTTATTGATGTTTAATGACACATTCAAAAATGCAGATTAATTGCTGATGAACACATGAGTGAGTGTCGGGACACAGAATGAAAGATAAAGGGCTGGATGGTCGGACAGACCTGGGTCCCCAATTCTTTACCCTTTTAAATAAAGTTATGTCCATCTATCTCTCCTACTGATTCTGCTCTTGGGTTAAGGAGGGCAAAGAAATAACACCAAGTCTCACCTTCTTCATTAGCGGACTGTCAAATACTTCATGAGTTCTGATACATGCCACCTAGGTAATTTGATTATGCTTGAAATCATAATTTACTTTCCTTTTTTTTAAAATTAATTTTTATTTTCTATTTAAATTTTTTTTTATGTTTTTTTTTTTAATTTAATTTAATTATAATGTTTGTTTACTTAACAATACTTAATTTTGATTATGACTGCATACTGTAAACGCACGCTGTTATATTACTTTTATAATGTTGCATGCCTTCATACTAATGCTTTAAGTAACATGTGGGAATGAAAGGATATAATATGCACGATAAATGAGAGTGGAAGGGCAGAATGTTAGACGGGCCTGCACGCCCAATTCTTAACCCTTCGAAAATAAAGTTTGTTCTTTCGTTCTGTTTATCTGGTTGTCTGTTTATCTGTCTGTCTGTCTGCCTGCCTGGCTGTCAGGCTGTCTGTATTATAAACACTGTGATGACAAAGCAATAATTAAAAGACTAAGGAAGAGTGTAAAGAGAATATAAGTCTTGTGGCACGGCTATGCAGTTTATATGTTACAAACGCACAGTAACGTGGTATCTAGTTTTCCTGTGGCAAGATGTTGATAATTATTAAGTTCTTTTGACTAATTTACATAAGTTGAAACGACCTCTAATGCACGTTCATCTCGTCCTATTTTTAAAAAAAAAGGAATTTTGCCTCGTTTTGGTTAGGCCTGTCCCGTTTTACCTAGATTAAAACACTTTTTACTTTCGACAATATAGATGAACTCACGGCATGACTTAGTAGGTGAGAGTAACCACATCTGAGGTGTCAGTGAAGTTACAATTTACAAAGGTAAATGCACCGTTTTGGGGGAAAGAAACGGCAACGTTTCAGTCAGGTTGGACTTCCTCCGAACAAAACAGGCACAAAACACCATTAATTTTTACTAAAATAATGTTATAAATACACAACTTAAAACTCAACGATAGTTCGATCTCGGAGCATGCTACAAGAAAGCAATCAAATTAATCATTCATCACCATTCAACTTCCGCACTCTAAGTAGATTTTACTTTAGTTTTGTTTGAATATCTCCCTTATGATACCCTGTTCAACCAGTTGGTTATATTAGGGTAGATTTTGCAATATTGGCTTTCGATAAATTCATACCCAGATTCTCCTATCTTGTGTCGTCTGCTCAAGGTCTTTCCATGTCTTATTTATCCCTTTCTTATCTATCTCCATCTCTCTTATCCGTGTGTTTTCGGTCTCCGCCGACCTCCCTTACCCTGGGGATATCCTGACAAGGCCTGCGTAGTAATGCTATCTACAAGTCTTCTCAATGTATGTCGTATCCACCGCCAGAGTCTTCTTCTCATCTCCTGTTCCTCATGCAGTTGTTGTCTGGTTCTTGTCACCAGTTACACAATGGTAATCTTGTCATACAAGAAATTAAAACGTCTGCATGGAATTAAGGATATCATGTAAATGGAATTCCTGCAGGCTACAAAAGACTTGACCATGCTTTCTGCAAAGGGACCAAAACAGTTATGGTGTGTTACGTGTCTTTTATATTATCAATGTTAATATTTAGTGACAGGATGGTTCCTGTGGCTAAGATCACTTCTAGGGTAGTAGACGTATCAGACACCGAAACAAGCCAACATCAATTCGAATTATTTGAGCCACAATGGACGAAGTGGACGGTATACATTTTTATTAAGACTGTGACACTGCTCCAAATTCAATATAGTTCAGGCCAACATACAATGGCATATAATATGCAGTCGTCGATATACTTTAGTCAGTCCGTTCATGTCGGGAACGCTGTCCTTTTCATTTTTAACATTTTTAATATATAGTCACACTCGACATTGAGAAGCTATGCTCCCTGTACATGCAGAAAACTAGATACACCTCATAGAAGATCTTGATGTATTAGTGATTGAATAACACAGATATATATATATATATATATATATATATATATATATATATATATATATATATATATATATATATATATATATATATATATATATATATATTTTATATATATATATATTTTTATATATATATATATATATATATATATATATATATATATATATATATATATATATATATATATATATATATATATATATATATATATATATATAAATATAAAATCAGGAGTTCAAACACATGCGTCCACTCGCCATGACACACACTGGAAGAATAATTCAAGACAATCTCCTCACTTCTGCATTTTCAGTTTCACGTCTGCCAAACAACCATATCGGCATAACGTCACTTCCTGTATTAATAAATGACTCCGTATAAAATAAACAAACAAGGAGCCCTGTTGAGCTAACTAATTATACCGACACAATCGTTATGAATTTTAATCATAACAGGTGTGTACTCCTTAGTCACTGTGAAGATATAAGAAGATACTCGTAAAACTTAGTTCATTTACTGCTCATCACGTGCACACTTAAAAAGTAGCTAATGAGCAGATCTCGGCGCCAATTTGGGTTGGTTCCACCAATAATCACTTGTTTTCCCTTGAATGTCGTCTGCACTACTCAGGACATGTCTGCAGAATGGGAAAAGGGCGTGTACTGAAACCTGTCATGTTTAGCGAGCTAATGAGACTTTAAGCACACACTCATCAGCTGTTTTTGGTTTTTTTAGAACAACTGCAAACCAGATTTGAAGCAACGCAAATTTACTCAAGTTACGATGTTTTGGTGAGTCTAGTGGCAGAGTGGTTAGAGCGTTTGCTTCTCTAGGCAAAGTTACTGAGTTCGAAACCTAGTATCGCCGTGCTCTATCTATCCAGCTGTAAAAATAGGTAATTCACTCGGCTATTGAGTTAGGGAAAGCTAAGGTAGCGAGGAAGGGAATCGGTCACCCCATCTTATAAAACCTGAAACCTAATATAATTGCAATGTCTCGAACACTTCACCTCTTAAGGCAGAGTCTGCTATATAATTATCTTTACCTTCAACCAGGTGAGAAATGCTGACGACAGTAAATTCGAGGACGACGTAGTCAAAATAAAAGATGGGAGAGAAGACAAGGTGAGAAACATCCAGCATAAAGGTAGTCCCATAGCAGATATTGACGTAAGAAGTGAAGTGTTCGAGACTTTACGATATTAGGTTTTAGAGATTTCACTATGCTAGATGGGATGTCCAGTTCCCTTCATTGTTGCCTTTTCCTTCCCTAACTCAAGATCAAAGTCAGGTGCCCATTTACAGCAGAACACATTTTTTAAAAAGGGAAACAGAAATACTTGATCGCCTAGTCACTTGCTATGACGTAATATATCAGTTATGAAAGATAAAGTTCACTGTTATGATCCAAGAGGTAAATATGATAGAGAGCGTTTTTTGTTGCTAGCCTTTAACTTACATATTATTCAGGACATTGCTGGCCTAATTGTGGCTCGTGAGCCCTTTATGGCTCGTGATTATTGTTTAATGCCGACCAGTATTGGAGCTGAAGTCGAGAAATGTATATCACCTTGGTCTTTTGGCGAGTAAATAAACTTTAAAAACACAACGCAAGTGTCTGACCGATGATTACCTTCAAGAGTTCTTGCAATTTTCTTCAACTTCGTTAAAAGTTGACTTTGAAAAAACTTATCAGTTCGAATCAGCGCCCACGGTGTTCTCTTTAACTCATTTCGCATTAGTTCATCAGCGAGGATTATTAGTATCTTTTATTACTCTGTAATAAATACGTTTGTGTGCGCGCTTGTTGCATTCTCTGGTCACATCCATCTTCACAATTTTTAAAATCTATCAACAATTGCGGTCATGTCTCAAGTTTTAGTGACTCCTGCCTCAGGTAGCTTTTATTCCTGCCAGTTCAAAGGATTTTTCTGAGATGTTGTCACAGAATCCTTGTTTGCTTTATCAAGTATGCGCACAAGGCCTGAAGAAGGCCTCAGGGTGCTGTAAACCGATAAAGACATTGTTGATGAGAAATGTCGTGAATAGATGTCATAAGATATAGGAGGACACACAGACATACCCACACACACAACACAAACAGAGGGAGAGATTGAGTGAGAGAAACAGAAAGGGAGAGAGAGGGAGAGAGAGAGAGAGAGAGAGAGAGAGAGAGAGAGAGAGAGAGAGAGAGAGAGAGAGAGAGAGACGTAACAGATCAATAAAAATAATAGCACTAGTAAAAACTGTGTAATATATAACTGGTTTTTAAAAAAGTATGATTGCGGGAAATATTAGTTATCTTGTAAAAATATAATTTAATAATGACAACTATTTTTAATGACTGCATGTGAATGCAGGTACGGTTGCCCTCAAAACATATCAGAGACAAAATGAAAATATGTCCAATGTGAGCTTTTGTCTGTGCTGACATTGAGAGCTCAGAAAATAAAAGAGTGGTAAAATGAAGACAAGGGTACTGGGAAGAGAACTGGTGACGTAAAAGATAAGGGTAAACAAATCATGGGGAGACCTTAAGCGGATGACACAGGACACTAGGACTTGGCACAAGTTTGTTGAAAACCTATCCTCCTTTGAGAGCTGAAAGGTAATGATGTTGATGATTATGATGTTGAAAGACTAGCGATAATTTTATATGGGACGCTATCAACCACTACCAGCCAGACGACTTAAAGAAACATTCCAATTAAAGAAGCGTATATCAAATTTATTACAATAGCTAGCTTTGTTTTTTGTTTTTGTTTTTTTTTTTACAATTTCGGCATAAAAATGTTGGGATCGAAGGAAGACCAAAGATTGATAACTCTACTATCTACCGCGCATGTCGGAAGGAACGATTAAGGAAGGTTGGGCATGAGGCCGGTTACTTTTATCATGCAGCGACTTTTAGATCAAAAAGTTCAACAGCATGGATAAATTAACCAAGACATATAATTTAAATAGGTCAACCAGCATCTGAGATAGAACACTTTCATTGTTGTTGCCACTGTCGTAGATTTTCGATAGGAGAATTAAGACTTGGGTTGGTCCCTTCTGAATAGCTTGGAATGAGTGAGAGTCCCAGTGTGAGTTAGTAAAGGAAATAGATTCCACGAGTGAGATGATAGAATAGCGATAGAGGCTGTCTCTGAGATGCGAGAAAATCTTCTCTCTCTCTCTCACCTATCTTCTACGACAGATTTTAAGCAGTCAGACAGTATATTACACATATACATTAAATATATGTATACCAACAGATCTCTACCCACTCACGTGCACGCACATACAGTGACGACAGGTAGACACACAGACGTGGGGAAACTATAACAATGATTATATAGATATTTAGAACGAGCTGACCAACACGATTTCTAAGTTCCAGAGAGCTTTTTAATTATCATTTAAAATCTTCTCACAACACCAAAGAAATACATCAAGGAAAAAAAACATATACAAATAGTCATAAAATTCAAGAAAATGCTACAAGGATGATAGCCCGTTAGAATCTTACTCTAGGTTTAGCCCACAGCCCCGTTAAGAGAACAGATGATGGCCCAAAGAGTTATAGATACATAGGGTTTGAGTCTAAGAAGTTTCTTTCTTTCTCGTAAATGTATGAACAGAGTTGGATAATCTGATTTAGCCTAAGAAAAAGAAACTCTAGCATTTGTAACAAATTCTGCAGCTAAAAAAAAGTTAAGACAGCAAATGGGTGACAGTATACAACGGTAAAATAACACTCTGACCTGCGTACACTCATTCATTCAGCCATGGCCATGTGTTCACATTTATACTCACAACTTTGCTCGCTGCCTCTGTGTGGTGAAGTGGGATGTTATAAATATTTATAAGGGACTTAGTGTACTGACTGAGATCAGCTGTGAAGGTATATATATATCTAATAAGAGTAGTATATTATATATATAACCTTACTTGCTACCACATATCTATATATCTCAGTCAGAATTATTCTGGAATAGTGTGATGCTACGTTATGTGTCTAGGGTATGAGTATGGTGAAGTGTAAGTCACAACAACAGACAGATAAACAATTTAATTTAATCCACTACTCTTAACAACACTGTGACACTCACATACATATAACACTCTACAAAGATATCTTAAAAGAGTCACTGATAAACTTTCAAATAACAATATGTATTCATTACTGGCATGAATGAATATGTGTCCTGATTCAACTACAAGGGAACCAGGAATCACAATCAATTTAAATTACAAGTTATGTACAGAATGTATTTAATATGAATATTGTAGTGACATATATTAGTACAAATGTTCTATGTGTGTCAGTTGTGTAGTAGTAAAATGAGGTAATACTGGTTTTGTTTTGTTCAAGCTCTGTTGGTATTGGTCATCATGACTTCAATAGTTTGTCTTTAGGGACTATTATTGGAGATGTTCACAGTTCCTGATTTTAAGACAAGTAAATTCCCCTCTGAATGGTATTTTTATAAAGTTATTTCAAGATGAGGGGACATAATGTTGAGCTCAGCTGGCCAACTCTGCTTATCTTGAGTGATGGCGGCAGGAGAGGACTCCTCTGCTCGAATTCTCTTCTGGGCTCTGGAGACACCTCACTGATAGCTAAAAGGACCAAGGAGTATGCTGTCCGACACTGGATTCAGCAAATCTCTGACCAGATGCTGCTCAGTACCATCAAGACCACTGTCCCACAATTCATACGAATAACACAGATACGTTGATTAGCAATGAATTCTGGCACAAACTGGCACAAATTCCTATCTGCTTATGTTCCAGGCTTTTATTTTACACAAATATGAGCTGGCTTCAACGCACTGATGCTTTATCAAGCTTCTTTAAACAAGTGGTCTCGAACTAACGCTCCCAAGTGTGTATATCAGCGAGACTGGCCAATGAGCCACGTTTCGACAAGTGTTTGAAAAAATGTTATCTTTTCCCGTCTCCCCTAACAACCAAGATAGTATTTATAGCCCGACCAATCGTGGTTAGGCTTTCATTTGTTGCGCTCCAATCAATTTGGAGTTTACATGGTAGGCTATTTCTGTAACGTAAATTTTTTTCAAACACGTTAAAAAAAAATCTTATGAGCAGAAATGATTTTATGCTGTCAGGCACCCCCAATATTTTATTTTGGGTATAATTTATTAATTCCTGGACTATTTGCGTAACGTTTTACATATTATTTGTCAGCAAGCCCTAAGGAACCCAAAAATACTAATTTAAAGGAGCTACGTGGTTGCGTTCAAAATATGCAATTTCTTCTACCTCCTGTTTCGAAGATGTGCTGTCTGGGTACTGTTATGTGTTCAAACGTAAACCCATCTATTGTTATCTTTTCTAATAAGAGTCTGTTATGATTTATAAACCTAACTCTGGGAAAGGGTAGTGTATTTTATCACTGTCCGTCTGAAAAAGTTAGTGCTTGTAGACTTACACGCGTGATGCCAGCATTTGTATATCGCGCGTCGCGTGTTGCATGCGTTCCTGATTTTCAGCCCTCCCCTCTCGCTCCTTTTGTCCATCTGTTCGTTCGTTTTGGTAACGTAATATAATTAATGTTAGGATTAATTTAGGTCATTACGCAGGGCCTCTCAATGTTTTTTCCAAGAAATACAGCACACGTTTCATTGAAGAAGGCGGGTAATAATACAGTAAGCTTTACTATCAACGTGAAAGCGTTACAATTTGTAGACGAAGCAGAAAACAAGGGGGATTTCGAGTACATTCTTTGTGACAGCACTGTTATTTTACCATTGCTCTTCTCTTTATTAATTTTATTTGTTAGGCTTCATATTTACCTAATAATTTATATATGTGGATTAGAATATTTCATGACACCTCCCCTCTTAAAACAGACATTATATGTCAGTCCTTTATTCTATATACACATAGAGAAATTTATTATTATTTCTGGGGTTTACGGTGATTCTCATCACACGGATGGCGGCTTAAAAAATCCGCTCCCAGATTGGTTTTTCCAGATATATATTCAATGCTAAAATTATATGGAGCCAGAAGCAAAGACCATCGGAGTAACCTAGAGTTCTCATGCTTAGCCTGTGCTAAAAACGATAAAGGTTTGTGGTCAGTTTGCAACTTAAATGCCTTCCCATATAGATAAATATTGAATTTCTTTATTGCCCATATTACTGCAAGACATTCTTTTTCGCTAGTTGAGTAGTTGATTTCAGCTTTATTCAACTTTCTGCTAGCATATGCCACTGGGCTTAATTCCCCATCCAATGCATCTGATTTCTGTAGTAAAGTTGCACCTAGCCCAATATTACTTGCATCCGTCCTTACTATGAATTCTTGACTTAAGTCAGGTAATTTCAAAATGGGTTTACTTGTGAGCTTTTCCTTCAATTCTTGGTAAGTCATTTCACATTGTGGTGTCCATGTAATGCGATCTGGAAGTCCTTTACGTGTCAATTCAGTTAACGGTGCACATATGGAATTAAAGTTCTTGATATACTTCTGGTAGAAACCACATAATGAGACAAAGGATCTCACGTCCTTCTTGGTTTGTGGTCTCGGGGCTTTCTGTAGTTTCTCTAAATTCTTTGGGTCAGGGGTCATGTTTCCCTGATAAACTGTGTGTCCCAAAAATTCCAATTCTTTACATCCAACGCAACATTTGGTTGGTCGGGCTGTTAAATTTGCCTCCCTAAGTCGATCAAACAGCATGTTCAGAGAGTCAATGTGTTCCTCAAATGTTTCTGTTGCTATAAGGATATCATCCATAAAATTTGTTATACAGGGATTATTCAGAGGATCCAATAATTTTCTCATCATTCTAGAGAAGACACTAGGCGCATTCTTCAATCCAAATGGCAATCTATTAAACTCATAGTGTCCTTCTGAGGTACTAAAAGCTAGGTATGGTCTAACCTCAGGCTTTACTGGAATCTGATAGTATCCTTTACTCAGATCCACTTTTGAGAAATATTTAGCTTTATTTAGTCTGGCAAACAGCTGATTTGTATCCGGCAATGGATCCACCTGTCCTTCTGTAATAGCATTCAGTCTCCTGTAATCTATACAGAGTCTATGTTCTCCAGAGGGCTTCCTTAAGAGTACCACCCCGGAACTATACGAAGACTCACTGTGCGAAATAATTCCTTCCTTCAATAGATAGTCTATCTCTTCCTTCAAAGCTTTTTCCTTAGCAAACGGAATCGAATATGGTTTCATACAGACAGGTGTGGAGTCTATGAGTTTCATATCATATTCCAATAGGTTTGTATGCCCTGGTCGGTCTGTTAACACCTCTGCATGATTATTTAGAACCTGTTGCACTCTCTCTTTCTGAGTTTTCGTTAAATGTGTACTGATTTTCACCTGTGCTGCTGTCTCACAGGGGTGTAATGGATATTCAAATGATGAAAGTGGTTCCTTTTTCATCTCCATGGCGATGGACAAGGTCAACAAGTGTGTCTCTTCCTGATGTTCTCTTTCCAAATATTTCTTCAGGAGATTCACATGATAGATTTTTTCTTTCCCCTTCTTATCTATCTTATAATTTGTTCTAGACACCTTCTCTAGAACTGTATATGGACCCTGCCATCCAATTTGTAACTTATTCTGACTCCCGGGCAAAAGAAGCAGTACCTTCTCTCCCACAGCCAAATTTCTGTCTTTCGCCTTCCTGTTATAATAGGCAGCATGTTTCTTCCTGGCTTGTTTCAAATTTTCATTGGCAAGTTTCCAGCCAGTTTTCAACCGAGTGGTCAGCTCATTCACATATTGGTATGAAGATGTAATGTTTTCCTCTGCCTTTTCATCAGTCCACGTTCTTAACAAAGCTTCAAGTGGACCTTTTATTGGCCTTCCAAACAATAATGTTGCCGGGGCCATACCGGTTGAACTATGGGGTACCTCCCGATAAGCAAAGAGGGCGGCGTGCAGGTACTGGTCCCATGTATCTGGTTTTTCGTGTGCCAACTTTCTCAGGATCGACATTAATGTGCCGTTAAATCTTTCCACTTGGCCGTTCCCTTGGGGATGATACACACTACAATGGAAGTGTTTGGCCTGGAAGATCCTGAAAACTTCTTCAGTTAGTTTCCCCTTGAACTGAGAGCCATTATCAGTCAAGATTTGATTGGGAAAGCCTAACCTTGTGAAAATGGTGAGCAATGCCTCTGCCACATGTTTTGAATCAATCGATGACAGGGCTACTGCCTCTCCCCACATAGAACAAGTGTCCACCAGAGTCAGAATGTAGCTGTTCCTTCTCTTGGTTCGGGTGAGAGGTCCCACAAGATCCACGGCAACTCTCTCAAAGGGTGTTCCCACTATGGGCATTTCCCCCAGAGTTGCTGGTGCAGTCCAATGTTTAGGTGCTACTCGTTGGCACTCTGGACAGGATTTTACATATCGTTTGATATCTTCAGTTATTCCTGGCCAGAAATAGTGACAAGCTATTCGCTGTCCTGTTGCGCTGATTCCCATATGACCACTGAAGGGAATCGCATGCCCTAGTTCCAACACTTTAGTCCTATATGAAGTGGGAAGGACCAGCTGTCCGTGACCATTGGATTCAGATCCAGCCTTCCTATATATCAATTTGTTCTTCATATAAAACTCTCCCTTGCCTGGAGGTGTATGAGATTTGGGCAACTTCTTGAAACATGGCTTGAGTGTTTTGTCCTCAGCCTGTGCCTTCCTCATCTCATCTGGGTGAGTATTTATTGGATTATCCTCCTCCTTCTTTGTCTGTGATCTGGTCTGCACTGTTGCCAATATCACAGGTCTCTTGGGATTCCCCAAGAAGACATATCTACACCCCAATATTAGAGGGTAGATTGGCTCATTTATCACTGCTGCTTTTATGATTCCTTCCACATATCGCGTTTTCACTTTTATTCGGGCGACGGGAAGTGTCATGGTAGCTACATCCTTGGTTGCAGTTTGAATCTCCACTGTTTCTGTGGTGTATTGATCGGCCTGCACCAGGTGAGAACTCACAACGGAATCGTAATCTAAACCGGTATCATATAAACATCTTATAGTGACACCATTACAAATGACATCTTCACACACTGGGGGGTGGTATGGTTCCTGTAATTCTTCAGGTTTGCCCTTCTTTTCCTTTTTCCCCGATGTCATAGCAGCAAAATGAGGAGGTTTCCTTCTACAATGGTCAGTGTCATGATTGTTCATCTTACAATTTTTACACCACCTTTTTCCTTGGTTGAAAGATTTTCTTTCATCATATTTCCTTTCATCGAATTGTGGGAATTTATTTTTATTTTCATACCGTGGCCTATCAAATTGGTGCTTACCTTTATTTTGATCCTTAGGATCAAATTTATTAAAGTTCTGTGGTGCCCTAAAGTTGTCCACCTGTTTCTTTTTATTACCTGTTACCTCTGCTTGAGCTGCTTGATACCTTTCAGCAACATTTAGCAACTCACCCAGCCTCTCTGCACCTTGTTCCATGAGAAACTTTCTCAGGTCTGGAGCCATGGACTCTCTTAGTTGCTCTATAAGGACCATTTCCTTAAGATCTTGGGTTTTCCCCAGAGAAGTCCATTTCTCCAAGTATGTCTCGATTCGTGCAGAGAACTGGTGATAGGTTTCACCTGACAGTAGTTTAGCATTCCTAAATTTTTTCCTGTAAAACTCTGCATTCTTTTCATACCTTAACAAAAGAGCCTGCTTTAGCATGTCATAATTTTCCTGATCACCTCTGCTCATTTTTGCAAAAACTTCATAAGCTGCCCCACGAAGTCCCTGAGATAACTTTAAGCTCCACCTTTCTCTCTCTAACCCATACGTGGTAGCTAATAGTTCGTACCTATTTATATAGCTCTCAATATCATCGTCTTTCTCAACAAAATGATCTAAATGAAAGTTCATAGCTGAGATTGAGGCTCCTTGAGTAACCGTAGCATCAGAGGCAAAGGGACTGGCACCATTTTCAGGAGCATGGCCTTGAAACTCAAACTCCCTTAGTCGTAATTCATGTTCCCTTTGTAATCTTTTATCTTCTGCTTCCCTTTCTGCAGCTAATTTCCTCTCTTCCCTTTCTGCAGCCTGTCTTCTTTCCTCGGCTTCCCTTTCTGCAGCTAATTTCTTCTCTTCTGCTTCCAATTTCTTAGCCTCTTTGTCAGCCTCAATCTGCAACCTCTTAGTCTCAGCCTCAGCTTGCAACCTCTTAGTCTCAGCCTCAAACCTTCTTTCGGCTTCTTTTTCTAATCTTCTTTCTTCGCGTTCAATAAATTTGTCACATTCCGTTGTGACATAGGCAACCATAACTTGCCCATCTAATCCTAACTCTTTTGCAGTCTGAACCGCAGCAGATCGAAATTTGGCCAGGTCCGCCATTGTCTATCAGGTAAATTTTTATAATGTCTACCCAACAATTCAATTTCTAACTATATATCTAATGGACAACACAGGCACCGTGAGCTCAACCTTATTTAATTCCACCCAAGGATACCTTTTAATTCTTATATTCCCTGAAGTGAATTACCCCCAATATTTTTAATAGGGAAAGATTCAAAATCCCAAGAGCGAGACCCCAATATATGTGGTGAAGTGGGATGTTATAAATATTTATAAGGGACTTAGTGTACTGACTGAGATCAGCTGTGAAGGTATATATATATCTAATAAGAGTAGTATATTATATATATAACCTTACTTGCTACCACATATCTATATATCTCAGTCAGAATTATTCTGGAATAGTGTGATGCTACGTTATGTGTCTAGGGTATGAGTATGGTGAAGTGTAAGTCACAACAACAGACAGATAAACAATTTAATTTAATCCACTACTCTTGACAACACTGTGACACTCACATACATATAACACTCTACAAAGATATCTTAAAAGAGTCACTGATAAACTTTCAAATAACAATATGTATTCATTACTGGCATGAATGAATATGTGTCCTGATTCAACTACAAGGGAACCAGGAATCACAATCAATTTAAATTACAAGTTATGTACAGAATGTATTTAATATGAATATTGTAGTGACATATATTAGTACAAATGTTCTATGTGTGTCAGTTGTGTAGTAGTAAAATGAGGTAATACTGGTTTTGTTTTGTTCAAGCTCTGTTGGTATTGGTCATCATGACTTCAATAGTTTGTCTTTAGGGACTATTATTGGAGATGTTCACAGTTCCTGATTTTAAGACAAGTAAATTCCCCTCTGAATGGTATTTTTATAAAGTTATTTCAAGATGAGGGGACATAATGTTGAGCTCAGCTGGCCAACTCTGCTTATCTTGAGTGATGGCGGCAGGAGAGGACTCCTCTGCTCGAATTCTCTTCTGGGCTCTGGAGACACCTCACTGATAGCTAAAAGGACCAAGGAGTATGCTGTCCGACACTGGATTCAGCAAATCTCTGACCAGATGCTGCTCAGTACCATCAAGACCACTGTCCCACAATTCATACGAATAACACAGATACGTTGATTAGCAATGAATTC
This sequence comes from Oreohelix idahoensis, assembly GCA_024509875.1. Taxonomy (NCBI): domain Eukaryota; kingdom Metazoa; phylum Mollusca; class Gastropoda; order Stylommatophora; family Oreohelicidae; genus Oreohelix; species Oreohelix idahoensis. The sequence continues at coordinate 471,427 of JAMPIV010013933.1, read as the reverse complement.
TGGCACAAACTGGCACAAATTCCTATCTGCTTATGTTCCAGGCTTTTATTTTACACAAATATGAGCTGGCTTCAACGCACTGATGCTTTATCAAGCTTCTTTAAACAAGTGGTCTCGAACTAACGCTCCCAAGTGTGTATATCAGCGAGACTGGCCAATGAGCCACGTTTCGACAAGTGTTTGAAAAAATGTTATCTTTTCCCGTCTCCCCTAACAACCAAGATAGTATTTATAGCCCGACCAATCGTGGTTAGGCTTTCATTTGTTGCGCTCCAATCAATTTGGAGTTTACATGGTAGGCTATTTCTGTAACGTAAATTTTTTTCAAACACGTTAAAAAAAAATCTTATGAGCAGAAATGATTTTATGCTGTCAGGCACCCCCAATATTTTATTTTGGGTATAATTTATTAATTCCTGGACTATTTGCGTAACGTTTTACATATTATTTGTCAGCAAGCCCTAAGGAACCCAAAAATACTAATTTAAAGGAGCTACGTGGTTGCGTTCAAAATATGCAATTTCTTCTACCTCCTGTTTCGAAGATGTGCTGTCTGGGTACTGTTATGTGTTCAAACGTAAACCCATCTATTGTTATCTTTTCTAATAAGAGTCTGTTATGATTTATAAACCTAACTCTGGGAAAGGGTAGTGTATTTTATCACTGTCCGTCTGAAAAAGTTAGTGCTTGTAGACTTACACGCGTGATGCCAGCATTTGTATATCGCGCGTCGCGTGTTGCATGCGTTCCTGATTTTCAGCCCTCCCCTCTCGCTCCTTTTGTCCATCTGTTCGTTCGTTTTGGTAACGTAATATAATTAATGTTAGGATTAATTTAGGTCATTACGCAGGGCCTCTCAATGTTTTTTCCAAGAAATACAGCACACGTTTCATTGAAGAAGGCGGGTAATAATACAGTAAGCTTTACTATCAACGTGAAAGCGTTACAATTTGTAGACGAAGCAGAAAACAACCTTCACACAGACCCGAAAATGCAGTCATCGACCAAGAAATCCCCAGTTCCAAAAGACGTACTGAACTCTCTGTCTCAGGGAACGATTCCTTGGGTGTTCTAATTTTCCGAATGTCTGATTAAGTCACATAAAATTTGTCCAGGCACGAAAGTTAGCAGAGCACAATGTCATTAGCTTTGGTTTTCTAGTAATAGGAATGTCAGGTCGGTGCCTTCTCTCAGTATAGGATTTACTTTGGTCACACCACAGATTTGTCCACAAAATAATCTAGTCGGACAATGTTAATGTTATTTCTTGTAAAATTCACGCCGCCAGGCAGAAAATTTACGTAGAGTTTATGAACGAATTTAAGATCTGGCGCAAAGGCCCCGTATTGATCATTACAGTCTTTGAAACCCGTTAGTGGGATATAGTATTTCTGTCTAACTCTGTTGGCATATGCACTGTCAGACCAGTGTTACTTGAGAAACCCACGTGGTTCAAAATAAGGACTGTCTATTTCTTCACAAATATGAAAACTCTTATTAAACGCCGGTAAAGTTCGGGTCACCCCAGTATTTCCTGAATAAAAGGAAAAGCACATATAAATCATTTACATATTATGTACTCAATATAACTTACATTTTAAACAGCAAGCCGACCGCTTGACTTATTATTTAAACTTCCGGTGAAATAAGTTATATTTAAATCAATCATCAGGAATTAGGAATATCTGCGTATTCCGTCAATATTCACTGATGTCGCATCTAGCATTTATGAGTTAGTTTAGAAAAAAATACTCGACTGAGTAGTTAGCAGTTCCATTAAATTGTTTTAATAGCCGAATGGGTTTAGCTAGACATTTATAATTTATCTTGCTCTCCACTGTAACTCGTCGACTAAAGAAAATAACAAACTATTAAAATAATCACTCTGCACACAGAACTGGTTTAAAATGAAATCGGCGATTTAACACTTAATCCCTTCACAAAATACTAGAATATAGTATATAATATTTTACCTCAAACACAGAAGTACTAAGAACTTAAACCACTTCGACCAAACTAAAGGCCATCTCTATTAACAGAGATTATTTAGAAATCGAACGAAGGCTAGTTCTGTCTTTACTGCGAAGTTACTGAGTGAGAATGAAAATAAAGTTTCAAACTCGGGCCAATATCTTAAAATCAGACAAAGGGCCCCAACTTATTTCGCCAAGCGAAATTATCTCCCCTACTCCCAACATTTACGTCAGCTTAACGCGTGTCGTAACTGCCACCTACTGACCGAGATGTACGCGTGTCAGTAGCAACTCTCAGACAACCGTCTCGTACTGCGTCGTAGAGAGGTCAGTAATCACGCCTTTCCTGAGCGCTCAGCCGAAAAAAAAACCCGCGCGTGACAGGTGCAAATGTAGACATAAAGTCTGCTCTATGTCCAGCGAAAACGAATTTTTTTCGCACATCCTCGTCTACCCTGCGCGACTGACATCTGTGTAATAGAATGCTAGTGCGATTCTCAGTTTTGAGAAAAGAAACAGGTAAAGTTTGCGAATTTTGAAGGAAATATATTTCGCAAACGAATGGATGCAAAATATACAGGAAAAGGAAATAAAGAGAGATAACAAAATTAAAGAATTCGGGTGAAAGAATAGGAAGACGCTATAGACAATTTAATGATCAAAACCTACGTGACAGCCACATAGACTAAAAACAGAAAATAGATTTTCGATACATTCTTTTTTTTTTCATGGGATAAACGTGGATTACCAGTTATCAGTAATAAGAAAATCGCCGTATCGATCATAATTTTGAGATTAACGATAACGGGCCATGTACTTTTGTTCTACGCAGTAGAATGTATGGACAAATTATATCCGCATTTTGGTGCATTTGGTAAGATCACTAAAAGTGGCCCCTGTGACGGGTCAATCTTCAATGGTTACAGTTTCTTGTGCCATCCTTTAACTTATGTATGTGCCTTCCCTTTCCCTTTTTCTCACCAGCTCCTTGACGTTGTAATCGCTTTCATAGTTCAGTGTTTTCTTATCATATCTTGTTCTAATTCTTACATGATCGCTTGTCCTAGTTTTGACACAACATTGAATTATGTTTGTGCAGAGCGAACCTACAACACTGACTTTTCTCTTCTTGCTAGCTCCAGACGGAGTAAGTGTCTACACTGAGCGACATATTAACCCCGGCTTTCTGTCTGCAGACTATACACGTTATCGGACTGACGCCTGATAAGGTGCGAGCTCTCAAATATAACATGATAAATACACGGCAGTGCACTGGCTTCCTAGCGCAGTGGTCTATGGTTCGATCCCCAGATGAGGCGGAAAATTTTTAGGCCACAAAACGGCTCCTGGGTCGACCCAGCCCCAAATGGGTACCAGAGCTACTCTGGGAAGGTTAAGGCGGCCGGCGTGATGCCGACCACATCACCCCTCGTGTGCCGACGGTCAAGATAATATGGGCCTATCACCATATTCCCAATATGCCTCAATGGGCGTGTAACGGGTTCCTTTACCTTTACCTTATATCTCACTATTATGTAAGAAATGACCATCTTGCTAAAGATTAAGACACGGACAGTGATGTAATACTTCCGGCAGATGTAATTGGTTGTAATAAACAATTACAAGGAAATAACATATGGGACGAGATTATAATGTTAGATCTGTGAAGTAGTGAGTTTGTAAACATGACAAGCGAACCGGAAGAAACGAGACATTATATTGTCATAATGACATGCAAATGAATTTGTAAATGCCATAACAAGAAATTATCTTGTGTGTCATGCAGAATGTTCTACAGATGAGGGTAGTGGGGGGAAAAAAGACCCTAACCAATGTCAGACCCTAATTCGTAGCTGGATTGACCTGGAAGTGCTAAAATAAACCACTTCTGATTGGAATATTGCCCAACGAAACCAAATGGGCAGGTGAGCGAAAATGTCCCTTATAATCTGCAACAGTGTATTTTTTTTTTTTTTTTCTATGCTTCACTGCATTTCTATCGTGTTAACAAGACATTTCAGGCAGCCAGGATAACAAATAGAAACAGGATTCCAACATTAAGGACAGGACATAAGTATTAGAGGATCTTCCTTCTGATATTAGAGAAATAAATCTCGACTATAGTACTACGAGTCTTAGGATCCTACATACACAATAACAGTATATTAGAATCAAAGAAATGCCCCGACCCCCCCCTGTAAGACGGCCGCTGAAAACCAGTGGCCCGACACTATTAAGGAGTTTCCCTGTGCAAGACGTTTGTAAAATTTATTCCCGTAATTGGGTTTTTGTTGTACACGTTTGTGGTATACGTTTAGTATCAGTCTGTGGTTCAAGTTGTCAGCAGTCTACGCTAGACGTCTGCATCAGACGGGTCTTGAAGACGCTTGCTTTGACAATTGGAGTGCTTACCCCTAGCATTACCGGCAGGGACTTGCTACCGCCACAGAATTTGACGATTGACGGACCAGTCGACAAAACCATTGGGAACCAATAGTGTCGGAACCCAACATCAAGAACACATCATCATCAACACCTGGCTAGTTAAGTATAACTGATAGGCCCAGCAAAAGAACTTTTTTTAACGATAACCACTTTAAAGTCACTACCAATGATGAAAACATCAGAGCTTCATTGTTTTCATAAATACCCTATTTTAACTTTTTTTAACTATAATTGATCATTACATTTTTTAATCTGTAAACACAAACTGATAGTTTGATTTGTAGTGACTTGCACCAGTATGAGCCAGTTAATTTAAACACATAACTATCCAGAACTATTAAAATAATATTTTACTGAATCATTTCAGTTGGGGGACTAAAACCCCCCCCCCCACCTTCCCCCCCCCCCACCCCCCCCCCCCCCCCCCCCCCCCCCCCCCCCCCCCCCCCCCCCCCCCCCCCCCCACCCCCCCTGCAAATGTCCTTTTCCTTACAGAAGGGACGGGAAGATAAAAAGTTCATGGCATCTAAGATGATCTCAGTTGTTATGCTGATTTCTTGAAATTCCTGTGAGGCTCCCTGAAGTCGAAGCATTATTCTTCTATTTATATCTTTGCCAAGAGTAATCTTAAGCAAAGGTTGATATCTTTGAATACTCTCATCAACATACTCTTCGTTTGGCCATTGATTGACCACTTCTGCAGAGCAGGGGAGATAAACACGCCACAATCTCTAAAATTTGATTCTTCCCTTTACTTATTTTATAATTTTAAGTCGTAAGTGAATATTAGTTTCTCGGAACCGATGTCCCCTACGTCGAGGGAAATTCATCTTTAAAAAAAATTATACGTTATTATGTTAAAACACCTTATGGTATCTTCCACAGGGAAGATGGTTATTACTAGAGTTCTGTTTAAAACAGGAGACTCACTGACTTAGCTGAAGTTTGCAAAATTATGTTGCAGATTAAGAAAGTGATTAAACAGAGACAGCCATCCGACACCATCATATATGACTCATAGAACGAACGAAGAAACTTTGTTTTCAAAGGGTTGAGTGCTCGGGCCCGCCTAACATTGTGCACTTCCTCGCTTTCTCATCTTGCATACTGTATCCTGTCATTCCCACATATACTTTAAGCATTATTAAAAGGTATGCAGCATCATAAAGGTAATATAACATCATGCGTTTTTGGTATCCAATCATAGTCAAATTTAAGTATGTTAAATACATAAAAGAATATAATTTTAAAAAAAACCAAAGAAACAAACAAGCAACAACAACACAAAAAAACACAAAAAAAACAAACAAATAAGCAAAAAACAAACAAAAACACAAAGACAATCCAAACCCTCCTTACATTATTTAGGCTATGATTTGAAACATAATCAGATTAGAGAGAGAGAGAGAGAGAGAGAGAGAGAGAGAGAGAGAGAGAGAGAGAGAGAGAGAGAGAGAGAGAGAGAGAGAGAGAGAGAGAGAGAGAGAGAAAGAGAGAGAAAGAGAGAGAGAGAAAGACTGTGTATGTGTGCGTGCGTGTGATAGAGAAAGAGAGACACAGAGAGAGAAAGACAGAGAGACAGAAAGAGAGATGAGAACAACTGGACAAAACGCCTTGACTATTCTGCTGAAAGCCCAGACACTTTTTTTTTTTTTATACATTGTAAAATTTAGAAAGTGGTAATTTAGCATCTACATAACATCTCAAAAACAAAATTTTACATTTATTTAGATATTTTTTTAAAAAAGTATTAAGATCGATCGGCAAGAGAATTAGGGGTCATAAAGGAGTGTGATGAAACAAAACACAAATTATGTGACAATAACAAGTGCACTTTACTAGATACGATTATATATTTTTTTTAATGATGAGCGTTTAAAAAGAAAACAAGAAAGAAAGGAAAAGAAGAGTGGAGAAGAAACATTATTTTTGCCAAAGCTCATTCTGTTCTGTCCCACATACCCTTTCATTGTCAAAATGAATCTAATGGGAACTTCCAAAGGGACCGGTTTTCCGTCACATCAAGCTACCCTGGTGAGTAGTAAGGACGAAGAACTTAATTCAAAACGTCTGCCTGCAGACGGGGGTTTTACGTCTGCTTGATGTTTGGTCTCAGGCCACTTCCGTGTGGCTGTCATGTCCAGCCGGGGACGTTCTTCCATTTGGTATTGAAAATAAATATGATCTGAGCCAGAGACATCTTGTGGATTGTTTTAATGAAGCAGATTAGTAATGTCTGCTAGCTTTTGACGTCATTTTGCTGCTTATGGCGTCTTTTTTTTATGTACGAGCAAGTAACGCGCCAAAATATGATGAGCAAATAATAATATTGCGCTCTTCCTGCTGAGTGTCCTGGTGTTACGGACTTTTGAAGCTATATTGTCATAACTTTAATGGATGTCTTCTGGCTTATACTTTATATTAAACTGCGCCGTAACATTGGGTTCATTTTTCATTTTCTTTCGTATTGGTTTACTGGATCATTAATAGTACTTCATTCTTGTGTTCAATCGTTGTGATGTTTGAGTTTTATCTTGGCTCTCGTATTGGTATAGTAAAGTGTTAGACTTGACCAACAGGTTGAATAGAAATGATTGACTCTTGAACTAATACAACTGTAGAACTTCTTGAAGATAACTTCATAAAATACGTCATCGAACAAAGTCTTTTGAAGACGACTCGATAATTTATTGATCCGAACAACATCACATTATGAATCATACACGTAATACGTGGTTCCCATTAAAGGAAACAATGAACATCACAGTTGCCAGAATTATTGTGTACTTGACCTATCGTGGTCATCTTAACCGTCAAAATTATTATCATTTTCTACTTTCAGAAATATCATTTGAATATTGGCCTAATTAAACAATGTTTATGCAAACGTCAACGCCATATCTAGGCTATTTCTTTCTGTTCTCAGTAGTATTAAAACATATTGTTCATTTCAGAACTTTGAATATACTAATTTAGATTTGGCCGTACACGCCATAATAATATCATTATCACTCTGATTAGAGTTACACATTTCACCGCGTCATATCTAGAATCTCGCGTATATATGCTTACATTTTATTATTCACACCTTGACATTGCTTTGGACTCGTAGGTCCTTAATCACATATTATTCTATCAACTTTTGAATCCGAACACACGATGGTTGTACATATAAGTAAGTGTCCATGACACATAAGTTATACACTGCTATGCGGCTCTAAGGCCATACATCGCCCATAAGGCACAAATGCCACACCAAGACTTATTTTGTTACTAGGCTTAACGCGTCAGTAAGCTCTTCACGCGTAACGTTTGAAAGCTAACTAGTTGAGGTGCTGCATGGTGCACTCAACCAAATCAAAGTAAAACCAAGATGATAATAAATTATGCAGCAATCCTCAACATCTATCCCCCTCGAACCCAAACGTAACACTTGTGGGACGTGTGAGTCTAGTGGAGAGGAAATCACGATATCGAGATACCTAGCTCATTTATAAGCTATGCTTTAGTAAAGCAATAGAGTCATCAAATCTGTTACGCATGTAACATAATTAAAATATCATGAGCAATGATAGCAATATTACTGGAAAACTAATTAAAGAATATATGAAAAATGTTCACAACATGTAAGAATAATGCCATCATGATATAACTGTTGTAAAAGCTAAGAGGTATTCCTGGATAGCAGATCCGCCAGGAGGTTGTCCCTCCCTGAGATTGGTAGAATCGTGAAGGCGAACTCTTGAAGAAGGAGGTACCATCTGTGGATCCTAGAATTCTTCAACGTGCGAGATGTAATGTACGTCAGAGGACTGTGGTCTGTTTGTATGAAAAGTGAGTGCCTATCAGATAATGGGACAGCCTTTCGAGGCACCAGACCACAGCCAACAATTTCTGTTCTCACGTCGCATACTTCACTTCAGCAGGCAATAACCTCCGGGAAACATAATAGCAGGGATGTGGCATACCCCTGTACCACTGCATCAAACATCCACCCAATCCATACTGGAGGCATCCGTCCTTAGAATGAATGGAAGTTTCATATGAGGTAAACAATAGAATGGGAACTTTGGAAAATAAGTTCTTAAGTTTCATCAAAGCACGGTCACAATCTTGGTGTCCATTTAATAAATTTGGGACCACCTTTGGCAATCAGTGTAGTCAAAGGAGCAGGTAAATGTAGCGAAATGAGAAGTGAACAGAATGATACCAGCATCAATCTGATACACGTTGAGATAAAAGATGAAGAAACAGATGAAAAAATCGTTGTGATGTTTGAGTTTTATCTTGGCGCTCGTATTAATATAGTAAAAGTGTTAGACTTGACCAAAAGGTTGAATAGAAATGATTGACTGTTGAACTAACACAACTGTAGAACTTCTTGAAGAAGATAACTTGCCACACCAAGACTCATTTCGTTACTAGGCTTAACGCGTCAGTAAGCTCTTCATGCGTAACGTTTGAAAGCTGACTAGTTGAGGTGATGCATGGTGAACTCAACCAAATCAAAGTAAAACCAAGATGATAATAAATTATGCAGTAATCCTCTACAACAACTAATTCTCATGAGGTCATTTCCGCTCCATTCCATTTCAACTTCATTGAATCTTTGTAGTCAGCCTTATCATGACTTTTTGGTACTGCACAACTGAAAAAATTGACAGGTCTGTGTGCTTTGTTAAACGGGTATTCAAAATATCTTTCGCGGTGCAGCGCGCGCATTTTCCGTATTATCCCGAAAAGCTATTTGATGCAGAAAGAGTAGGTTGTTTTAGCTTTTGAATGACAATTGTGAAGTTAGAATGTTTGCAGTTATGTTAAAGCCCTTAATCCAAAATTTCAGTGTTTGTTGTTATGTTTGAGCACTTTTTTTTACTGCGTCTTAGTTTTAAAAAGGCCATATAGTACAGATGGCCCACTAACTATAACATATAAAATGTAACCGCCAAAAGTATACTATATACTTTAAGTACAACAAAGACGCAGTAAAAATGCATAAGGGCTAGGGTTAGGTTTATGAATCCTAAATCCTAACCCGTAAAACGTGTGCGACTTATATGGATACCATCGAAGATCACGTGCCTTTATTCTTCATTTCAACCTAATTATCTTTGAGTTTCTGTTGGGTCTTCTATACCTCTTTTGTGTCTTATTTACTTCTTTCGTGTCTGCCTCCAATTCTCTTATTTCTCCTACCCTGTGAACTCCTAAAGAAGGACTGCCTTGTAATTCTATCAACTGGTTTTCCCAGCATATGTCCAATTCAACGCCTGCATCTCCTCCTCACATCTTCTTCCATTGGTATTTGTCTGATTCTTTCCATCAGTTCCACATTGGTCATCTTGTAAAACCATTTTTTTTTCTTTTCTCGCACGCAACCATTTATGAAAGTCACTCAAGCTAATATTTCGATATTAAAATATTGCAGTTAAATTCAAGCCATTTAGTAGTACTTTGAGTTGTTTTACATTAATTCCTTCCAACTTCGTTGTTCAATCCTCCTCCTTCTTCTTTTTCTGTGTTCAGTTTGTAGTCATGATGAATCTGTAGGCCTGTCGCCAGGACGAAGTGCACAATCTTTTCCAGGTCAGCGCGGCAGCCTCATAGCTTCTGCCTGAGCTCGGAACGGTCTGGCCAGGTCAGGCGTTGTGGACCATCGTGGGCTGGGCAGTTTTGCAGAATGTGTTTAGGTGTATGGATTCCGGTTCCAGATGGACATTCATTAATGTGAGATATCCTGAGGCGATAGAAGTGGCCTAGTAATCTGCAGTGGCCAGATCTCAGACAAAAAATGATGGTCTTCTGGTGTCTATGAAGCTGGTGCATTGGGTCAGATCTGTTGTATATATCTCTCTACTTCTTTAACTGGTATTCCATCCTTCCATTCATATGTACTAGTCACTGGCAATGTTTTCATACTTTCAGACCGCCTCTAAATAGTGTCTACTTTCTAACACAATATTGCAAACAAGACTTAGACTTATAATTAATATTACTTACATCTAAACATCCAAAGTGCCGGGGGGAAAGGGGGGGGGGGTTTACGGTCGTCTCTGGCGGACACAAAGAAAGAATAGGTTACTGCTCACGTGACTATATGAAGTAGTATATAAGGCTGGCAACCACATCATACAAAACAAATAGCTACAAAAACCATCACTGTAAGAACATATAAATGTCTGGATATAGGCTTTCTGCAAGAGGACCATCTGTCGTGGTGGATTTATGCGAAAAAAAAAAAGAATGAAAACACCCAAATACAAAGATTGAGAGTGTCTTTGTTTATTTCTTTGTTTGGTTTTTTCATGTCTTTTCTCTCGCGCCGAACTTTCGGTGTAGACATAAATAAAACAAGCACATAGTAACTTAGCTTCCGCAAATTAAGGGTCATTCTGCCAGAGGTATTAATTGTGCCAGATGTTTCACATTAGAGGTTTCGTTGCTTGGGGCAGCGCATAATCTGATTCTCATGCCGTTTTGTGACAGAAAAGATTCCATGTCAATGCTCCACAAAATGCTCTTTGTTGTGCTAAAAACATCTGGGGAAAAAAACGTAGAACATAGAAACATTTTTTCACTTGCCCCTTCTCCATTTCCCGACATTAAAAAAAAATAAAAAATGTGTGGTAATGGGTATGTGAAAGATAGACAACGACAGACATTTGCAGGAGTAATAATATGAACATGCAAAAGGAAAAAAAAGACCACGATAAAAATGAAAAAAAACGAAGAAGCCGAAAATAATAGAATAACTAATGTCAAATCCGCCCTATTGTGTGGCCCTGAAACATAGAGAATAAAAATAAAAAAAACAACAAATAAAAAAGCTACAAACGTCCATAAAGGGGTGCTTGCGAAGAATAGAAGGATTGAAATGGTACGCCACGGTCAGCACTGTGCATCTAATGACAAGAACTAGACAAGTGCCAGTGTAGCAAGAGATGAGAATTAGACGCTAGAGATGGATAGGACACACACTGAGGAAACCTGTTGATAGCATTACAAGGAAGTTCTGGGATCTGTGTGGTAAGACAGGTAGACAGAGACCAAAAAATACACAGGGAAGACAACTGGAAACAGAAATGACAGGGATGTACAAGACATGGGAAGACCTTGAGCTGAGGGCACAGGACAGCAGCAACTGACCTAAGTTTGTCCGAAGACTATGCTTCTTAGGGATAATATAATAGCAGTTATAAAGTAACAGTTATAAAGTAACAGTGATAAAGTAATAGTTATAAAGTTACAGTTTTAAAGTAGCATTAATAAAATAACAGATGTACAGTCCCTTTAATAAAGTGACAATTTTGAAGTGACAGTTATAAAGTGGCAGGTATAAAGTAACAATTATATCGTGATAGTTATAAAGTGACAGTTACAAAGTGGCAGTTATAAAGTGACAGTTACAAAGTGGCAGTTATAAAGTGACAGTTATAAAATGACAGTTATAAAGTCACAGTTATAAAGTGACATTTATAAAGTAACAGTTATAAAGTAACATAAAGTAACATTAATAAATGAACAGATATACAGTAACAGTAATAAAGTAACAGTTAAAGTAACAGTTATAACTAATATTAATAAAGCAGAACTAACACAGTACCAGTTTTAAAGTTGCATTACTAAATTAACAGCTATAAAATAATATTAATAAAATGACAGTTATATAGTAAAGGTTATACTGTACATTAACTGTTATAAAGCAGCATTAATAAAGTAAGAGGTATAATGTAGTAGCATTAATAAAGTAACAGGTAATAAAGTAGCATTAGTAAAGTAACAGTTATAAAGTAACATTATTAGTAATGTAATAAAAGTTATAAAGTAGCAGTAACAGGAAGAACTTCGATGTGGAAATTATAGCTGATTATCATGAATACGCAGACGAATAAGACACGATGAAGAAATTAACAACATGTAAATATTCAGTTACGTTGTGATGGAAATATTGGGTCGATCTCTTTTCATCTTCGGCAGTAGTCAGTAACATTTTTTGTGAGTCCCGATTACGTGAAATTGTCAGTGGTCGGCACATTTTCTTTCTCTGCTATCAAGCAGATATTAGCTAGTTTCTAATCATTGTACACTCCCTTCGGTTATAATTCGTCATGTTACTTATGTTGGCTGTGCTATTAGGGTAAAATTGGGCCAGTCGATCCGAGCTTGTGTTAAATCATCTTCTACGGACAGTAGTCAGCACACATTTTTTGTGAGTCCGGCGATTACGTGAAATTGTCAGTGGTCGGCACATTTTGAGAAAATATTTTGAATTACCCCACCAAAACACATAAGTTTTGAAACTATTGGCCGGCATTCGAGATGTAGCGATAACAACATTCCTGATTGGACCCTTCCTAAATCGTAACAAAGTACTGCGGGGAGAGCGAAGTTTCATATAACCTGACACTTTAGTGAATTTAGAACACTGTGAAAATTCACCTCGCGCCAAGAAGACAACCAGACCGTGCCAGAGTTAAGAATAGGATATTTCATTTACAGACCGGCTTTGTGTGAGCATATTGAGGCCTTAAAAATCCATAAAACTCTACCATTATTATCAAGGAAAACTAGAATCTGAGGAAACTGTAACACAAAGTCAAAGTGGGAACTTATTGCTAAAATAGCAACAACCCAGACCACGTGGAAGAGGCATCGTCAAGCTGCCTTAAACTATTTCTCTGAGCCAGCAGTCTGTGAGCCTTAAGATTGGCTTGGTGGTACCAGTTAAGGGTATTATCTCTGGAACAAGTGAGGTTATAAGTGGCCTGAAGTCGGCACTAGACACCATCATCAGACGGGTATTAGAGACGCGGGACCAGCTTGGTAGTTACTCACTGACACTTCTTGGAACGTGCTACAACTTTCAAACTTGACCAGTGACGAGTGTGATCCAGTCATCTATCTGCAAAGACCCAAACATCAGCAGGAACAGAACAGACAAACTCATTGGCAGATAAGTAGAAACATAAAAGCTGCCAAGTGAACTTTCCAATTTTTAAATTCATAACATCACTCGATGATGACTATTGTTTGTTAAAGAATTATTCATTTTTATAACAGTTAAAACATAATTGATTATAAAATTTGTTACTTGTATAAAGACAAATCTAAAGCTGATTTAATCATTTTGAATGTACTACAACCGTATGTCTCAGACAATTTCTTAAATACACCTAAACGGAGCTATACAATAATAATAAGAGGAATTCGCTGAATTAACTCAGCTGTGGGCTTGAACTTTATATCGAATTATACGAAAATCCTATCCTTCACAAAAGTTGACGGCAGATACTAGAGTTAACATTTGCTTGGCCTCGTGCAGCATTGTTCTCGCTTTTCTGAATATCTTGTGAAACTCCCTTGAGGTAGAAGCATCATTATCCTTCTACAACTCTGCCAAGAGTAATCTTGTGCGAAGGTAGACACCTTTGGAGACCCACATTAGTTACTCTTGAGTTTTGGCCACTGTTGGACCACTACTGCAGAGCTAAGGGGAGGCAACCCGTGATAGTTGGAGTCCTAAATCAATCGTTCTTACTTTAGTTCACGCGAGCGTAGCAAATGAGAATCGTGTAACAGAAGCTCGTACTTTTTTCATCTAATTAATACTTCACGTTTTTTCTTCTTCTTCTTCGTCGTCTTCTTCTATTCATTATCGCTGCTTAAAAATAAAAATATGTCATTACATTGCTTTTGCCATGGAGCCAGATTTTCAGAAAACTTCAGATCAAAGGACACGGATTTTCGTTTTCCTCATATTATTGTGTAAAGTTGGCTTAATTTAACGTAATATTGAACGTAACTATGTTGAATGAATGTGCAGGGATGTTGACGATGTCAGGTTTTATAGTAGTTTATTGCACTAGATCGCTGTAAAATTATAACTCTGTAAACCTTTTTTAGATAGTGAGAAATTAACCATTGCTGTAAAATTTTACGACGTTGGAACATTGATACATTGATCCAGATCTGGCAGTTAGGCGACACGTTACGTGTGTTTGTAAGTGCGTGCAAGTTTGTTCAGTACATGAGAGTCTAATGGTGCAGTGGTTACAGAGCTTGTTTCTAGAGGCAAAGTGACCGGGTTCGAAATCAGATCTCGTCTCGCGCCAATGTACCCAGCTGTATAAATGGGTACATGTCTCTGCTCTTGACTTAGGGAAGGCAAAGGCATAAAGGAAAGGGAACTGGTCACCTCACCTCATGAAGCAAATAACTAGTACAGGTGAAGTCTATGTCACTTCACTTCCCTGCAGCATTATCTGCTATGTGACTCCTGTGGCCGTTGATAGTATTAGAGAGAGAAAACTGGCCTTACCGCCAGGGCTGTCACTTTGCCAAGACTACTTCTATTTTTCTTCTTTGCTCTAACCTTGTCTGTTGAGCTATACATTTCTAGTACAGTAGACATTCAAAAATCCGGCAACCTCCGGACCTGAGGAGTGCCGGATTTTTGAAAATGCCGGATTTTTTATGGTTATATATTCTGTATATATTTAACAGAAAATGACTACCTGTACACTTTATCTGCGATCGACAATGCACGATGTTAACGTTTTACACCACTTCTTTTATTTCATTCATAACCCTCCACTCCCAAAGGAGCATAGGCCTTCAACAAACACATGCCAAGTCCTCCTGTCCCGTGCCATCATCTCAAGCTCTTTCCATGCTCTCCTCATCATTTTCACCTCTGTTTCCAACTCTCTTCTCCATGTACCTCCCGGTCCCCCTCTGCCTCTCCCGCCCTGGGGGCCCCAGAACAAGGACCGCCCTGCAATGCCATCAACAGGTTTCCTCAGTGTGTGTCCTATCCATCGCCATCGTCTTCTTCTCATCTCTTGTCCCACCGGCACCCGTCTAGCTCCCGTCATCAGTTCCACGTTGGTAACCTTGTCATACCATTTTAATCCCTCTATTCTACGCAAGCACCCATTTATGAAAGTCTGTAGCTTTTTGGTTGTTGTCTTTGTTGTTCTCCATGTCTCCGAGCCATACAATAGGACTGACTTCACATTTGAGTTGAAGATTCTTATTTTCGTGTTGGATCCGATTTCTCTTGATCTCCATATATTTCCCAATGCAATGAAAGCTCCTCTTGCCTTTTGTATTCTTATTTTGATATCGCTGTCTGTCCCTCCAACTTTGTCTATATTACTGCCAAGATATGTGTATGATTCTACATCTTGAATTGGTGTTACTTCAAGTTCAACCTTGTTATCATTACCTGCATTTATTCTCACTTCTTTTATTTCCTGAATCCATAATGGGGCTAAACAGCAGCAAATAAATGATAAAATGAGAAGGAATGAGCAGGAATGCCTGTTAACACGTGCAAGCAAGACCCAACAGCTGCATCAAAACATAAACTGCTCCAGAAAACAGTGGCGCGCCAACGCGGTAAATTTAAAAATGCGCTCCGAAATCCATGCCGGAAATCTGAAGGAACCGGATTATCGATGGCCGGATTTTTGAATGTCAACTGTAATAGATCAAAATGTTCAACATACCTGGTTTTGTTTCTTTATCGGAAATACACTTTTTCCTTTCACAACCATTTTGTCCTCAGAATAAATACTATCACAAAAATTTCTGTCGAACACAAATTTATGATAAGTAATGTACTGAGCGGTTTCTATCACTCTTTATCTCACAGCACATTCTTGCTGACCACCTACGCTGAGCGCGTTCTCCCACACAAGTCTTACGCTGAGCGCGTTCCAAATCTAACTTTTTCACTTGGGAGAAAACCCTTTTATCTACCTACGCCTAGCGCGTCTCAAATCTCAACTGCCTAATCCCCGTTCTAACATTTCTTCATTCCCCCTAAACTGTGTTCACACATCCCAATTTTCCCGTGCTTACTTCTTTTCCTCAACTCACTAAAACCTACAAGGACTTAATTCTACCTTATCTCCCTTTGATGATTTAACTGAACACCATACTCTCTTCTTTAAAAGCTTACTACAAAATCATACATGCTAATTTTCTCAACCATAATTAAGAACCTACCAAATCTGCTTAACCCAAATTCAATACTTTAATCTACCAACCGCAACATGCGGAGTTTCCCCCCTTTCCTCAAAGCATTCCTTCACTCATTTTATCTCCCTTCTACTAAGACAAATAGTCTATATCCAAATCCATTCATATTTCCTAAACCCTTTTTCTACACTCTTTTACTTTATTAAATCCAAACCACCGTTCACACTACCTTAATCTTTACCTATGTCGAGTGCACGTAGTCCTAAAAAAAATCTTTAGAATTTCATTTATGTTTCAAACAGGTCGACAGTCTTCACTAAATTTACCACAGTCCTGAACACTCGCTACACAACTTTTCTGACACTATACCTCTATTTGATACTAGTTACACAACTTTTTGACACTGTGCATCTTTTTGATACTAGCTACATAACGTTTTAACACCGTATCTCTCCGAAGACGGCGAGTATCTGCCTGAATGGCGAGAGGACACATGTCAGCGTACAGGGAAAATAGCATACTCACGTAAAATCAGTCTCAGGTTAGACATACTAACCTCAGATTCCGTCTCGAGTAATAGTGGGTGTACGTTAAAAAAAAACAAAAATTAAAAATAAACACTGTACAACAATTTGATGCTGGTTACTCAACGTTTTGACACTATGCATCTATTTGACACTAGTTACTCAACATTTTGACACAATGCATCTATTTGATATTAGTTACTCAACTTTTTGACACTATACATCTATTTGATACTAGTTATAAACGTTTTGGCACTATGCATCTGTTTGATACTAGCTACACAACTTTTTGACACTATGCATCTATTTGATACTAGCTACATAACATTTTAACACTGTACAATTATTTCATACTGGTTACACAACTTTTTAAAACTAAGCATCTACATGATACTGATTATAAACTTTTTGACACTAAGTATCTATTCGATACTAATTATAATCTTTTTGACACTTTCCATCTATTTGATACTAGTTACTCAACTTTTTGACACTATGCATCTATTTGATACTAGTTATAAACTTTTTGACACTATGCTTCTACTTGATACTAGTTACACAATTTTTTGACACAATGCATCTATTTGATACTAGTTATAAACCTTTTGACACTATGCTTCTATTTGATACTAGTTACTCAATTTTTTGACACAATGCATCTATTTGATACTAGTTACTCAATTTTTTGACACTACGCATCTATTTGATACTAGTTACTCAATTTTTTGACACTATGCATCTGTTTGATACTAGCTACATTACGTTTTAACACTGCATAACTATTTGATACTGGTTACACAACTTTTTGACACTAAGCATCTATTTGATACTGATTATAAACTTTTTGACACTAAGTATCTATTTCTTCTTCTTCTTCTTCGTTCGCCCTGAAAAGGACGGTGGTTGCGTTGTGTCTGTTTACGCCTAAGCTGTGATATTTGCACCTTTCGGTCGACACATCCGACTTCAGCACGGCAATTTTTTGGGACCGGGTTTACCTTCCCATTGCGATCCGCACTCGCTCAGCCAGACTGCACTGCTGCAGACTGTTTCCAGGACCACCACGTGGAGGTGGAGTTCGGTCTTGACCAGCTCTGGTTCGCTGGTCCTGATGCAAGCAGTACAGCTTTGGGTCGCTGACTGCATTCACTATTGCTGCATCTTGGGGTCCCAAGTATCTATTTGATACTGATTATAAACTTTTTGACACTAAGTATCTATTTCATCCTGATTATAATCTTTTTGACACTTAGCATCTATTTGATCCTAATTATAAACTTTTTGACGCTATGCATCTATTTGATACTGATAACAAACTTATTGACACCATGCATCTATTTGATACTGATTATACACTTTTTGACACTAAGTATCTATTTGATACTGATTTTAAACTTTTTGACACTAAGTATCTATTCGATACTAATTATAATCTTTTTGACACTTTCCATCTATTTGTTACTAGTTACTCAACTTTTTGACCCTATGCATCTATTTGATACTAGTTATGAACTTTTTGACACTATGCTTCTATTTGATACTAGTTACTCAATTTTTTGACACTATGCATCTATTTGATACTAGTTACTCAATTTTTTGACACTATGCATCTATTTGATACTAGCTACATTCCGTTTTGACACTGCATAACTATTTGATACTGGTTACACAACTTTTTGACACTAAGCATTTATTTGATAATGATTATAAACTTTTTGGCACTAAGTATCTATTTGATACTGATTATAAACTTTTTGACACTAAGTATCTATTTGATCCTGATTATAATCTTTTCGACACTAAGCACCTATATTTGATCCTAATTATAAACTTTTTGACACTTTGCATCTATTTGATACTGATCACAAACTTATTAACACCATGCATCTATTTGATACTGATTATACACTGTTTGACACTAAGTATCTTTTGATACTGATTTTTAAACTTTTTGACACTAAGTATCTATTTGATACTGATTATAAACTTTTTGACACTAAGCATCTATTTGATCCTAATTATAAACTTTTTGACACTATGCATGTATTTGATAATGATTACAAACTTATTGACACCATGCATTTATTTGATACTGATTATAAACTTTTTGACACTAAGTATCTTTGTGATACTAATTATAAACTTGTTGACGCTATGCATCTATTTGATACTAGTTATAAACATTTTTACACTTTGCATCTATTTGATAATAATTATAAACTTTTTGACACTATGCATCTATTTGATACTAGTTATAAACTTTTTGACACTATGCATCTATTTGATAATAATTATAAACTATTTGACAGTAAGTATCTATCTGATACTGATTATAAGCTTTTTGACACTAAGCATTTTTTTATATACTGATTATAAGCTGTTTGACACTATGCATCTATTTGATACTAATTACAAACTTATTGACACTACGCATCTTTTTTATACTAATTATGGACGTTTTGACACTATGCATCTATTTGATACTATTTACACAACTTATTGCAATTAAACAACTATTTGACACTTGTGACCTGTATCATTTAATACTTCATGTCTTTACCACTTCATAACGACAAAGTTACATTTTTTATGTTTTCAAATTGTAAAACGTACCTAAAACATAATTGTTTTCTAGTTGTTTACAAGAACTGCAGCCCGCACAAGATTTCGTAATTCGATCGTAAAAAAGGGAAAGGGGGCATCATAATATGTTCAGGACTTTAGGGCCTTGAAAGACCTTAATCCGACATTAGGCATTTCCCTCTCGGGCAGTTGAAGGGTAATTATGATGATAATGAAGGCTTATAACGGAGGATAAAAAAATTGTGAAAAAAGGACCATATGACCCCTAGAATCTGCGAATTAAAGGAAATTATTATCCCCTTTTTATCCCCTTTTATCGTTCATTTCGGGATTGTTATTGCTGATCAGAATCGACATCATTGTACTGCAGGCAAACCCATAGGTGATCAGTCTCCCTCAGGAAATGCCAAAGGGTATGAATGCTAATTGTTCCTGGTACGCACTGGTTGTATACACACCGGATGCATCCTCCAATAGATCCATCCCTGCTAGTCTTACGTTTGATGCCAAATTCTAGCAATCTTAGCCTTGGTGATTCATCGTGTGCAGTGTTGATCTCTAACAGGTGATCATTAATTAATACTATTATCTCTCCCTAATCCATATCTAATGTCCGCACTGTGGGTGCTCTCGAAGCTAGTCCATCAGCTCTCTCATTGCCACGTACACCTGTATGATTAGGACCGCAGATCCACACCAGTTATTGAATATTCGAGGCTTCTTTAGATGTTTTCTATTTGGAAGTAAAAGTACATAGGGCTTACGAACAACTAAATCCGGCCCTGCAAGCCTGTCTGAACTTCAGGTGACGGTTCACAGCTTTGTACCGTTTCTGTAATCAGACCCTACAAGATGGGGACCGGCAAAGTCATTTGACCATGGACTCATCTCACAGGAGGGCCTCACCTCAGCTCGTTTTATTTGCCTGTCATTATATTAAAATATTTTGTCCAGTTAACACACAATGCGAATTGTCTCGGACCTCAACTTAACTGTCTGAGGAAATTCATAATTTCCAAGTGCGAATATCTCTCTCTCTCTCTCTCTCTCTCTCTCTCTCTCTCTCTCTCTCTCTCTCTCTCTCTCTCTCTCTCTCTCTCTCTCTCTCTCTCTCTCTCTCTCTCTCTCTCTCTCTCTCTCTCTCTCTCTCTCTCTCTCTCTCACTCTCTATCTCTCTCGCTCTCTCTATGTATATATATATATCGCTCTCTCTCTCTCTCCGTTTGTTCTGGCTCACTCTCTCTTATTTTGCAAATGTGACATTACACCTGACCAGAAAGAGGTAAAAGGGATCCCGTTACACGCCCATTGAGGCATATTGGGAATATGGTATTAAGCCCATATTTTCTTGACCATCGGCACACTATTGTGATGTGGTCAGCATCACGCTGGCCGCCTTAACCTTCCCAGAGTTGCTCTGGTACCCAATTCATGAGTCTGGGTCGACCCCGGAGCCGTTTGCGGTCTAAAACATCCCACCTCAACTGGGGATCGAACCATGGACCACCGAGCTAGGAAGCCAATGCACTAACCACTGCGCTACCACGGCTCCAGAAAGAGGTCAAGGTAACCCAAAGCAAATATACCGTAGAGGAGTGAATTATTAGAGACTTCACTATACTACGTCCAACTTTAGGCGGTGAAGTAATCAGATTTCTTCCTCTCTGCCTTTGCCTTCCATAACTCAAAACCATGGTCAGGTACGCATTGATAGGTGCGTTAGACTGTAGCATGACGCTACCAGCTTTCCAACCCGGAACCCCGGTAGCTTTACAAATGCTTTAATCACTCCGTCAATCGGACCCTTGCCCTGATCATACTTACAAAATGTTTCCAGGAACCAGGCCCTTATTAATTATGATACGACGCAGTTCTAAATATCTTAATGAAATAAATATGATAAGATGATGTTTTAATGTAAAAGTTACACTTCACAAGACACGGAATTAGTGTTATCAACATTTTCCTTTTCATCACCATAGAGCAGTGCTCTTCAACCTTTTAATACTTTAACGCCCACTTTTGTAACGTTCGTGAGGGTAAAATTTCCTTACCGCTCTCTAATATTTAAATGGAACCAAAAAGTTACATACCCTACATAAAGCAATAAAATTCATTGAAATCACCTTTAATTTAATGAGATCCTTGAGCCTGATGCTGAGAAACTAAATGTTGGATATCTGGTTCGATTTTCGTAAAGGAACAAGCAAAGGTCTCCTCTTTCAGTGATTTTCAGACAGTTTCTGTTTGGTGACAGTAAGTTTCACAGCACTAAAGCCTGGATTCCACTAGATATACTTTTCTCTAAAATGATAGTAACTTTTTCTTTTCACAAACATTCTCTCACAAACTTGAGTTTGTATATTTTAGATGTTTTTAATACTTCTTCTTCCTCGTTCGTCCTGAAAAGGACGTTGGTTGCGTTGTGTCTGTTTACAGCGGAGCTGCGATATCTGCGCCTTTCGGCCGGCACATCCGACTTCAGCACGGCATTTTTTGGGACCGGGTTTGCCTTTCCTCTTCGATCCCTACTCTCTCAGCCAGACTGCAGTGATGCAGCCATTTTCCAGGATCACCACATGGAGGTGGAGTAGGGTCTTGGTCAGCTCTGGTTCTCTGACCCTGACGCAAGCAGTCAAGCTATAAGTCGCCAACTGCATTCTCTATTGCTGTGTCTTTGGGTCCCGTTTTTAATACAGCATGTAATTATTCTGCCGCCCACCTGAAATTTTAATTCGCCCGCTAGTAGGCGGTACAGCCCAGGTTGAAGAGCACTGCCATAGAGCATTGAGCCACTACTCGAGCTGGTCCTGTAGCTGGAAGCCTCATCATAGCATTCATGTCGTCTTGCAGCTGTGGTTTCTGTAACACTTTGCTGTACATGATTAAATTGTCAGCACCATTTCCCACAACTTTATATTAGTCGCCTCTTAAAACACACGGAGAAGGGAAGTGGAGACAGACCTGACAAAAATTAAGATGACATGTAAAGACATGAACAAATGGAACATGATACAGATGCTTTGCATCAGGGCTGGGTTATCCATTAATTACACTAAGCAGTTCTTAGGCACCAAAACAACAAGGGCGTGAAAAAATTCACATTGAATATTGATGATAAAATTGATACTCTGATTCTTGCTGGGAAGAACATGCAATGACAACAAGCAAAATTATGGAAACATATTTACAGATTTTAGATGCCTTAGAGGGTATGGTTGAAGACCAGTCACAAAAAGAAGAAACCAGACAAGAGATAGAAAACATTGCAAGATGCAAGCGCAAGAATTAATATTTATGTTGATATTTAGTAATGCAATTTTTAGCAAGCTTTCACCGCATAAGTAGAACTCTCCGGGTAGTAGAACTGGATTTTAACATATGTGTAGTTCTTTACCAATATTTATATGCAAAATGTTGTACGAGTTCGAAAGATCTGCAGATAAATAAGAAAATATTTTGCCTAATACCGACGTTACAAGAACCAAATCCCAGTAGCAAATCAGGAAAAACAAGAAAGTGATGGAAAAGTGTCAAAAATAGCTTTAAATCATAGAAACAAGTTTTGCATATCTACTTTTCATGTTGTAGTTGGTACACTTGAAGCACATATAAGAAGAAGAGCGTCTCGTACAAAGACATGTCGAGTAACTTGTCCAACATAACCAACATAAACGTGTCTAATGAACAATATTCAGAAGATTCTCACATTCTAGTTGAATCGAACCCTGTTGACTAGAACATGGATCTTTCTGGAGAACAACTACAATTTCACTGTTATTTATTTGCATAGTAATACAGAAAAAAAAATTAATTCAGTCATGTTGATCTTCATGACTTAATCGTGAAAAATGGAAGAGGGCACCATAATATTTTCAATGCATAGGGCCTGAACAGTCCGCAATAGGGCCTCGTTTGGCATAAATGTGTTACTGCCTACGCTCCTCCCACAGCACAAGTGTAATGATAATGAAGGATTGTAGCAAAGGAGAGAAAATACAAACACTTTTGCATTCTTAAGAAGCATAGTAACACTAGGCAACGAGACAGAAAAAGACATCAATAAATCGAATGAATAAAACCAAAATAGTCTTGCCAGTCTAAATACCTGGAAATCTTCAAAGTAGAAAAATCTTCTTCACAGTAGAGAAATCTTCACAGTAGAGAAATCTTCACAGTAGAGAAATCTTCACAGTAGATGATAAACACTAAATTAAACATAAATGAGAGTTGCGTACTTTCTTTACTTTTGTACTGTGCAGAATGCTGCAAAGTAGCATACACAGAAATATCCTAATAGTCCTCTTGTCACAAATCCTACCTAAGGAAGACTCTTCAACTTTCCGGTCACCCAACCTCATAAAGCTGAACCTTATATCGCCTAATCTTTAACACTTTACTCATCTAAGGCATTGTCTGCTATAAAAGCACCTTTACCTTTTTATTTCACGTACAAATACTAACAGCTGTTCAGTTTTTAATGCATTTTAAAATGAAACATCTATATTTATGTTACGATAATTATTAACGCTCCACTTTATGTTCTCTTGTCTAAGGGAAAGCAAAAACGACGTATGTCTTGGTTTGAAATTAGCGAGCCGCATAGAAACGCGACGCACATCATAAGAATCTATCTATCTATCTATCTATCTATCTATCTATCTATCTATCTATCTATCTATCTATCTATCTATCTATCTATCTATCTATCTATCTATCTATCTATCTATCTATCTATCTATCTATCTATCTATCTATCTATCTATCTATCTATCTATCTATCTATCTATCTATCTATCTATCTATCTATCTATCTATCTATCTATCTATCCATCTATCTATCTACCTATCTATCTATCTATCTATCTATCTATCTATCTATCTATCTATCTATCTATCTATCTATCTATCTATCTATCTATCTTTCTTTCTTTCTTTCTTTCTGTCCATCTATGTATCCACTTACCTATCTATCTAACTACCTACCGATCTACATTTCTGTCTTTCTATCACTTCGCTTTATTGAGGAAAAATTGCATAATCTATCAACTGCCAGATCTAGAGTTGATACAACTAGGTAATGTTATATTTTAATGACCAAACAATAAGGACGGGATATAACAAAACAATATGTAATATTATGGTCGTATTGTTAACCCCGACAGTCTGTCACTACGTGTACTTTCAATCAGAAATCTGCTAATGAACAAGGTAAAAAACATTGTCATACCCCACATACAATGAACTCACACACACCATAAAAAGGATGAAAGAGGTTGAGAAAATGATGTAATGGAGATTTTTTATTATTATTATTCCTGAAGTAACGAGTCCTGTCCAAGAGATGGAAAGAAATGAAGACAAGCCGGAAAATCTGAACGCAATCGGAAATTCAGCTTTGTCTTTTACGCGCGCGTTTGTGTATTGAATGTGTTGACGCAGGCTGTAGTAAGTGTGACAGAAGCTTGGAGTCTAGTAAAGTGGAGTATTATTGAGAAGAAGATGAATAAAGCCGAGCTGGGGGTTATTGAACATGTGAAAGTGCGCAAGACTGAAAGAAAAAGCAGTGTGGAGAAGGGAACGGACAAAGAGATGGATAGAAAGCGTATGCAGATTACATGAGATAAATGGCCATCAAAGAAAAATACGACACGAAAATGACCCGTTTTTTCCTTACTGCCTTATATTTGACGCCGTCATAATTTTCTTAAATGTTGATTGCCGTAGTGTTTCGGCACTTGCCAATGTCTCTTTCTTTCTTTCATTTCTACTTCTGTACATGTGTGTTTATCTGTTTGTTTTTATGTATATGTGTGTTAACGGACGAGTGATGTCATGCGAAGTGCTTCTAAAGAATGCAAGATATATACGAGGGGCGTTCAGAAAGTAATGCACCACATCGCTTTTTTCAGCTAATAATGAAGATAGAAGCATGAAATTTTGCACACTTCAAATATGGCATGTGCCAATTGTGTGCACCAAATTGCACCGCAACCGGCCAAATAATACGGCTGTCCTAAACCGTTGAAATGGAGCGTGTTAGCAACTTGCGTTATAAACAGCGAATTGTGATAGAATTTCTCGTTGCAGAGAAGGAAACTGTTGTGAATATTCACAAGCGTCTATGTGATGTGTATGGAAGTTTTGCAGTCGACAGGAGTACAGTCAGTCGCTGGGTTCAGAGAATCAAAGAATCAGGAAGTGGAGATACGGAGCTGCTTGGCCGCGCTGTGGACGTCCTGCCACAGCCACCAACGCAGAAATGTTGAAATGCGCTGAGGGCATTATTCTTACTGATAGGCGAATCACTACTCAACAATTGGCCTTACAGCTGTCAGTCGGCATTGGTAGTGCAAATGCAGTTATAAAAACTCTCGGATTTTCTACGGTTTGCGCAAGATGGGTTCCTCGAAGTCTCACAAATGACCACCGATTGCAAAGGAAAGCAATTTCTTCTGAATTGTTGGAGCGTTTCAATGCTGATGGAGAGAACATTTTGGCTAAGATCGTTACAGGTGACGAAACCTGGGCACATCATTTTGAACCTGAGAAAAAAAGACAGTCAATGGAGTGGCATCATCCGCAATCACCAAGAAGAAAGAAATTCAAGACAATTCCTTCAGCTGGAAAGGTCATGATCACTGTCTTTTGGGACATTGAAGGTGTGATTCTTGTGGACGTTATGCCAAGAGGAGAGACAATCAATTCGCAAGCTTACATTAAGACATTGAAAAAACTCAATCAACGTTTTCGCAGAGTTCGGCCGCACAAGAATCCAGCAGACCTGCTTCTCCTTCACGACAACGCGCGACCTCACACAAGTCTGGCAACACGGGAAGCAATCACCAAATTGGGTTGGACTGTACTACCCCATCCACCCTATAGTCCCGATTTGGCACCCTCTGATTTTCATCTATTTGGTCCACTTAAAGATGCACTCCGTGGGACAAGGTTTGAAGATGATGAAGGAGTGATTCATGCAGCGAAGAAATGGCTACATGATCAAGACAAAATCTGGTACGGGCTAGGAATACATGCACTTGTTTCGCGCTGTCATAAAGCCGTACAAGTTGATGGGGATTATGTTGAATAATACCGATGTTTACATGACATATCCATGTATATTGTTTATAAATTTCATGCTTTTTGAATAAACAGCTCCTGAGAAAAACGATGTGGTGCAATTCTTTCTGAACGCCCCTCGTAGTTTTTCTCTGTGTGTCGTGTAGTTCTCGGGACAAAGCAAAAATAGTACACGCCGACTAATGAGGTCGTGCAATGGACTGGCAACCTCATCATGTACAACAAAATGCCACAAAAAACCACTGCTGCAAAGATCATGTGAAAGCAAGGTATATAATTCTTCTAATTTCTCAGAATCATTTTTATAATGACACGAATAAAATATATGAACAAGAGTTTTAGCTCTTAAAAAACAAATTGCCAGATCTTATCTTACAGCACCAAACATTTCATTAAATGGGCTGTCATAATGAAAACAAACTGTTCTCTTATTTTCAATCAACTATTATCATGATTCTTTACCAGTGAATTTATATTTCTTTTAGTTCGTAATAATTGTATCCCAGTCAGTTGTATCTATTCTCTGTTGTTATCGTTTGGCGTCTTTCTGTATATATATATATATATATATATAATTATATATATATATATATATATTATATATATATATATATATATATATATTTATATATATATATATATATATATATAATATATATATATATATATATATATATATATATATATATATATATATATATATAGATATATAGATATATATAAAAGTCCAGACTTTTTCTGGAGGACTTCTTGGTAGGGAGCAGCACATTCCATCATTCTCCTCCTGGCCATTACACTCCTGTCCATGTTAGGATCATCTTCTTTAAAGATTATTAAACAGGATTCAAGACGTCGGAAGGCCTCCTTTAATCGTTTCACTGTCAGTTACCGGCCTGGTGGTTGCTGCTGATTAGTGCAAGTTGCTGTGTCTTCTTCTTCTTGCGTATTGATGTCTCCAGCGCGAACAACTCTGCATTGCTAAGTTCTACCTTCTGGGATTCAAGCAAATTTACAATTTAATTTTCGTCAACTCCATCTAAGCCAACTCTTAAGGGCATTTTGACACCCTCCTTATTAGCTGTGACATTACGTTATGATAAAATTGAGGGCACAGTTTTTTAAATTTCCACTGCCGTTCATACTTTCCCTCGAAACTTCAATCCATGCAGTCTTGATTAGCGTTTTCAATAGTGAATGCCTTTCAAAAATCCCTCAAAGAAACATTCAAACTGGCATCATCTTGCTCTCGCACTCCCTTGGCCCTCAGATAAAATACTGTAACACCGCATAAATATCGGGTCGCGTAACTTCGAGTTTGGCTCGTAAATAAAACAAAAATGCCTAAAACCTGGCGCGCGTATGTTCGAATTCACGCAAATGAACACGCGTAAACAGAGAACTACCTGTGTGTGCGTGCGTGCGTGTGTGTGTGTGTGTGTGTGTGTGTGTGTGTGTGTGTGTGTGTGTGTGTGTGTGTGTGTATATATATATATATATATATATATATATATATATAAATTATCTCTGGACACAGAAATTGACAGCTGCATTAGCAAAGCTTTGCCCGCCTCACAACGCGTGTTTGGGGATACTCCAAACTCACAACGAAGACCAAAGCTGCAGTACATAACGCCCGCATCACCAGCACACTTCTATATGACAGTGAGCCATGGACAACCTATGCTAAGCAAGAAATAAGGTTCAATACCAGCCATCAACGAGGTGTACGCCACATCCTCGATATTTCGTGGACAGACAAAGTGACAAATGTTGTCACGTGTTGGCTTTCAAAGCATGTATACATTGCTTAGACAGCGCAGACTACGCTGGCCATGTTCGCCGCATGGAAGATGATCGCATCCCGAAAGATATCTTCTACGGATAACTGGTAGATACGAAAAGAACAGTTGGGCGACCGCAGCTGAGGTTCAAAGATGTGTGCAAGAGAGACATGAGGACACTGAACATAAATCCAGCAGCCTGCTGCCGATCCCACCAAGTGGCGATGCTATCTGCGGCGCCACCTCAGAATAGGCGAAAAGAAGCTCTCACGGCAAGCAGAAGAGAGGAGAAAACGTCGAAATGCTAGGAAAAAAAGCAGCTGAGGGCTGTCAACTCAGGGGCGTATTCACATAGTCAGTTATGACTAAAGGGGCTATTATATATGGGATGGAAATTAATATAGAAAAAAGCAAGATATTGGTGAATAGCCATAAGAAACATGTTCCGACCAACATTACGTTAAATGGGCAAACGTTAGAAGAAGTTAACACCTTTAAATATCTCGGGTCCACTATATGCAGTGATGGAAGATCAATTAAAGAAATTAAGACAAGACTTGAGATGGCCTCAGCTGCCATGACAAGGTTGAATGTGATCTGGAAAAGTAACATCAGTTTTCCTGTGAAGATCAAATTATACAAATCACTTGTATTATCTATTCTCTTGTATGGGTGTGAGAGCTGGACACTCACTGCAGATACGGAGCGAAGGATTCAGGCTTTCGAGCATAAATGTTATAGAAGAATTTTGCGCATTTGCTATAAAGAGCACAAAACAAATGTCTATGTTAGAGAGAAGATAAACACCTATGCAGGCCACCAAGAACCACTTTTGTCAACAGTGAAACGTCGAAAGCTTGCCTGGTTTGGGCATGTAACTCGTCATGGCTCCCTTTAGAAGACGATCCTTCAGGGAACAGTCGAAGGTAAACGGAGGAAGAGGAAGGCCAGAGAAAATCCTTCCTCACTGATAACATCTTTAGAATGGGCAGGACACGGTTTTTCCACACTTGTACGCATTGCTGAGGTTAGAGAGCAGTGGAGAACCCTGTCTGCTGATGCTTCCACCATGGCACCCCTACGACCCGTGACCGGTTACGGGCTGAGATGAGATGATGATATATATATATATATATATATATATATATATATATATATATATATATATATATATATATATATATATATATATATATATATATATATATATCACGGAAATCCTCCCCTGCTTTGCAGTAGTGGTCCAACAGTGGGCTGAAGGTGTGAGATCACACAAAAGGACAGGGACACACATTTCGTCATAATATATGTACGCCGTATATGTGTGTGTGTGTTTGGGTGAGTGCGCGCGTGTGTGCTTTTACATAGGTACGCACACAAATATTTTTTACTCTGCTTTTGCTGATACTCAAAAGCTAAACGGGAGAAATCTTTATCAATAATTAAAACATTAGTTATTGTCATTTTATCTTTATGATTTAACCGACCACGTTATCGTAATTCCCAGTCCCTTGGTTCCCTGTTGGCACCGGTTGTCATAACAACGGCCAAGTAAATTATTAGAGGGATAACTTTTACTTTTTTCATCTTTATAACCAGGTGGACCTAGCATTAAGAAATATGTGTTGCCTCAGAGCTGAAGAAAATGAAAGACGTTAAAACTACTACATTTTATTAATCGTAATTATCTTTCTAAATTGTCGCATTTGGTTGTGATCTTCTGTCAATATCAGCAAAGCCAGTACTAGAGATTTTTTCAACGTAGTGCGAGTTCTCGTAATCGAGCCCATTACCACACACCTTTTCCACTGTGCAGGACTGTATGTAGTGTTATGACACTCTGCTTCTGCTATTGAATTAGATCACACTGTAATTTCCACAAGCGATGTTAACGGTTGCATTCTAGATAAAAATAATAAATGTATGTTTATCAAATCTAAGTGTCGATAATGTTGAATTACATATGGATGATCAATGCGATGTTGTGGAAAAATACATGATACAGCCATCTTGAAAAAAAAAATCGGTTTCATATAAATAAATAAAAATTTATTTACTTTGAAATTGTATGTTTTATTGTTATTTTTTTTTTTTCTCTTTTTTTTAAAACATAAATTTCGATGCCTCCCTCAAGCCTGAGTACGATGCGGCAGTACCGCTTGCACGACCCAAGAGGCGGCCCTGGATCTAAAAAACAACCCAACATCTCTGTCAGTCTCTGCTTTTACATGAGTGCCAGATCTTTCATTACACATTGTTACGGGATTTACTCCCCTTGCTCTACAGCGATGGTCCAACAGTGGCCAAAGTTCAGAGTATCTACTGAGGGTCTTCAACGGTGTCCACCTTTCGCTCAAGATTACTCTTGGCAGAGATGTGAATTGAAGAATGATGCTTCAATTCTAGGGAGCCTCATTGGAATTTAAGTACTGATGTTGTCATAAGAGGTTTTGATGTTAATAAAAGTATAGACTATCCTGGACAATTAGGTGTATCAGAGGATACCAGGATAGTGCTAGATAAGAGACTGGTCTTATAAGTAATACCCCCTTCTCTGAAAAGAGCAAGGGTGTATAGACATCAAAGTGGGGTCAAGCTATGTAAGTTCTCAGAGAAGATGATGATGATGATGTAGTACTCTGAGTCCCTAACTGCTACCTCTTTAGATCCCAAATTGAGTAATGATTATCTGTGTTGTGTTATTTGGCAAATTGTCTAGGGTAATTTATTTAATATAACATGTATTGATTTCACACAGAACTTTAACTTAATAAAATTATTAAGCAAGGCTGGATGAAATTTTATGTACAATTTAATTGTCCTGAACCTCAATCTTTTCAGGTCAGGAATACTCAAAAGCAATAAAATGATATTTACAAATCAAAATAAATATATTGGAACATCCCTTCCATAAGGTAGATTGTCATAGGAATAACTACACACTCTCTGTTCGTCTGATGGTTAACTTCTGCTAACACTGGCTTGTAAGTGTTCTTTATTTATTTGGGAGGTCTTATCTATTCATCCTAAAAAGGGTTGTAAACCTAGTATGGTTACTATTTAGTGAATTGGTGGATGAATTGTCACGGGCCTTCATAAAGGACTTATCTTATGATGTTGCTGCTGATTTTCATACACCACTGCAGGACCACAAACTTTGTAGCTCCTGACTGAGAAGATGGGATCTGACTCCAGTTATATGAGGAGCTCTCATCATCCACAAACTTCCTCTCAAGGGAATGCAGCCACGAGGTAATGACGTGACATAACCTGGAATAAAAGGACAACCACATTCCATGTAGAAGTCTGCCTCAATTCACTCACCCACAAACAATATTGAGTCTTACCTTTTTTTCAATTATTGTGCTAACAAGTTGCACAAGACCTAGAATTTCTTTGCCTACAGTCCGTTCCATGTGATCATTCTTTCTCTGTATTGATTCAATGTTAGTGTCCTTAGTCCATGCTTGGCTTCCGTACGATAATCATGTTAAGTACCAAACAGAATGTGACCTATTGATTACTTCATTCTAACCTTTCCTGTACGTTTATCACATAATCTTTTAACAGTGTGTAACTCCAGAAGAAAATACCAATTTAAACCACTACTAACGCTTACTGTCGTAATTTGATGCCATAATTGCAAACACTATACACATTTTTTTTTCATTTCGAACATGTCTGCAAAACTACACACATTCATAAATGGGTCAGTATGGCAAAACACATTAGTTTCACTTTCTACTAGCACTCGAACAAATAGCCTGGTTATACACAGGTTAATAATTAACAAAATAAGCAAATATATATATATATCTTTCTTACCCTTAGGCAAATATATATATACACACACAAGCTGAACTGGCCCTCAAAGGGATCTAGAGCTGCTCTCAGATCAGAAGGCAAAGACTTGGTCGTTCCGTCTTTTAGTTTCTGTCAGCTCGGTGCAACTTTTCAAATCGAGTGGCCCAGATCGTACTACCTTGTTACTATTTATAGAAATACATCCGCCCAGTCGGAAAGACAGTCAAAATTATTTTTAGAGACTAGTGACTGATGCGAATCTGAGCTTGTTTGTATAATCTGACTAATTTTAAATATTTTATATTACAGTTATTCTTGGACCGATTTTAATTATCCAAAGTGATAACTAAACGGCCAATTTCTCTCTACTGTTCTATATAGTTTTCCCTTAGTTATTCCTTTGCATATCAATCTGGGTAATTTTAAGTAATTAAATTTGGCATTACCCTGATGTGAAAATATCACTAAAATAAATTTTTCTACTACAATAAAATTTTATCATGCGTGAATATTTATGCTTATGTGTTAAGCAATATCAGCACTATAATTTGAGATATTTCCTTCTGTTTAACTATCTTTAGGTGTTAAGAAATAAAATATCTTTGTTCGGTCAAAAACACAAAATAGGTATTGTTACCAAGTCAAAAGAATTCTTTATCCTTACCCAAAAAAAAAAAAAAGAAACACTATGATTGGTTGTTAAACTTGTACTATACTCTTAGCTAAATTTTGGTGGGCGGTAAATTTGACTGGGTTCTTAGACTGCTTCAAATACTATAGTAGTCTTTTGAGGGGGGGGGGGGAAATTTTGAGCGTTTCATACAGATGTTAGCAGGGATCCAGAATTTGAGCTTTCCTTGACCTTCTACTAAGTGTTTTTTGCTACAGATGTAAAATTTTTACGACAGATGTGATCCAGACCGCGTAAACTTTCTATCTTTCCTGACCTTCTATGAGTAAGGATTTTGCTCGTTTTGATAAGCTCCTAACTGATTTAAAACAGGAAAAGATTACTTCAATCGCTCGCTTATAGGTATTTAAAATGACTGGGACATTCGGGTGAAATTCACTCAAAATGACTCAATCAACTTTAAATTTGTATATATACACATAACAAAATTTAATAGTCATTTATTTTTAACAATATTAAAATAATTAAGGGTAAGATGTAAAATAAATGTTCTTTAAAAATTCATGACTGCATGTCCCTCTTAGTTGTCACGGGTTGCCTCCCCTGCTTTGCAGTAGTGGTCCAACAGTGGCCAAAATTCAAGAGTATCTAATATGGGTCGTCAAAGGTGTCTACCTTCGCACAAGATTATTTTTGGCGGAGTTGTAGATAGAAGGATAATGACGCTTCTATCCCAAGGTAGTTTGCACATGATATCCAGAAAAGCGAGAAAAATGCTGCATTGGCTGTTTTTTAAATATACTTTAATTATGATTGGATGTTGCAAACGTATGATGTTATATTACTTTTATAATGATAGATGCCTAAATAAAGCTTAAAGAAAATGTGATGATGAAAGGATACATTATGCATTTTGAGAAAAGAGAGAAAAGGCAGAATGTCACTCGGGCCTGCGTGCCCAATTCTTAACCATTTGAAAATAAAATTCGTTCGTTCTCTTTCTCTTTCTCTCTCTCTCTCTCTCTCTTTCTTTTTCTCTCTCTCTCTCTCTCTCTGTCTCTCTCTCTCTTTCTGTGCCCATGGTTAGAGATATCGTAAAATAGCTTTTTAAAGGAAATATCTCATACTACAGTAATATGTCTGCATAGGCGGACATAACTTGAGCACTACACCAGACCAGTCTAAGAACTCCTATAGCGCGGCCCAGTCTTCCTGCAAAGGGACCAGCTACAATTGTGGCTCTATGCCAGGGCTAGGCAAGACGTGGATCGCGATCCACGGCGACCCGTTAAGAGATTTATAGATAGCCCGCCTGATAAATAAAAGCCGTTTTTTCTTTAGTGGATGCAATGTCGTGCAAATCACTATCATACTACGAATGTGTTATAATATCGTGTATCATCACGATCACTCTTTAGCTCCTCATGGATCATAGGCCTGCAACAAACTTATGCCAGGTCTTCCTGATTCGTGCCATCTACGTACCTTAAGGTCTTAGCATATCTTCTTTAAGCCCTTGATTTCTGCCTCCAGTTCTCTTCTCCATATGTTTCTTGATCTTCACCTCTCATACCCTGGGAATTCCAGAACAAGGACTACCTGATAATGCTGTCAACATATTTCCTCAGTGTGTGTCCTATCCATCTCCATGGTCTTCCTCTCATGTCTTGTTCTTTTCATCAGTTCCACAATATTTTATAATACTAGTAAAACAGATACTCCTTCCTCGCTGTTTTGTCCTTTCTTAACTCAAAGAGCAGAGACAGGTACCAATTTACTGTTGGGTAGACTGGAGCGTGTCGGTACTGTGATTCGAACCTGGTACCTTTACCGCGAGAGACCAGCGCTCTAACCCCTATGTCAATCGGTCGCTCATACTAGTTCTTAAATAAATTGCGCTTGTTTGAATTTGTTCTTATTAATGCAATGCCCTTTTTTCTTGCTCATGCACATATGTTCTTTTGTCTTCAATTAATAAACATTGTTGTTTCCTTTAAATGCATTTCTCTTGTCACACGCAAGTTATGTTTTTATTTACGGTTGAAAAAACTGTAAAACTAGCTAAAAATGTAGCCCCATAGCAGATACTATAGTAAGTGTTAGAGACTTCACTAAACTAGGTCCAACATCGAGAGGTGGGGTGGCCAAGTCCCTACCTCGTTGTCTTTTCCTTCCCTAACTCAAGAGCACAGGTGGGTTCCCAGTATTATTATACAATCAAAAATTGTATTTGGTAGCCCTTGCCTCACTGAGAAATTAGATCTTGCTAAATTATACCAGGACCTGCTCTATACTCGGCTAGGAACGCAAATGAAAATGATTAGACACGTCAAAGGGGAAGTCACAAGGGCAGATTATAAGCTTCTGCCCACATGACTTTTGAGTTGCTATCGATCACGCATTAAAAAAAACTATGACGTAATTATATCTTGCTGCAATTTATTTTTTTTTTTTTTATTTGAAAGTTTCTAACTGTTTGCCAAGAAAAATTACCCGCCATATCTGACAAGATCTTTCCATTATTTTAAATGCTCACCATTGTGAAAACTGTGAATTGTTCACATGTGAAATACGGTTATTTCTAACTTTAGGGAATCATTGGTTTGTTTATTTATTTTATTATTATTATTATTTTGGTGTTCGCGGTATGTAAATAGGCATGACATTTCATGTACATTAGTCGATCATTGTTTGGTCTTTCTTTCCTTCTTTCTTTCCTTTTTTCGTTCGTTCGTCCATTTTTCATTCTTTTATTTCTTGTTTGTTTTCCTCTTAATAATGTTTTTTTTTAACACTATTATATTGAAATGTAAACATTTAATTGTAAATGCCGATCCCTCTTTCTTCTTCGTCTTTGATCCTTATCCACCGGCTGTCAAAGCAGTCAGTGACCATCACGCCTGGTGACGTCTTGTAGGGCAGCAACAGACTGCTTTCACTTTGTTCGGACAGAGGCCATCCTTCGTGCAGTGTCCCAGCTCTAGTTCATTCTTTGCATCTCGACTTCCACAGTTCTCCGCCAGGTTGTTGTTGTCGGCCTCTCTTTCGCTTTCCTTCAGGGGTCCATAGCAAAGCTGTTCTTGTGATGGCATCAGGGTCTCTTCTGATGACATGGCCAACCAAACTCCAGCCACTGCCAGCTATTATGGTGTGCATGTCCTCTTGGTTGTCTCGAGTAAGCAGTTCTTGATTGGTGATCGTATTTGACCATAAGATTTGGAGAATTTTCCTTTGGCAGAATGTGTGGAAAGAGGACAATTTCGACATATCTGTCTTGCTTACTCTCCAGCAGTCCGAACCATAGAGAAGCACCGAAAGGAACTCAGCTCTAATATAATCTTAATTTTATGTTTGTGCTGGACTGAAGGTCTTCAGAATTTTGGAACTAGCAAAGCGCTTTTCGCTTTATTTATTCTGTTCTTGATGTCTTTGCTTTTTCCGCCGTCTGGTGTTACTATGCATCCAAAGTATGTGAATGTGTCTGTCTGTTCTATCTTCTGGTTCCTTATCGTTATGGGCTCAAGATTGCCCACATTGAGTGTCATGACTTCTGTCTTTGTTAGACTGATATTAAGTCCCACTGTTGGCAATACTTATTCAGTTTATCTTTTTTTGCCCTCAGTTGTCTGGCGCATCACCCAGTCAATGACCGTTAAGAATAAAGTGGTTGATAAGGGGCATTCCTGTCGTACTCCTGTTTTCACCTCAAAAGTTAAGTTGCTCTGCCCAGCACTACATAAGATACCTCATTACACTACTGATTATTTCCCTCATTGATGAGCGTACTGCGTCACACATTTATTGATTCGTTTCCCTTTCCGCTTCCTATGGAGCATGGAGAAATAATTACAGTTGGTCACAGAAAGCCTGCACCATAGCATTCATTTTTTTTTTTTTTAAGCTCTTGTAGCAGTGGTTTCTGTAACAATCTGTTTTATATGATAAGGTTGCCAGCGACACCACATTTTGGTACCTCCTACTATATGATCGAAGGAGCTGTAGTTCTATTTTTTTTCTTTGTCTCATCAGAAATCCTGGGAACTACACTGCACTCGCCGTACATACAAGATTATATTTAGTGATCTCTCTCGCCAAACAGCGTGAGATATATACCTATTAGTTGTTTTTATAATCTTTTTCTTTAATCTACTTTTGCAGTAAAGAGCCAAAGATAGCTTTCCATTCATTTGCTCGTATTAAGACCTGGTATGCTACTATGTATTGGACTTTTAAAAGATACATATCACTCCATGTATTCATCAAATACAGCGGGATTCATAAAGCTATATATGAGCTAGATAATGAGATAGGAAGTGAATTTAATTGTCAGCCAGTTCTGAACACACTGTATTCCTCCCTCATAAAACATACACACCTACACGTTGTTCATGAATCATTTCCATTCATTTATTCATTACAATTTCATTCAATCATTCATTCAGTCATCTACTTTCGTTATTGCTCCTTCCACAGCATGGACCTAATACTGCAGCTAGTCTCTGTTGACGAAACCAGTGACAACATGCTTGTTTGTGATCTTGCCGTGATGGTTTTTGTAGCAATCTCATTTACATAATGAGATTGCCAACCCCATGCAAAATCTCACATTATTCGCCTTTTATGATATGCCTGAGTGACCAGTAAACCTATTCTTTTTTCCGCTTCAAAGACAACCGATACAACACGAAGCTTTGATAAGAATGCTGTCCCAAAAATGTTCAAAAACAAAAAATCGGCATGTTGATTAAAACAATTGATTTAGACAGCACTCGTCATGAAAAACTAACTTAACGCCTTCAAATAAGAACTTTAAAAAATGTGGATGGGATGAACATCAGAGTAATTTATAATTTATTCTGGGAACACTGCGAAGCAATAATGTCTGGCAAGAATTAGGGATCAATTGCTCGTATAAAAAGAATGTCAGACGATGATTAAACTGTATGTCATTATATGGATTTGCACTTCAGCAAAATTAAAAACAAAGCTTTCTTTCTGTCTTATCTTTGTAGTCTGGAAATGCCAATTTCTTGCACTCGAATTTTATTTTTTTAATTTAAAAAAAAAATTATCATTTGAGATTGTAAAAACGCCAGAGACAATAGACATTGCGTTTCTTAACACAGTTTCGCTTTATTTATTTATTTATTTTTTAATGTTAAATTACATTAGACGTTGTGGACTTTTTACATAATTTAGAATATTTTTTTAGAAATTTTAAATTAGTTCAGTGACAGACATCCCAGGAGCTGTAGGGATGTACCTTAGAAACACTGAGCTCCCTAAAGATATACCTTGATAAAGTCATATCTGCTTCAGGCTTTAGAGTATTTAGATCTTGGAATAAATGCATCCTATGTGTAACTTTTATCTCTGTCAGACGATCAGTTGACTGCAATGCCACCAAACAGAACGGTGGTAAATTCTTGCAAAGATAAATATACTTTACCGAATGTTAACTTTACTTCAAAGACGTAAAAGTGTTCTTATTCCCTGCAGCTCACGACAAGTGAATTTTTTAAAGCTAGCTCGTGAGTTTTCACAGGGAACGCGCCAAAAGTACGTATAATATTGGGCGTTCCGCGCTTTTACATGCCGGCCGGAGAGGGCTAGTCCGGAATTACCCCCCCCCCTCCCCCTTTCTCCCCCCCCCCTCCCCTTTTCCGTCACCTAGAAATTTTCCCTAATTATCCCTGTGATGAGCTACCTGTATATCAGGAATTACCTTGCGCTGACCCCTGACTTAGTTTATATTTTCACTTGTGATGTGTTGACCCTTACCGTGGTTTAATTGTTTATGTTAATAACTGTAGCCATTGCCTTCTTTGTTTTTTTTTTTTGTTTTTTTTTTTATTTGGCTTTCTTTGTGCCTTGCTATTTGATATCTAGCATATTCGGCTCACGGTGATTTATTGTGTTCATCATTTCCTTTATGGCTTCATACGGAGCATGGCATCACAGCTACAGCTAGCCACCATTGCAAGAATCCTGCATCACAGCTACAGCTAGCCACCATTGCAAGAATCCTGCATCACAGCTAGCTACAACCATTGCTAGCTAAAGCTAGCCATTGCAAGAATCCTGCATCACAGCTACAGCTAGCACCATTGCAAGAATCCACAGCTGCTAGCATCCATTTCAGCTGCATCACAGCAGCTAGCCACCATTGCAAGAATCCTGCATCACAGCTAACAGCTAGCAACCATTGCAAGGAATCCTGCATCACAGCTACAGCTAGCCACCATGTGCAAGAATCCTGCATCACAGCTACAGCTAGCCACCATTGCAAGAATCCTGCATCACCAGCTACAGCTAGCCACCATTGCAAGAATCCTGCATTTCACAGCCCCCATGCTTTAGTAAGCGGTGTTTTTTTTGTAGCGACTTTTTACGTCTCGGTGAGATTGCCAACCCAATGTACAACCTCAAAGATAATCGTCTATTACGACATACGGTAAGGGGCAGAAATCCTATTCTTTATTTGTGAACTCGGAGACATCCGGGGAACTAAATAGTAGTATTTTCTTGTGTGTATCTATTGACAGCCAA
The DNA here is from genome assembly GCA_024509875.1 of Oreohelix idahoensis. Classification (NCBI taxonomy): domain Eukaryota; kingdom Metazoa; phylum Mollusca; class Gastropoda; order Stylommatophora; family Oreohelicidae; genus Oreohelix; species Oreohelix idahoensis. The sequence goes on along the minus strand of JAMPIV010013933.1, from coordinate 432,069 downwards.
TCAGAAATCGGGAGGCTTCCCAACGGACCGATCATTGGGAAAATCCTGTGTTTTTCCTATTCATTAATTCAAGATCAAAATCGTTAACATGACTGATATAAGGAAAACTACATACGGTGAAAAGAAGTAAACTTATCGAGAATGGGGGAAAATGTTGTTCAGAAGGCCATTTAACTTAGAACATGTGCGATGCACGATTGGTCGGAGTTTGCAACACACGTCCTACTTAAGCACAGAAACCATCTAAGTTGGGACAGTTTTGAGAAAGTATAAGAGTTGCGGACCCTTGTCTTCCGAGACCTTCGCGCTCAGCCTATATAAAGAAAGCGCGATTATTCGAAATTACTTGTACAGCGAGAGACAGAAGGTCGACGGCTGGAGAGAGAGACGCCTGTAAAGGCTAATATCTTGTTATTTGCAGTCGGGCAGTTCTATTACTCCACAAAGCCAGTCTTTACTGATTTTAATTAGATCATGCAAAGGTTTGTAAAGTTACTATGTAAATTAATTCAGTAATTACAACTTTTATTTCAGGATTTGTTAATCTATATGTTATGAAAGTATTATGCACATTAATTGGTTACTTGGTATGATTGTTGAAGGTTGGGAAATGATATATAACCACCGTGACTCAGTCATTATCAGGGCGGCACAGTCCTTTTCAGGACTAATAACAGCTCTTTTCAGGACTACGAACAGTCCTTATCAGGGCTTATCCACTCTGTCCCTCAAGTTACAGTCCTTTTCAGAGCTGACTTGACAGGCAGGGGGATACACAGACGAATAGACGGGGATTTGGCCATGGAGACATCCGCTGGTGGTCCAAGGCATCAAGCATGGAGCGCAGAGACATGGTACGATTCAGGAGATTACGAAAGCAGCTAACGAATGATAAGCGGTTGCAAAAAGCATGTGCAGCAGACCCACCAAGGCCCCTGGAACTACATGGGAAGAGGAGCCTGCAAGGCCCTGCCCATGTAATGATATATGGTATATGGCACCCTCTTAGGCTCAGCTTCATTATTAGATCAATGTACGACCTCCTTGCCATAGGCTACAAAAAAACCTTGTTGTGAGATGGGAAAAGTCGGATGATGAGCAGCTGCCCCCTATGCCAGGGGAAGGCAAAACCTTGAAACACGTGCTTTCAGCTTGCAAGGTGGCATTAGGCAAGGGCGATGCACATTCACAGGCGGCCACAACAAAGTGCTAAATGAGCTGGCTGCGACAATTAGGATCTAGCAAGGATTGAAGGCGAATAGCAAAGTCAAGCCGAGCACCGCCAAATACATACTTTCGAGAGCAGGAAAGTTTTAGCACACCACCCCAATATCGAGTAAATTCAAGGTAGCAGTTTACCATCTAATCTTGACTGCAAATGACTGGGGGATGGCGGTAGACCTACCTGAGACGAGGGATCATATATCCAATCATGAAAATCTCGAAGACGGATCCGGGATATAGTGCTGCATTCTTCAACATCGCAGCAGATTATAATGATTGAACTGCACGTGCCATTTGAATCCAGATTGGACGAGCAACATTAGTTCAAAGCGGCAAAATTATGAGTGATCTGGCCCGCGGATCTGAGACTACGATGGGTTCACTGCAAGGGTCATGGCTGTTGAGGTGGGTGCAAAGAGGGCTCGTGGCTGCGTCAGTGTATGAGTTATTGAATACTGTTGGGTCTGAGAGGACAGTACGTCGAGAACAAGGGGCAACTGAAGAGCTTAGTGAGAACTGCGGCAAAGGCATCAGTGCTGGCTGTGGAACAACCACAATGGGCTGATGAACTTGTTACAGTAAAAATCCATCCTCACCTTGCGGTAAAGGAACACCCCTGAAATTGTTATAAATCCGCACAATGCTTCGGAGTTTTTCATTGCATTTGGTGTAAAGGACGGCGGACGTTACAAGAAACAGCGGCGGTGCGTTGATATGGGGTGTCAGGCCGAAGTTTAGATTTCAGAGGCACGGCTCTCGCAAAGAAGGCACGCCTCGTCGGCTTCAGCAGGCGTGTAAGTGGTGTGCTGCGGAACTACTCGCAATAATATTTGTCTTCCACTTTGTTACTTTCACAACTGCCCTCATCATGTGTTGAATTGTGGATTTTAAAGCTGCATCCAAGGTGGAATGGGTTCATTTTTCTACACAAGACAACAGGAGGCTGAGACACTTGGGAGTCATGACCCTGGTGGGCCCGTCCCCTTACAGAGTAAAGGAGAATAATGGGCCGAAACACTTGTTCGACGGGGGGACATTTCTGATGATCAGATTGCCTCCTGTTGTATCGCTCTGTATAGAGTTTCCTATCATCATACCATATATGATATATGGTGTACATATTATTTTGTATTATTTGATTTTATCAAATGTTCCACAGTAGACACCTGTCCCTGATCCATAATCATGCATTTCCACGCATACATCTGAAAATAAATTCATCTCACCTACACTAGGGATGTGGTAATTATTATCCAAAATAGCCACCTATCCTACAATTATCTGCAGGTTCATACTTATCACTCAGTCAGAGGTCAATGATCAAGAATTGTTCAAGATCAAGGCTATTCGCCCCAGCAGTGTGTGCATGGTTAGAAGCATGACCTATTTGAAAAGCTGTACCTGTCCCATCAACACTTCCAAGAATAGAATGGAGAGTTGAAATCAAACATGCATATGAAAGACAGCGCTATACGTGGGAAGATAACATCAAGAGATGGACAGGAAAGAATCGATCAGAGTGCACTATCAAGACAAGAGATAGAAGAAGTTGGAGATGAAGTACAGCCAACCTTCGTTGTGAAGATGGCAGCTGATGACGATGAAGTTATGTTTAGAAAGGTTTCACTGGTTTAAAGTACTCATATTGTTGTTTTTTTTAACTAGGGCTGCTGAGCTTCTAGCTCTTTTGCAGCCAATACTAAGTTGAAGACTCCTTGGTATACTATCTACGCGGCAGATCTGTGCTTTTTCTGTGTCTTTTCTGCCATTCCGAAACTTGTTGAGTTGAAGTCATGTGTCCCAGTTTCTCCAGCTTGGCTTGCATTTAAAGAATCATCACATCTAGTCTAGGAGAAAGAAGCGCGTGGCATTCTATACATTCCCCGCCATTCAAGGGAGATCTCCAACAATGCAGAGTTAAAACACTGTGCTCTGGTTCTAGGCTCTTCCATTGAATTGTGGCGTCCTACACAATCACGTGTCAGCTTCCCCTGCCTATCATTGGGTACATAGTGAGATCCTCTTGTATGCAGCCAACCAGGAAAACGCCAGAGTTACTTTTGGAGCTCAGATGACTCCTCCACGCTTACTTAGTGTGCAGTGCTGGGATCTAAACATGTTTCACCACATGGGGAATTCCTGGAAGTGTGTGGATGATTTCAAGAGTCAATGAGGGTGTAATGTAAATTGCACTCACATAACAGAGGTTACGACATCCACAATAAGTAAAATTCTAGCTCGCTGTGCATAGCTGGTGGTCATATAATGATGACTCTAGATATGCCCCAAAGTGTAAAGTACTTATGTTAAATTGTATTACATTATGTTACGAAAAGATCTCATTTGTTTAAAGTACTCGTGTTAAAATGCACAAGATTTAAGTTTTGTGTAAAAAGACTTATCTGGCTCAGAATGATTTCGGCGTTTTTTCACTTTCAAAGGCGCAGAGTTGCAAATTCTAGAAGATCCTCTGCACGCGGGCAGAATTAGTATTAAACATACCTTTTTGAACTTATAAAGTTGTTCAGCTGATTTCAGAAGCGCAGCTGAGACCGTGGGGGTTGTCGTTGCCCAAAGGGAAGACTCAAACTGCCGCGCGCCAGACCTGGCCGAGTCGGCAATGAAGTATCGTTATTTCTTTTTTTTACTCTTCCTTCTCGCTTTTTATGAAAGTTATGCATTTTCCACTAGACCGGCATTCTAGGTTACCTTGCACCAAGCAAGCTCCACTTCAGCCCCCGTGTTTCCTGGTGGCAGTGTTCTTCTGTAGCGCATTGTAAATTTAATAATGAGGGACCAGCCATCCGCCGAATACACAAATTCAACATAATAGTTGTTTGTTACGCTGCTGTTCTCGTGGAATATTCTAATCTCACATATATAAATTAATTAGGTAAATATAGAAGGCACTAACAAATAAAATTAATAAAGGAAGAAGGAGCAATGGTAAAATAACAAGTGCTGGTCACAAAGAAGGTACTCGAAATCCCCCTTTGTTTTTATGCTTCGTTGCAAATTGTAAACGTTTCACGTTGATATTAAAGCCATTCTGCATACATACACAAGCGTTTTTCCCCAAAACGGTATCACACATTAAAATGTGCTGCCTTTCTTTAAAAAAAACCTTGAGGAGCACACTGCGTAATGACCTAAAAATTTAATCCATAACATTAATTATTACACTACGTTACCCAAAAACGAACGAACAGATGGACAAAAGGATAGCGAGAAGGCTGAGACATTGTCAGCGGAAATAAATCGATGCCGCAACACTAAACACGCGTCGCGCGATACCACAAATGCATGCCATCAACGCGTGTTTTACTACTACATGCGTGTAAGGCTACATTTTTTTTCAGACGGACAGTGATATAAATTCAACTAACCTTCCCAGAGTTAGGTTTTAAAATCCTGAAAAACGCTTATTAGAAAAGGGAAAAGATGACAATAGATGGAAAATCCTGGACATTTACGTTTGAAAACAGCAGTGACAAAGAATATGTAAAACGTTACGCAAATAGTCCAGGAATTAATAAATTATAACCAAAATAAAATAGTGGGGATGCCTGACAACATGGAATCATTTCTGCTCATAAAATTTTTTTATAACGTGTTTGAAAAAACCTTACGTTACAGAAATAGCCTACCATGTAAACTCCAAATTGATTGGAGCGCAACAAATGAAAGACTAACCACGATTGGTCGGGCTATAAATACTATCTTTCGTTGTTAGGAGAGACGTGAAAAGGTAACATTTTTTCAAACACTTGTCGAAACGTGGTGGCCTCATTGGCCAGACTATGGGAATTTGTGCCAGTAAATTTTGTGCCAGAATTCATTGCTAATCAACGTATCTGTGTTTATTTCTATGAATTGTGTAAGCTTGAAACCATTCAGTATCTTTTAATGAAAATTGAATGTAAATTGTTAATTTATGCCTGTATATATATGTGTAGTTCAGTAGGCAAACATGAGATAAAGCCTATAATGCTCCAGCCTGAACAGAAGGTGTCGGAGGAAAGTAAAACGGCATGGAATGGCCAAACAGTACACTGACACCTAGATTATTGATTAGACAGAAATAATGCTGGAAGTGCAGAGGCGTAGTAAGCATTAAGGAGGGAAATACTGGTATAAAGTATTTCAGATGAAGCTGACAGTTGGCCTAACGCTCTGAACTCAATGTTTGTGATGTATTGTGCTCAGTGTAAAACTAGAGTATCAATTAGTTATGAAGTAGAAGGTACATCCTTCTTGTTTTCAGGGACCGTGGTCTTGATGGTATTGAGCAGCACCTGGTCAGAGCTTTGCTGAATCCAGAGTCGGACAGCATACTCCTTGGTCCATTTAGCTATCAGTGAGGTGTCTCCAGAGCCCAGGGGAGAAATCGAGCAGAGGAGTCCTTTCCTGCCGCCATCACGCAAGATAAGCTGATGTGGCCAGCTGAGCTCAACATTATGTCCCCTCATCTTGAAATGACTTTGTAAAAATAACATTCAGAGGGGAATTTAATTGTCTTCATATCAGGAACTGAGAACATCTCCAATACTAGTCCCTAAAGACAAACTATTGAAGTCATGATGACAAATACCAACAGAGCTTGAACAAAACAAAACCAGTATTACCTCATATTACCACTACACAACTGACACACATAGGATATTTTTAATAATATATGTCACTACAATATTCATATTGATAAAGTCTGTACATATACTTGTAATTAAAATTGATTGTGATTCCTGGTTCCTTTGTATTTGAATCAGGACACATATACCTTTATGATAACCATGAATACATATTGTTATTTGAAAAGTTATCAGTGACTCCTTTAAGATATCCTTGTAGAGTGTTTTATGTATGTGAGTGTCACAGTGTTGTCAAGTGTGGTGGAATAAATTAAATTGTTTATCTGTCTGTTGTTGTTATGACTTACACTTCATCATACACATACCCTAGACATACAACGTAGTCATCACACTATTCCAGAATAATTCTGACTGAGATATATATATATATGTGGCAGCAAGTAAGGTTATCTATAATACACTACTCTTATTAGATATAGATACCTTCACAGCTGATCTCAGTCAGTACACTAAGTCCCCTATAAATATTTATAACATCCCACTTCACCACATATATATTGGGGTCTCGCTCTTGGGATTTTGAATCTTTCCCTATTAAAAATATTGGGGGTAATTCACTTCAGGGAATATAAGAATTAAAAGGTATCCTTGGGTGGAATTAAATAAGGTTGAGCTCACGGTGCCTGTGTTGTCCATTAGATATATATTTAGAGATTGAATTGTTGGTTAGACATTGTATAAATTTACCTGATAGACAATGGCGGACCTGGCCAAATTTCGATCTGCTGCTGTTCAGACTGCAAAAGAGTTAGGATTAGATGGGCAAGTTATGGTTGCCTATGTCACTACGGAATGTGACAAATTTATTGAACGCGAAGAAAGAAGGTTTGAAGCCGAAAGAAAGAGGCTGAAAGGGAAATTAAGAAGTTACAATTTGAGGCTGAGGCTGAGACTAAGAGGTTGCAGATTGAGGCTGAGGCTAAGAAATTGGAAGCAGAAAGAGAAGAAAAAGAAGATTGCAAAGAGAAGAGAAGAAGAAATTAGCTGCAGAAAGGGCAGAGAAGAAATTAGCTGCAGAAAGGGAAGAGAAGAAATTAGCTGCAGAAAGGGAAGAGAAGAAATTAGCTGCAGAAAAGGAAGCAGAAAAGGAGGAGAAGAGATTACAAAGGGAACATGAGGTATGACTAAGGGAGTTTGAGTTTCAAGGCCATGCTCCTGAAAATGGTGCCAGTCCCTTTACCTCTGATGCTACTGCTAGTCAAGGAGCCTCAACCTCAGCTATGAATTTTCATTTAGATCATTTTGTTGAGAAAGACGATGATATAGAGAGCTACCTAAATAGGTATGAACTATTAGCTACCACGTATGGGTTAGAGAGAGAAAGGTGGAGCTTAAAGTTATCTCAGGGACTTCGTGGGGCAGCTTATGAAGTTTTTGCAAAAATGAGCAGAGGTGATCAGGAAAATTATGACATGCTAAAGCAGGCTCTTTTGTTAAGATATGAAAAGAATGCAGAATTTTATAGGAAAAAATTTAGGAATGCTAAACTACTGTCAGGTGAAATCTATCACCAGTTCTCTGCACGAATAGAGACATACTTGGAGAAATGGACTTCTCTGGGGAAAACCCAAGATCTTAAGGAAATGGTCCTTATAGAGCAATTAAGAGAGTCCATGGCTCCAGACCTGAGAAAGTTTCTCATGGAACAAGGTGCAGAGAGGCTGGGTGAGTTGCTAAATGTTGCTGAAAGGTATCAAGCAGCGCAAGCAGAGGGAACAGGTAATAAAAAGAAACAAGTGGATAACTTTAGGGCACCACAGAACTTTAATAAATTTGATCCTAGGGATCAAAATAAAGGTAAGCACCAATTTGATAGGCCACGGTATGAAAATAAAAATAAATTCCCACAATTCGATGAAAGGAAATATGATGAAAGAAAATCTTTCAACCAAGGAAAAAGGTGGTGTAAAAATTGTAAGATGAACAATCATGACACTGACCGTTGCAGAAGGAAACCTGTGTATATGGCAACCCTTCAGGTCAGGTCGACCTCAAGACAGGAGGAGGATATTATGTTAGATACCACTCCAGAAGAGATGAGGAAGGCACAGGCTGGGGATAAAACACTCAAGCCTTGTTTCAGAAAATTGTCAACTTGTCATACAACTCCAGGCAAGGGAGATTTTTACATGAAAAACAAGTTGATGTATAGGAAGACTGGAGCTAGATCCAAAGGTCAGGACAGCTGGTACTTCCTAAAAAGATATGCAGACTTAATAAGGAGCCTACATGTGAAACCAGATGGGGACCATGAGAAGATAGGTACCATCATTCAAAAGGTGGCTCACAATTATTATTGGCCCAAAGCAAGATGGGACATTGAGAATTTTTTAGAAAGGTGTAGCATAGCACATGAGGGAACACCCACAAGTGGGAACATGGATCAGGACCTGGACACGCCACGGGGCAAAATTAGGCCTGATAATAAAAAAGAAAAATAGATTTGATAAAGTGGACCAAATGGAATGGGAAGCCCCTTTTCACGGACAAGCTTCACTTAACTGTTTTACAATGGCCACTATGCGGAGAGTGCAAAAAGATGTCTTACCCCAGGATAAGCCGACAATCCCTCAATCGGACTTAAACAAACTGGAGGAAGAGGATGTAGGGAGGAAATCTCTCATCAAGAATTTTAAGTGGGGAGAAAGCCCCAAAAGAAAAATTGGTAGCGGTCGTTTTGTGAATGATAATTCTGGGAGGAAAAATCATCACTATAAAGCTTCGAGTGGAAGAGACCATACCGGTGCATGGACAAATAGGTCCACACAATTAAAGGTCCATATGTAGCTTTGTTAAGAACGTGGACTGATGAAAAGGCAGAGGAAAACATTACATCTTCATACCAATATGTGAATGAGCTGACCACTCGTTTAAAAAACTGGCTGGAAACTTGCCAATGAAAATTTGAAACAAGCCAGGAAGAAACATGCTGCCTATTATAACAGGAAGGCGAAAGACAGAAATTTGGCTGTGGGAGAGAAAGTACTGCTTCTTTTGCCCGGGAGTCAGAATAAGTTACAAATTGGATGGCAGGGTCCATATACAGTTTTAGAGAAGGTATCTAGAACAAATTATAAGATAGATAAGAAGGGGAAAGAAAAAAATCTATCATGTGAATCTCCTGAAGAAATATTTGGAAAGAGAACATCAGGAAGAGACACACTTGTTGACCTTGTCCATCGCCATGGAGATGAAAAAGGAACCACTTTCATCATTTGAATATCCATTACAACCCTGTGAGACAGCAGCACAGGTGAAAATCAGTACACATTTAACGAAAACTCAGAAAGAGAGAGTGCAACAGGTTCTAAATAATCATGCAGAGGTGTTAACAGACCGACCAGGGCATACAAACCTATTGGAATATGATATGAAACTGATAGACCCCACACCTGTCTGTATGAAACCATATTCGATTCCGTTTGCTAAGGAGAAAGCTTTGAAGGAAGAGATAGACTATCTGTTGAAGGAAGGAATTATTTCGCACAGTGAATCTTCGTATAGTTCCGGTGTTGTACTCTTAAGGAAGCCCTCTGGAGAACATAGACTCTGTATAGATTACAGGAGACTGAATGCTATTACAGAAGGACAGGTGGATCCATTGCCAGATACAAATCAGCTGTTTGCCAGACTAAATAAAGCTAAATATTTCTCAAAAGTGGATCTGAGTAAAGGATACTATCAGATTCCAGTAAAGCCTGAGGTTAGACCATACCTAGCTTTTAGTACCTCAGAAGGACACTATGAGTTTAATAGATTGCCATTTGGATTGAAGAATGCGCCTAGTGTCTTCTCTAGAATGATGAGAAAATTATTGGACCCTCTGAATAATCCATGTATAACAAATTTCATGGATGATATCCTGATAGCAACAGAAACATTTGAGGAACACATTGACTCTCTGAACATGCTGTTTAATCGACTTAGGGAGGCAAATTTAACAGCCCGACCAACCAAATGTTGCGTTGGATGTAAAGAATTGGAATTTTTGGGACACACAGTTTATCAGGGAAACATGACCCCTGACCCAAAGAATTTAGAGAAACTACAGAAAGCCCCGAGACCACAAACCAAGAAGGACGTGAGATCCTTTGTCTCATTATGTGGTTTCTACCAGAAGTATATCAAAAACTTTAATTCCATATGTGCACCGTTAACTGATTTGACACGTAAAGGACATCCAGATCGCATTACATGGACACCACAATGTGAAATGACTTACCAAGAATTGAAGGAAAAGCTCACAAGTAAACCCATTTTGAAATTACCTGACTTAAGTCAAGAATTCATAGTAAGGACGGATGCAAGTAATATTGGGTTAGGTGCAACTCTACTACAGAAATCCGATGCATTGGATGGGGAATTAAGCCCAGTGGCATATGCTAGCAGAAAATTGAATAAAGCTGAAATCAATTACTCAACTAGCGAAAAAGAATGTCTTGCAGTAATATGGGCAATAAAGAAATTCAATATTTATCTGTATGGGAAGGCCTTTAAGTTGCAAACAGACCACAAACCTTTATCGTTTCTAGCACAGGCTAGGCATGAGAACTCCAGGTTACTCCGATGGTCTTTACTTTTGGCTCCATATAATTTTAGCATTGAGTATATATCTGGAAAAACAAATTTGGGAGCGGATTTTTTTAAGCCGCCATCCGTGTGATGAGAATCACCGTAAACCCCAGAAATAATAATAAATTTCTCTATGTGTATATAGAATAAAGGACTGACATATAATGTCTGTTTTAAGAGGGGAGGTGTCGTGGAATATTCTAATCCACATATATAAATTATTAGGTAAATATGAAGCCTAACAAATAAAATTAATAAAGAAAAGAGCAATGGTAAAATAACAGTGCTGTCACAAAGAAGGTACTCGAAATCCCCCTTGTTTTCTGCTTCGTCTGCAAATTGTAACGCTTTCACGTTGATATAAAAGGCCTTCTGCAACATACACGCGTTTCCCAAACACACAATAAAATGTGCTGCCTTTCTAAGAAAAACCTTGAAATATGCAAGTTGACCTAAATTTTAAATTCCATTCATGTCTTTTTCTACACTACGTTACCAAAAACAAAAGACAGATGGACTAAAGGATAGCGAGAAGGGAGAGGCAGAAAGCCGAACACTAAACACGCGTCGCGCGATACACAAATGCTGCCATCACGCGTGTAAGACTACATGCACTAACTTTTTTTCAGACCCTTCCCAGAGTTAGGTTTTAAAATCTGAAAAACGCTTATTGGGGAAACCTGACATTAGATGGGTTTTACGTGTTGAAAACATTAGTCTGACAGTACAGCAGACAGCACATCTTCAAAACAGGAGGTAGAAGAAATTGCATATTTTGAACGCAGCCACGTAGCTCTTTTAAATTTGGATATTTGGGTTCCTTAGGGCTTGCTGACAAAGAATATGTAAAACGTTACGCAAATAGTCCAGGAATTAATAAATTATAACCAAAATAAAATAGTGGGGATGCCTGACAACATGAAATCATTTCTGCTCATAAAATTTTTTTATAACGTGTTTGAAAAAAACCTTACGTTACAGAAATAGCCTACCATGTAAACTCCAAATTGATTGGAGCGCAACAAATGAAAGACTAACCACGATTGGTCGGGCTATAAATACTATCTTTCGTTGTTAGGGGAGACGTAGGAAGGTAACATTTTTTTCAAACACTTGTCGAAACGTGGCCTCATTGGCTAGACTCGCTGATATACTAACTTAGGAGCATTAGTTCGAGACCACTAGTGCAAATAATCTTGATAAAGCAACAGTGCGTTGAAGCCAGCTCATATTTGTGTTAAATAAAAGCCTGGAACATAAGCAGATGGGAATTTGTGCCAGTAATTGTGCCAGAATTCATTGCTAATCAACGTATCTGTGTTTGTTTCCATGAAATTGTGGTAAGCTTGAACCATTCAGTATCTTTTAATGAAAATTGAATGTGAATTGTTAATTTATGCCTGTATATATGTGTAGTTCAGTAGCAAACATGATATAAAGCCTATAATGCTCCAGCCTGAACAGAAGGTGTCGGAGGAAAGTAAAACTGCATGGAATGGCCAAACAGTACACTGACACCTGGATTATTGATTAGACAGAAATAATGCTGGAATTGCAGAGGCGTAGTAACCATTAGGGAGGGAAATACTGGTATAAAGTATTTCAGATGAAGCTGACAGTTGGCCTAACGCTCTGAACTCAATGTTTGTGTTGTATTGTGCTCAGTGTAAAAAGAGAGTATAAATTAGTTATGAAGTAGAAGGTACATCCTTCTTGTTTTCAGGGACCGTGGTCTTGATGGTATTGAGCAGCACCTGGTCAGAGCTTTGCTGAATCCAGAGTCGGACAGCATACTCCTTGGTCTTTTTAGCTATCAGTGAGGTGTCTCCAGAGCCCAGGGGAGAATTCGAGCAGAGGAGTCCTTTCCTGCCGCCATCACGCAAGATAAGCTGATTTGGCCAGCTGAGCTCAAAATTATGTACCCCCAGCTTAAAATGACCTTGTAAAAATAACATTAAGAGGGGAATTAAATTGTGTTAATATCAGGAACTGAGAACATCTCCAATAATAGTTCCCCTAAAGACAAACTATTGAAGTCATGATGACAAATACCAACAGAGCTTGAACAAAACAAAACCAGTATTACCTCATATTACCACTACACAACTGACACACATAGGATACTTTTAATAATATATGTCACTACAATATTCATATTGATAAAGTCTGTACATATACTTGTAATTAAAATTGATTGTGATTCCTGGTTCCCTTTGTAATTGAATCAGGACACATATTCATTCATAACAGCAATGAATACATATTGTTATTTGAAAAGTTATCAGTGACTCCTTTAAGTTATCCTTTAGAGTGTTATATGTATGTGAGTGTCACAGTGTTGTCAAGTGTGGTGGAATAAATTAAATTGTTTATCTGTCTGTTGTTGTTATGACTTACACTTCATCATACACATACCCTAGACATACAACGTAGTCATCACACTATTCCAGAATAATTCTGACTGAGATATATATATATATGTGGCAGCAAGTAAGGTTATCTATAATACACTACACTTATTAGATATAGATACCTTCACAGCTGATCTCAGTCAGTACACTAAGTCCCCTATAAATATTTATAACATCCCACTTCACCACAACGGCATTGTAGAGTGTCAGGGTCGTTCTATGTCTGGATGCAGATGTTATGTATTGGGTCATGCACTGATCATTACTGAAGACAGTCTTCTTCAGTTACCTCTGCATCATCGAATGAACCTGTCATGTAGACCTTGAGTGGGAGTGTCAAGTAACGCGAATGGTGTAGTAGTTCGGTGTAACAGACCACTTGATAATAACTCTCACACACTCTCATGTAATGCAATGACGACTTGAACTGCCTCTGACATTTCAATAGTTTAATGAAGGCACGCAAACTGGACAGCACGGATACAGTCATGGATATATGTTGACAAAAATTCATTGGTTATTTGAATCGTGGATGATACATTCATGTAGTAGTGAAATATCATTCAACCCAAGGTAGTATTCACTGTTCTGGTAACTAATCGCCGTATCCTCTACTGACTGAACGCGTCAATGAGGATCGGTAAACATACAAAAGTCATTGGCCGAACCTTCATTTCATAGCTAAGTTCTTAAGCTGAAATATGTCCAATGTTTGTATAATAATCATAAACCACGATAGTGGGTTTCACCTCATAACAAGATCTCGATACCACTGCCCGATAGTAGGATACATAATCTGTTCTCTTGACAGTGATCAAAAATATGATGACAGGAATATAACATGGCCGCCTTCCTGAGTTGTCGCTCACTCACTCGTAGGAAGGTAGATATAAGCCAAAGTTAATTTATAATGTGCATATAAATAATTTCATAAAGTTTTCCATACAGCTCTACAGTAATCAAGTTAATTCACGTAGACATAACTGCTGTAGGAAAGCCTGTCATCTTCGTCGATACAAAACACGACCCTAGCGATACGAAGCACAATGTTCCATCTAGGTCTAATCGACTCGAGATCATCAAAAATAGGGTCTGGCATAACTGGAGTCCGAATCACACATATGAGGAGGATCTCTGACAAATAGACTCTTGCAGAGACATAAACTTCTCCTAGAAAAACATCTATGAATCACTGTTAAACCTTAAACAGTGCCAGCCCTGGAAAAAGCACTCAGCCATTTCTTGGCGACATTATCGGAACTCTTCACAACCCAGTAGGACTACGAAAACCTGCGCTATATTCCGGCAGAAAGAATATAGTCCGACCTGAACATACAAAGGTATACAATATACGACTGAATCTACTTGCACTAGACAAGTAGCACACATGAATTCAGGCCATAAACATAACAAGCAAAATTAATCTATTTTCTGGCCCGAACAAATAAGAACGGACATGAATACAATATCCATGCGCCGAATCAATATCCAGAAAGATCACTCATATTATCAAAAGTGTAAATCAATCATGAATTATCTAGCTTTACCAGAGGAAGCATTTTCATACACAAATGAATGCAAATATATATTTTCCATATTAAATAGCCATATCGTATTTTTGTAATATGTGCGTCAAAATATGTACGCAACAGTTAGCAATGCGAATTATTTCAAAAAAAAAAAAAAAAAAAAAAAAAACAACATTAAAAATTTCTCATTTCTGAAACCTCCGTTACATGGGTTACGCTGCGGTTTCTTCCCAATTGGGGTTAATCTGTAAAATCTTGACTACTGAAATCAGAAAGAAATGTCTGTTTCCACGAATAAAAGCAGTGAATGAGAAAGAAAGAAATAAACACTTGTATTAAGTGTGGACCCAACATTTTATGATATTTTTTTTTTTATGTACAGGGTGTTCCACTCGAAAACGTGGCCCCATTCACAATCGTGAACTAGTACAGCCAGATTTTTCAGCCAATGTTACAAATATGTCGGTTATAAAAGGTTCCAAGTAGTACTAGATTGACCTAAATTATTTTCCGTGATTGGACCGTGAGTATTTGAAAACTATCGTGTGTGTTTAAATAAACTGTCTATCACAATTCAGTTTTCACTGCAAGAAAGGAAAACTATTGTTGAGAATTATATCCATACGGGATCATTAAGAAAAAAACATCTGAAATTTTTGCAGCAACGTTTTCTGGTTCTAAAACTTGCTTGCAATTGAGTGGCATCCTTGAAGTTGATTTCAAAATGGCGTACAACAGGGTCGGTCGTTAATGCCGAAAAATGTATATAACCAACTGTTAGGACGTCACATTTCTACAACGCTAGGGCTACTTGGCCATTCACACTACTTCCGACACAATACGTCAGCATTCCATGACGTCACGGGCCGCTTTTTCGTGGAACACCCTGGTATAATCTCAATCCCCAAGTCTGTTCCATGCAACGGTAAAGGACAAATAATTCGAACAATAAAACTAATAAAAGAGAAATGACAATAGGGCGTAATAGATAAAACAATTGATACAAGAAATTCAAATAAAGTGAAATAAAATGTAGAGAAAATTAAGTGCAATGCACAAAGTGTCATGTCATAACCCTCCACTCCCAAAGGAGCATAGGCCTTCAACAAACACATGCCAAGTCCTCCTGTCACGTGCCATCATCTCAAGTTCTTTCCATGTTCTCCTCATCATTTTCACAGTATTTTCAGAGCTTCTCTTCTCCACATCTGTCTTTTCCTCTACAAAATGTGCTTCTTGCCTCTCTTGCCCTGGGGGGTTCCAGAACAAGGACTGCCTTGTAATGCTATCAACAGGTTTCCTCAGTGTGTGTCCTATCCATCGCCATCGTCTTCTTCTCATCTCTTGTATCCACTGGCACTTGTCATCAGTTCACGACGTGGTACCTTGTCATACCATTTTATCCCTTTATTTACGCAAGCACCCATTTATGAAAGTCTGTAGGCTTTTTGTTGTTGTCTTTGTTGTTCTCCATGTCTCAGGGCCATACAATAGGACTGACTCCACATTTGAGTTAAAGATTCTTATCTGCGTATTGGGTCCGATTTCTGCTGATCTGCATGCGTTTCCCAACGCAATGAAAGCCCCTCTCGCTCCTTGTATTCCCACCTTAATATCCACTGTCATGCCCCTATCAACTTTAAAAAGACTATATCTGCTGCCAAGAATAGAGTTTTATCGAGTGATGAAGCCAAAGTGATTGTATGGGTTCTACAATTTCTATGGGTGCTTCAAAGTTCAAACCCTGTTTTCATTACCTGCATTTATTCTCATTATCTTTGTCTTTTCCCTGTGTATTTTCAGACCCAATCGCTGTGACCTCTCACTAAGTGTTTTCAATCTGTCGTGCATCCGAAAACGGCCATGGGACAGAAGAGCCAAGTCATCAGCAAAATCCAGATCATCCAACTTTCCAGTCAGAGTCCACTGGATTCCACTTCAGTTGTGTGTTGTTTATGTACAAAGAGGACAGCATTTTATAATATGGAAGGAGAGCTGAAACAATTTAATTTCACGTGTAAATAGTGATGTAGATCTAAATGTGAAAGGCAACACCACAGTACAGTGGTGGACTTTCTCGCGTCAAAACCATATTCACCTCCTTGTTCGTCGACTCTACAGTGGAAGAAAACCTAGTGTTTGCCGATGTTACTCCAGCTCTTGAAACACAGAGTTCCAAGTAGATGTGAAAAGTTCCAGAATGAAAATTGCTTAGGCAGGGCAGGTGTGGTGAGGATTCTGCAGGCGTTTTAGAAATAGAATCGTATGTTCACTGTGTTTCAGGGACCAAGTAACACCACCGTCAGTCTTTTGTTGTGCAGCATATGATCATGTCCTCATCAGAAGAAACGAAGTCGAACTGCGAATACAACATGTGTGTAAAAAAAAATAAAAAAAATTTAAAGTACAGCCGTTAGAAATGAATGTGAACGAGGAAAAAAAAACCTATCCAGCCTATGAGATAACCTTTTACGAGAGAGAAACTATTAAATAGATAACATTTTGTCGTATTAAATCACTTTGGGCAGCGGTCTTAAACTTTGTTTACGATTACAGGATCCCCATTGGATTGCCATAATTCATCCTCACCCACTTATTTTCGCCCAGGTTGTCGATAATCATCATCAATTCTCTAGTCCTACCGCATTACAGTACCATTTAGTAGACTTACATTCCCATTGATAGCTAGGGACAGAACAAGCTGAAGCAAATTATAGGATTTTTCAGTTTTTATTTATATTTTCTCAGGCAAATCACAATCATAACATTCGCAAGCTGCTTCAACTACTGAGATTTTTTTTATATGTTATAATATATATTGCTTACTTACTTACTTAGTCGTTCCCCTTCCCCCGTGAGGTGTAGAGGTTTGGAAGAGAGAGCGCCAGACTATTCTATCGGCTGTCTTCCTCCTGGCCTGGTTCCATTCTAGTACTCGGTCCTTCAAAGATTGTCTAATGTTGTCCTCCCAGCGGACTCTGGGCTGTCCTGGAGGTCTGATCCCTGGATCTTAGTTTTCCATGCTTGTCGTGGTAGCCGATCTTCTCCCATTCTGCAGACAAGGACAACCCATCTTTGTTGGGACTGTTCTACTTGGGTCTGCAGGTGGTGGGATTTTAGGCCTGGACGTATCGTCTAGCTGCGGACCATGTCTCTTCTTGTTACTTCAACCACCTTTCTCAGATACCTTACCTCTGAGGTTTGGATCTGGCTTTTGTGGGTTGTAGTCGCCGCCCATGAATCGCATCCATACGTCAAGACTGGACATAGGTGGTGCGGCATACAGCCATCTTCGTTTTCTCACCAACCTCTCTCTTGCTGAGATATTAATATAATATAACGTAATATAATATAAAATAATATAATGTAATGTAACAAAATAATTATCATAACCCTTCAGCTCCCTAAGGAGTATAGACCTTCAACAAGCGTGCTCCAAATCTCAATGCCACGTGCCATAACGTCAAGGTCTTTCCATCTCTTCATCTACGTCATGTCTGTCTCCAGTTTTCTCCTCCGTGTTTTATTTCGTCTCCCTCTCCCTCTCTCATCCTAGGGATTTCAGAACAAGGACTGCCCTTGTGATGCAGTCAACAGGTTTCTCCAGTGTGTGACCTATCCATCACCAACGTCTTATGATAATTTGCCATCCACTATTATTTTATGCAATAGATTTTGTGGACAATTTATTTTCTGTTTTTAATTCACTTGTTAACAATAATAAAAGTAGATCCTTTAAAATAGTTTTTTTTCTTTCTGCTTGGTTCATTGTTGGTTTGGTTTTAAGGACCGTATCCATTGCATACGGACAACGCCATCAGTGCTCCGATCTCCTCCCTCAGATCACACATTGAGGATCTCAGCACACTGCACAAACTCTGTAGCACCAGCGAAGTTCCCAATGTGTGTATACAAGAATCACACATTCTATACATATTTTTGTGGTGGGTAGGTTTTCTAATTTTAAATTTTGACAAGGCTGCGATCGTACAGCCAACTGTCACGATTTCCAACTGCCGAGGGATTTTTAACGTGCGCAACTTGCACACGGGACCTCCTAATTTTCCGCCCTTATCCGAGAAGGCTAGGCATTCGATCTCACTACCCAGAGATCTCACTACCCAGGAGATCTCACTACCCAGGAGACCAGGGGGAAGTATGACATCATTTGGAACCACTGGTTCTGAAAAATATTTCCATCAATTATATTCCCTGTACTGGGAGCGAACCAGATACCTTTAGAATTCGAGGCGGACACCACACCTTTTAGCCACTCTGCTTCCCCCCCCCCCCCTTTTCTCCTCCCCCCCCCCCAAAAAAAATATATATATATATACAGGGCGACATAAAAGTCGCCTCCTATTGTTAAATCGCAATTATCTTCACTGCTGTTAAACTATACTACTGGACAAAAGTTAAGGGCCGCCATTCAGTTTAGATAAGGTTTATATAATTCTTCGTGAGCAGGGTCGATTTTCCAAATGTCCGGTAGCTTGAAATCTCTCAAGAAGTCTCTGAATGGTAGAGTGGGACACTGCTAAACGTCGCAACATGACGAACAAATTGACCATCCTGAATCCATGCCATGGCTCGACCACGGTCTACAGTGCTGAGACTTCTCCTTGGTGGCATGGCTAATGCAGTGATCATTTCGACCACTTGTCATACTGATTTATTGCATACCAACGGTGAACACTCTTTACCGATGATCATTTTCCACGTGCATTCACATTCAATTCACTTTTTCACCTTTTGAACTAGTGGGGCGTGTTGCAAAAACCACGAGTTTTTGCAGCAACAATGGCAATTTTCACGTGCGGGTTAAAGTGACCCAGTTTTTGGACATTAAAAAAAAATTAACCTAGTGCACACAGAAATGTATACACATTTCTCTGAGCTCAGTTTTAATGACATTTTCACTTGTCTTTACAGTTTGCCAATCAATTATATAAACATTGTCTAAACTGAATGGTGGCCCTTAACTTTTGTCCAGTAGTATAATTTACATGGAACCCGACTGGGAAAGAATAAAGTAAACGGACAAAATTATAAATGCGCTAGAAAAGCACAGGCGTATTATTATGAATAGGAGGAAGACATTTGCAGAAGCGTGGAACTACGGTATTTATAAAGAATATATCGAAGGAAGTAATCAGTATTCAATTTCAAGATGTTGAATTATGTTCGAGCAGTGTGTCGCTCATGGAAGTCTTGTGTAAAATAAAATGAAAGTCGTTCAAACAGAGGTCTTCAGAGAATCTTTGAAAGCTTTAGATTCTTTATTTTTACATTTCAACAATTAACTGTTTGTTCCAGTTGGTTGATGAATACGACTATAAATACGCATAGGAACGATTACAAAGAAACATTCTAGCCAGTTTTTAAAACAAGTTGAAGAAAAACATTTTAAGGCGGCCGGCAATTTTATTAGACAATTTTATTGAGTCAATACATCAGTAAATTATGGAAATAGAGAAAACCCTAGACAACCCATAGACAACCAACAATTTGTTCTTAACACTGATGTGGTGAAGTGGGATGTTATAAATATTTATAGGGGACTTAGTGTACTGACTGAGATCAGCTGTGAAGGTATCTATATCTATTAAGAGTAGTGTATTATAGATAACCTTACTTGCTACCACATATCTATATATCTCAGTCAGAATTATTCTGCAATAGTGTGATGACTACGTTATGTGTCTAGGGTATGTGTAGGATGAAGTGTAAGTCAAAACAACAACAGACAGATAAACAATTAAATTTAATCCACTACTCTTGACAACACTGTGACACTCACATACATATAACACTCTATAAGGATATCTTAAAAGAGTCACTGATAACTTTTCAAATAACAATATGTATTCATTACTGGCATGAATGAATATGTGTCCTGATTCAACTACAAAGGGAACCAGGAATCACAAGCAATTTAAATTACAAGTATATGTACAGAATTTATTAATATGAATATTGTAGTGACATATATTATTAAAAATATCCTATGTGTGTCAGTTGTGTAGTGGTAATATGAGGTAATACTGGTTTTGTTTTGTTCAAGCTCTGTTGGTATTTGTCATCATGACTTCAATAGTTTGTCTTTAGGGACTAGTATTGGAGATGTTCTCAGTTCCTGATATTAAGACAAGTAAATTCCCCTCTTAAGGTTATTTTTACAAAGTCATTTCAAGATGAGGGGACATAATGTTGAGCTCAGCTGGCCAAATCAGCTTATCTGGCGTGATGGCGGCAGGAAAAGACTCCTCTGCTCGAATTCTCCTCTGGGCTCTGGAGACACCTCACTGATAGCTAAATGGACCAAGGAGTATGCTGTCCGACTCTGGAATCAGCAAAGCTCTGACCAGGTGCAGCTCAATACCATCAAGACCACGGTCCCTGAAATCAAGAAGGATGTACCTTCTACTTCATAACTAATTGATACTCTAGTTCTACACTGAGCACAATACAACACAAACATTGAGTTCAGAGCGTTTGGCCAACTATCAGCTTCATTCTGAAGTACTTTATACCAGCATTAACCTCCTTAATGGTTACCACGCCTCTGCAATTCCAGCATTATTTCTTTCTAGTCAATCATCTAGGTGTCAGTGTACTGTTTGGCCATTCCATGCCGTTTGACTTTCCTCCGACACCCTCTGTTCAGGCTGGAGCATTATAGGCTTTACCTCACGTTTGCCACTGAACTACACATATATATACAGGCATAAATGAACAATTCACATTCAATTTTTCATTAAAAGATACTGAATGTTTCAAGCTTACCACAATTTCATGGAAATAAACACAGATACGTTGATTAGCAATGAATTCTGGCACATTTACTGGCACAAATTCCCATCTGCTTATGTTCCAGGCTTTTATTTTAGCAAAAATGTGAGCTGGCTTCAACGCACTGTCGCTTTATCAAGCTTATTTAAACAAGTGGTTTCGAACTAACGCTCCTAAGTGATTATATCAGCGAGTCTAGCCAATGAGGCCCCGTTTCGACAAGTGTTTGAAAAAATGTTACCTTTCCCCGTCTCCCCTAACAACGAAAGATAGTATTTATAGCCCGACCAATCGTGGTCAGTCTTTCATTTGTTGCGCTCCAATCAATTTGGAGTTTACATGGTAGGCTATTTCTGTAACGTAAGTTTTTTCAAACACGTTATAAAAAAAAATTTTATGAGCAGAAATGATTTCATGCTGTCAGGCATCCCCAATATTTATTTTGGTTATAACTTGTTAATTCCTAGACTATTTGCGTAACGTTTTACATATTCTTTGTCAGCAAACCCTAAGGAACCCAAATATCCAAATTTAAAAGCGCTAAGTGGCTGCGTTCAAAATATGTATTTTCTACCTCCTGTTTCGAAGATGTGCTGTCTGGGTACTGTTATGTTTTCAACCGTAAACCCATCTATTGTTATCTTTCCTAATAAGCGTTTTTTTGTGATTTTAAAACCTAACTCTGGGAAGGGTAATGTATTTTATCACTGTCCGTCTGAAAAAAAGTTAGTGCATGTAGTCTTACACGCGTGATGGCAGCATTTGTGTATCGCGCGACGCGTGTTGCATGCGTTCCTGATTTTCAGCCCTCCCTCTCTCTTTATCCTTTTGTCCATCTGTTCGTTCGTTTTGGTAACATAGTGTAGAAAAAGACATGAATGGAATTTAAAATTTAGGTCAACTTGCATATTTCAAGGTTTTTCTTAGAAAGGCAGCACATTTTATCGTGTGTTTGGGAAACGCGTGTATGTTGCAGAAGGCCTTTAATATCAACGTGAAAGCGTTACAATTTGCCGACGAAGTAGAAAAGAAGGGGGATTTCGAGTACATTCTTTGTGACAGCACTGTTCTTTTTCCATTGCTCTTCTCTTTATTAATTTTATTTGTTAGGCTTCATATTTACCTAATAATTTATATATGTGGATTAGAATATTCCACGACACCTCCCCTCTTAAAACAGACATTATATGTCAGTCCTTTATTCTATATACACATAGAGAAATTTATTATTATTTCTGGGGTTTACGGTGATTCTCATCACACGGATGGCGGCTTAAAAAATCCGCTCCCAAATTGGTTTTTCCAGATATATACTCAATGCTAAAATTATATGGAGCCAGAAGTAAAGACCATCGGAGTAACCTAGAGTTCTCATGCCTAGCCTGTGCTAGAAACGATAAAGGTTTGTGGTCTGTTTGCAACTTAAATGCCTTCCCATATAGATAAATATTGAATTTCTTTATCGCCCATATTACTGCAAGACATTCTTTTTCGCTAGTTGAGTAGTTGATTTCAGCTTTATTCAACTTTCTGCTAGCATATGCCACTGGGCTTAATTCCCCATCCAATGCATCTGATTTCTGTAGTAGAGTTGCACCTAACCCAATATTACTTGCATCCGTCCTTACTATGAATTCTTGACTTAAGTCAGGTAATTTCAAAAAGGGTTTACTTGTGAGCTTTTCCTTCAATTCTTGGTAAGTCATTTCACATTGTGGTGTCCATGTAATGCGATCTGGATGTCCTTTACGTGTCAATTCAGTTAACGGTGCACATATGGAATTAAAGTTTTTGAGATACTTCTGGTAGAAACCACATAATGAGACAAAGGATCTCACGTCCTTCTTGGTTTGTGGTCTCGGGGCTTTCTGTAGTTTCTCTAAATTCTTTGGGTCAGGGGTCATGTTTCCCTGATAAACTGTGTGTCCCAAAAATTCCAATTCTTTACATCCAACGCAACATTTGGTTGGTCGGGCTGTTAAATTTGCCTCCCTAAGTCGATCAAACAGCATGTTCAGAGAGTCAATGTGTTCCTCAAATGTTTCTGTTGCTATAAGGATATCATCCATAAAATTTGTTATACAGGGATTATTCAGAGGATCCAATAATTTTCTCATCATTCTAGAGAAGACACTAGGCGCATTCTTCAATCCAAATGGCAATCTATTAAACTCATAGTGTCCTTCTGAGGTACTAAAAGCTAGGTATGGTCTAACCTCAGGCTTTACTGGAATCTGATAGTATCCTTTACTCAGATCCACTTTTGAGAAATATTTAGCTTTATTTAGTCTGGCAAACAGCTGATTTGTATCCGGCAATGGATCCACCTGTCCTTCTGTAATAGCATTCAGTCTCCTGTAATCTATACAGAGTCTATGTTCTCCAGAGGGCTTCCTTAAGAGTACAACACCGGAACTATACGAAGATTCACTGTGCGAAATAATTCCTTCCTTCAATAGATAGTCTATCTCTTCCTTCAAAGCTTTCTCCTTAGCAAACGGAATCGAATATGGTTTCATACAGACAGGTGTGGAGTCTATGAGTTTCATATCATATTCCAATAGGTTTGTATGCCCTGGTCGGTCTGTTAACACCTCTGCATGAGTATTTAGAACCTGTTGCACTTTCTCTTTCTGAGTTTTCGTTAAATGTGTACTGATTTTCACCTGTGCTGCTGTCTCACAGGGGTGTAATGGATATTCAAATGATGAAAGTGGTTCCTTTTTCATCTCCATGGCGATGGACAAGGTCAACAAGTGTGTCTCTTCCTGATGTTCTCTTTCCAAATATTTCTTCAGGAGATTCACATGATAGATTTTTTTCTTTCCCCTTCTTATCTATCTTATAATTTGTTCTAGACACCTTCTCTAGAACTGTATATGGACCTTGCCATCCAATCTGTAACTTATTCTGACTCCCGGGCAAAAGAAGCAGTACTTTCTCTCCCACAGCCAAATTTCTGTCTTTCGCCTTCCTGTTATAATAGGCAGCATGTTTCTTCCTGGCTTGTTTCAAATTTTCATTGGCAAGTTTCCAGCCAGTTTTTAACCGAGTGGTCAGCTCATTCACATATTGGTATGAAGATGTAATGTTTTCCTCTGCCTTTTCATCAGTCCACGTTCTTAACATAGCTACATATGGACCTTTAATTGTGTGGACCTATTTGTCCATGCACCGGTATGGTCTCTTCCACTCGAAGCTTTATAGTGATGATTTTTCCTCCCAGAATTATCATTCACAAAACGACCGCTACCAATTTTTCTTTTGGGGCTTTCTCCCCACTTAAAATTCTTGATGAGAGATTTCCTCCCTACATCCTCTTCCTCCAGTTTGTTTAAGTCCGATTGAGGGATTGTCGGCTTATCCTGGGGTAAGACATCTTTTTGCACTCTCCGCATAGTGGCCATTGTAAAACAGTTAAGTGAAGCTTGTCCGTGAAAAGGGGCTTCCCATTCCATTTGGTCCACTTTATCAAATCTATATTTCTTTTTATTATCAGGCCTAATTTTGCCCCGTGGCGTGTCCAGGTCCTGATCCATGTTCCCACTTGTGGGTGTTCCCTCATGTGCTATGCTACACCTTTCTACAAAATTCTCAATGTCCCATCTTGCTTTGG
Organism: Oreohelix idahoensis; assembly: GCA_024509875.1. NCBI lineage: Eukaryota > Metazoa > Mollusca > Gastropoda > Stylommatophora > Oreohelicidae > Oreohelix > Oreohelix idahoensis. The sequence continues at coordinate 407,276 of JAMPIV010013933.1, read as the reverse complement.
GCCAATAATAATTGTGAGCCACCTTTTGAATGATGGTACCTATCTTCTCATGGTCCCCATCTGGTTTCACATGTAGGCTCCTTATTAAGTCTGCCCTATATCTTTTTGGAAGAACCAGCTGTCCGTGACCTTTGGATCTAGCTCCAGTCTTCCTATACATCAACTTGTTTTTCATGTAAAAAATCTCCCTTGCCTGGAGTTGTATGACAAGTTGACAATTTTCTGAAACAAGGCTTGAGTGTTTTATCCCCAGCCTGTGCCTTCCTCATCTCTTCTGGAGTGGTATCTAACATAATATCCTCCTCCTGTCTTGAGGTCGACCTGACCTGAAGGGTTGCCATATACACAGGTTTCCTTCTGCAACGGTCAGTGTCATGATTGTCCATCTGACAATTTTTACACCACCTTTTTCCTTGGTTGAAAGATTTTCTTTCATCATATTTCCTTTCATCGAATTGTGGGAATTTATTTTTATTGTCATACCGTGGCCTATCAAATTGGTGCTTACCTTTATGTTGATCCCTAGGATCAAATTTATTAAAGTTCTGTGGTGCCCTAAAGTTATCCACTTGTTTCTTTTTATTACCTGTTACCTCTGCTTGAGCTGCTTGATACCTTTCAGCAACATTTAGCAACTCACCCAGCCTCTCTGCACCTTGTTCCATGAGAAACTTTCTCAGGTCTGGAGCCATGGACTCTCTTAATTGCTCTATAAGGACCATTTCCTTAAGATCTTGGGTTTTCCCCAGAGAAGTCCATTTCTCCAAGTATGTCTCTATTCGTGCAGAGAACTGGTGATAGGTTTCACCTGACAGTAGTTTAGCATTCCTAAATTTTTTCCTATAAAATTCTGCATTCTTTTCATATCTTAACAAAAGAGCCTGCTTTAGCATGTCATAATTTTCCTGATCACCTCTGCTCATTTTTGCAAAAACTTCATAAGCTGCCCCACGAAGTCCCTGAGATAACTTTAAGCTCCACCTTTCTCTCTCTAACCCATATGTGGTAGCTAATAGTTCATACCTATTTATATAGCTCTCAATATCATCGTCTTTCTCAACAAAATGATCTAAATGAAAGTTCATAGCTGAGGTTGAGGCTCCCTGAGTAACCGTAGCATCAGAGGCAAAGGGGCTGGCACCATTTTCAGGAGCATGGCCTTGAAACTCAAACTCCCTTAGTCGTAACTCATGTTCCCTTTGTAATCTTTTCTCCTCCTTTTCTGCTTCCCTCTCTGCAGCTAATCTCTTCTCTTCTCTTTCTGCAGCTAATTTTTTCTCTTCTGCAGCTCGCTTCCAATTTCTTAGCCTCTTTGTCAGCCTCAATCTGCAACCTCTTAGTCTCAGCCTCAGCTTCAAATTGTAACTTCTTAATTTCCCTGTCAGCCTCTAACTTTCTTTCGGCTTCAAACCTTCTTTCTTCGCGTTCAATAAATTTGTCACATTCCGTAGTAACATAGGCAACCATAACTTGCCCATCTAATCCTAACTCTTTTGCAGTCTGTACAGCAGCAGATCGAAACTTGGCCAGGTCCGCCATTGTCTATCAGGTAAATTTCTACAATGTCTAACCAACAATTTAATCTCTAAGTATATCTAATGGACAACACAGGCACCGTGAGCTCAACCTTATTTAATTCCACCCAAGGATACCTTTTAATTCTTATATTCCCTGAAGTGAATTACCCCCAATATTTATAATAGGGAAAGATTCAAAATCCCAAGAGCGAGCCCCCAATATATGTGGTGAAGTGGGATGTTATAAATATTTATAGGGGACTTAGTGTACTGACTGAGATCAGCTGTGAAGGTATCTATATCTATTAAGAGTAGTGTATTATAGATAACCTTACTTGCTACCACATATCTATATATCTCAGTCAGAATTATTCTGCAATAGTGTGATGACTACGTTATGTGTCTAGGGTATGTGTAGGATGAAGTGTAAGTCAAAACAACAACAGACAGATAAACAATTAATTTAATCCACTACTCTTGACAACACTGTGACACTCACATACATATAACACTCTATAAGGATATCTTAAAAGAGTCACTGATAACTTTTCAAATAACAATATGTATTCATTACTGGCATGAATGAATATGTGTCCTGATTCAACTACAAAGGGAACCAGGAATCACAAGCAATTTAAATTACAAGTATATGTACAGAATTTATTAATATGAATATTGTAGTGACATATATTATTAAAAATATCCTATGTGTGTCAGTTGTGTAGTGGTAATATGAGGTAATACTGGTTTTGTTTTGTTCAAGCTCTGTTGGTATTTGTCATCATGACTTCAATAGTTTGTCTTTAGGGACTAGTATTGGAGATGTTCTCAGTTCCTGATATTAAGACAAGTAAATTCCCCTCTTAAGGTTATTTTTACAAAGTCATTTCAAGATGAGGGGACATAATGTTGAGCTCAGCTGGCCAAATCAGCTTATCTGGCGTGATGGCGGCAGGAAAAGACTCCTCTGCTCGAATTCTCCTCTGGGCTCTGGAGACACCTCACTGATAGCTAAATGGACCAAGGAGTATGCTGTCCGACTCTGGATTCAGCAAAGCTCTGACCAGGTGCAGCTCAATACCATCAAGACCACGGTCCCTGAAATCAAGAAGGATGTACCTTCTACTTCATAACTAATTGATACTCTAGTTCTACACTGAGCACAATACAACACAAACATTGAGTTCAGAGCGTTTGGCCAACTATCAGCTTCATTCTGAAGTACTTTATACCAGCATTAACCTCCTTAATGGTTACCACGCCTCTGCAATTCCAGCATTATTTCTTTCTAGTCAATCATCTAGGTGTCAGTGTACTGTTTGGCCATTCCATGCCGTTTGACTTTCCTCCGACACCCTCTGTTCAGGCTGGAGCATTATAGGCTTTACCTCACGTTTGCCACTGAACTACACATATATATACAGGCATAAATGAACAATTCACATTCAATTTTTCATTAAAAGATACTGAATGTTTCAAGCTTACCACAATTTCATGGAAATAAACACAGATACGTTGATTAGCAATGAATTCTGGCACATTTACTGGCACAAATTCCCATCTGCTTATGTTCCAGGCTTTTATTTTAGCAAAAATGTGAGCTGGCTTCAACGCACTGTCGCTTTATCAAGCTTATTTAAACAAGTGGTTTCGAACTAACGCTCCTAAGTGATTATATCAGCGAGTCTAGCCAATGAGGCCCCGTTTCGACAAGTGTTTGAAAAAATGTTACCTTTCCCCGTCTCCCCTAACAACGAAAGATAGTATTTATAGCCCGACCAATCGTGGTCAGTCTTTCATTTGTTGCGCTCCAATCAATTTGGAGTTTACATGGTAGGCTATTTCTGTAACGTAAGTTTTTTCAAACACGTTATAAAAAAAAATTTTATGAGCAGAAATGATTTCATGCTGTCAGGCATCCCCAATATTTTATTTTGGTTATAACTTGTTAATTCCTAGACTATTTGCGTAACGTTTTACATATTCTTTGTCAGCAAACCCTAAGGAACCCAAATATCCAAATTTAAAAGCGCTAAGTGGCTGCGTTCAAAATATGTATTTTCTACCTCCTGTTTCGAAGATGTGCTGTCTGGGTACTGTTATGTTTTCAACCGTAAACCCATCTATTGTTATCTTTCCTAATAAGCGTTTTTTGTGATTTTAAAACCTAACTCTGGGAAGGGTAATGTATTTTATCACTGTCCGTCTGAAAAAAAGTTAGTGCATGTAGTCTTACACGCGTGATGGCAGCATTTGTGTATCGTGCGACGCGTGTTGCATGCGTTCCTGATTTTCAGCCCTCCCTCTCTCTTTATCCTTTTGTCCATCTGTTCGTTCGTTTTGGTAACATAGTGTAGAAAAAGACATGAATGGAATTTAAAATTTAGGTCAACTTGCATATTTCAAGGTTTTTCTTAGAAAGGCAGCACATTTTATCGTGTGTTTGGGAAACGCGTGTATGTTGCAGAAGGCCTTTAATATCAACGTGAAAGCGTTACAATTTGCCGACGAAGTAGAAAAGAAGGGGGATTTCGAGTACATTCTTTGTGACAGCACTGTTCTTTTTCCATTGCTCTTCTCTTTATTAATTTTATTTGTTAGGCTTCATATTTACCTAATAATTTATATATGTGGATTAGAATATTCCACGACAACTGACAAATGAGAAATGAATAAAAATTTTAAAACAATCAGTAAAATTTGAATTTAATTCTGAACTTCTAATGATCGCACAATGTTTCTTTGAGGAACATGATCACAATACATGCGCTGACAGTCTTATTTCATTGATGGATAGTCACTGGACAAAATACAGACACATTTTCTATGTGGTTTCCATCAAAGGAATTTTGCTTCCGTGTTATAATTTTTTTTAAATTATCCAATACCATAATTCCCGCCGTAAGGTACTTCGGTCGGTCGGTCTGTCACACTTTGCACACCGTCATTTGCGCACTTTTTCTACCTTCGAGAGAGTGCATTACATTTCGAGCACAGCTAAGGGGGTGCAACTGTGGTTGAAAGTTAGACAATAATTGTATTGTTTCCACTTATATGTACTCTCGCGAAAATAGCAAAGTGTGACGGTGTGCGTTTAATCAACATACAATCAAGATACAGTAGACATTCAAAAATCCGGCAACCTCCGGACCTGAGGAGTGCCGGATTTTTTAAAATGCCGGATTTTTTATGGTTATATATTCTGTATATATTTAACAGAAAATGACTACCTGTACACTTTATCTGCGATCGACAATGCACGATGTTTACGTTTTACACCACTTCTTTTATTTGCTGAATCCATAATGAGGCTAAACAGCAGCAAATAAATGATAAAATGAGAAGGAATGGGCAGGAATGCCTGTTAACACGTGCAAGCAAGACCCAACAGCTGCATCAAAACATAAACTGCTCCAGAAAACATTAGCGCGCCAACGCGGTAAATTTAAAAATGCGCTCCGAAATCCATGCCGGAAATCTGAAGGAACCGGAATTATCGATGGCCGGATTTTTGAATGTCAACTGTACTCTTCTGTCCAGTTTCATTCGGGAAACGGATTTAAGTCATCATTTTTCTTAAAAATAACCTTACAATGTCAGTTTCTGATTGTTTCTTCAAGACAAAATTTTAATTTAAAGTATTGCAGACTTATTATTATGGATCAAAATGATAAGATGGCTAAAAAGAAAGAGACGATCGCGTCATTCACAGCGAGCAAACAGTTTGATTAAGGAAAGAAGCCAACAACTTGAACTGGAGACAGGAAGGTGCGGGGATGCAGATTAAATCAACAGACAACCAAGATACTCTTCTGTCCAGTTTCATTCGGGAAACGGATTTAACTCATCATTTTTCTTAAAAATGTAAGTTTTTTTATTGTTTCTTCAAGACAAAATTTTAATTTAAAGTATTGCAGACTTATTATTATGGATCAAAATGATAAGATGGCTAAAAGGAAGAGACGATCGCTTCATTCACAGCGAGCAACCGAGACTATAGAAGAAACAGCAATGTAATAAGTGTAACAGAAACAACACACTAAAATTTAAAACCTGCCCATTTTGGCGGGTTGTTGCTAGTTATGCTATAATTCCATGATTGTTTTGAAAATAAATACTGATTAGTTGAATAATACAATGTCCGCGATAAATAAACAAATAACATTAACTAAATTATAACAATAATAATAATAGTATTACTTATATCAATACTGAATAACATGTTAGAGGTTAATTTCTGAAGTTAACATGATTTTAAAACATACGTTTTAGAGGACATTTTATTTCTATTTTTTTCCCTAACCTTTATAAAACTAGCTTTAGTCATCACAATCATGCATTAATAGATTGAAATGAATGTCCACTTTTTTCTCATACTTTTTGCCTTGTATTGTCTTCTTTTTTTAACTTCAAAAAAACCAGAAAATGTCCTCTATTTGTTAAAAATGATATGGTCACACTATCTTAACGTGAGATCCGGTCAGTTCAACTCATTACTTCACGACGATAGTAAGTTTTGTAACGTCTGTTTATCGGCCATTTTTAATGTTATTTTACTAATTTACTTTGTTTCTGGGAATAAAAATAATAAAACAATAAAACTTATTTGTCAAAGGGAAGCTATTGCTCCTTGTTTTGGCATGTGTTTTATGGACATCTAAATCAGGGGTTCTCAACCTTTTCTTGCTCATGGTCCCCTTCTGAACATTATTTACCTGTGGGAATACGAACCTGAGGGATGGTAAACTGACTGTGGGAATACGAACCTGAGGGATGGTAAACTGACTGTGGGAATGCGAACCTGAGGGATGGTAAACTGACTGTGGGAATGCGAACCTGAGGGATGATATCCCTCACACGCTTTTTTTTTCATGTTGTTCCTTGCGGCGTGTTCTTTTCTCTTCCTATTAGCCTGTATAATAATGATAAAAATAATAAAATAAAGATTGATATGGCGTCAGTTTTAATAATCTGCTTTCGCCATTTCCAGTTATTGTTCAGAGCTTTTTTGACTCAGCAGCTTTGGATATCGCATCAGATATTACATAATTTTATCATTTCATTTTCTATTCTGCACTTTTGTTATTACATTCTTTGTGTTCATGTTTATTTCTTTCTTATTTTGTACTTTACTTCTTCATTTATTGTTACAGAAAAGGGTTAATCCTGATAATGACTGCTAGCATTTGAAGCGTTGTTTAATACTAAGACTTGAAAAGGCTTAGTCGTATCTATCCACTTGCATGATTAAGTTCTGATACGGGATCGTTCAAGAGTATATGTTTCTGTTTCTATATCCACGTATAAATATGTGTATATGTGCGTATGTGTGTGTACATTAACATGTAAAGTTGCTGGCTTACGCCCAACCCTGCTACAACTGTCTACGACCCTGCATATAATGAAACAGCTATTCTACTCCAGCGTTGCCTCTCTGTTGATGAGGGCCCCGGGATAAACACGGGAGGTTGTGAGTGTTTACTTGACGTAAATTATATCCGGTCCTAACAGCGGCGATCATTACTCCCTGAACACAGACCCAGTCTGGAATGTTCCAGTGCACTGCTAGATCCTGCCCGGATATGAACTGAATTTGACAAGGGATGGGAATGCATCGTTCAATGTTTATTATAATAGCTGATGGACTAATGTTCCTTTAGTCCTCCCAGTGGAATATGTCAATGCTGTGTTAACTTCATTACTACATATTACCACTAGCAGCGGTCACTTTGACCGTGGCTGTACTAATTCATATACATTGGAGTAAAGATAAGAGAGAAAAAAGCACAGACAGCAAAAAACTGAAGTGTCGCAACCATCACACTGTCAATTTAAAATCATCAACACTATCAGCAATTACAGAACACACAATCCACTGTCACCATCGATCAAACACACGATGTGTAGTTGCCGGGGGTCTGGTTTGGTTTGGTTTTAAGACCTATCTTCATTGCACACGGACAACTCCTTCAGTCCTCCGATCTCCTCCGTTAGATCACACAAGGAGGATCTCAGCAGAGTGCACGAACTCCGTAGCACCGGCGAGAATCCCAATGTTTGTGTATAAGAATCACACATTCTATAAATAGAGTTGTGGTGGGTAGGTTTCTAATTCTTAAATTAGGGGGTTTATAAAAGAATACGATTATTGTATCCTCATATAGGTCAAAGGACACGACTAACATCAGGTTGTGCATGAGACTTGCAACTTCATCATGTACATCAGTACTAGAGAAACCCTCACTGGTACAGTCTTCTTGCACGTGGGCCAGCAGCAATGGTGGTTAAATGCTCCATAGGGAGCGGAAAGGAAAATGATGATGATGACCTGCATAAAACATACAGTTTCTATATCTTAGACTCCAAGATAGCTTGTATGACAAAGTATACTCGTCCATCTTAGTGCTGTCTTTGTGTTTTCTTGTCTTTTCCATTCACCTCGTGCCGGAAAGCGTGGTGGGAAGCTGAAGTTTACCGTCTTGAGCCAACTGTGTCGTACTGGCTGCTGTGAGCCTACGTTGTTTGTAAAATGTGGACGATCTTGTCGAGTTATTTTCGTTAGTGTCAATATATTTTCTTTATTATGTTTGTCTGACGTCAGGGAGTCGTCTTGTTGCATTTATTCGTCGTGAATCTCCGGGAATCGTTTTTTTTTTTTTTTTTTTTTTTTTTAAGGAATCTCTTATTGCTACATTTATTTTATTTTAGGGAACTGGCTATTTTTGTAAATTTGAATTTGTATTTTCTTTCTTTACACAACTTGATGTTACGATGACGTAAACGGTAAAGGTAGTCCAATATCATAACTTGCCGCGGGAGAGTGAAGTGTTAGATACTTCACAAGGTCCGGCTTTTCTACGAGGTCAGATGACCAATAACCTTCCTCGCTTCCATTGCCTTCCCTAAGTCAAAAGTAGAGTTAGCACACATTTATACACTGGAGCGTGGCGCTGCCAAGAAGTGAATATCTATTGTTGGTTTGTTTCAGTGAGTCTCTAAGCCAAGAATCGGCTACCCAGGAGCTTTTGGGATAAACTTTAGTAACTCTAAGCCTTCTCAAGATCGACTATATATATTGCGTGTGTGTGTAATTTTAAGCAGGGGAGAGGGTGCGGATGATAAACCTTACCAATAAAAAAATTTAAAAAATTGGGTTCCTATCTCAAGCAGTTCACGAATATATTTTAGTAGCCAGCTCGAGTTTTCATTGGGAATGCGGAAAAAGTACCTTTGATCCCGTGAACACCGAGATTTTAAATGCCGGCTGGAGTAGGTCTAGTCTGAAGTTTCCCTAATTTAAAAAGTCTTTCTTCCTTCCCCCGCAGTCACGTAAAGATCTACCAAATGATCAACTGTTGGTCTACCGGTAGATTGTGATCTACCGTTGCCGAACCCTGCTCTAAGCCATTTTTACTTTCTTTATTTCGTTCTGTCTTTGTTTCTTTCTTACTATCTTGCGAGTTCTTACCATAAACTTATTTTCTTTATGTCTTTACATCTCACAAGCATCGGGTTCCCATCTCTGTTTATTTCTGTGTTGTCATAAACTTATTTCACAAGCATCGGGTTCCCATCTCTGTTTATTTCTGTGTTGTCATAAACTTATTTCACAAGCATCGGGTTCCCATCTCTGTTTATTTCTGTGTTGTCATAAACTTATTTTCTTTATGTCTTTACATCTCACAAGCATCGGGTTCCCATCTCTGTTTATTTCTGTGTTGTCATAAACTTATTTCACAAGCATCGGGTTCCCATCTCTGTTTATTTCTGTGTTGTCATAAACTTATTTCACAAGCATCGGGTTCCCATCTCTGTTTATTTCTGTGTTGTCATAAACTTATTTTCTTTATGTCTTTACATCTCACAAGCATCGGGTTCCCATCTCTGTTTATTTCTGTGTTGTCATAAACTTATTTCACAAGCATCGGGTTCCCATCTCTGTTTATTTCTGTGTTGTCATAAACTTATTTTCTTTATGTCTTTACATCTCACAAGCATCGGGTTCCCATCTCTGTTTATTTCTGTGTTGTCATAAACTTATTTCACAAGCATCGGGTTCCCATCTCTGTTTATTTCTGCATTGTCATAAAATTTTCTTATTTCTTTACAACAGCATCGGGTTCCCATCTCTGTTTATTTCTGTGTTGTCATAAAAATTATTTTCTTATGTCTTTTAATCTCACAAGCATCGGGTTCCCATCTCTGTTTATTTCTGTGTTGTCATAAACTTATTTCACAAGCATCGGGTTCCCATCTCTGTTTATTTCTGTGTTGTCATAAACTTATTTTCTTTATGTCTTTACATCTCACAAGCATCGGGTTCCCATCTCTGTTTATTTCTGTGTTGTCATAAACTTATTTCACAAGCATCGGGTTCCCATCTCTGTTTATTTCTGTGTTGTCATAAACTTATTTCACAAGCATCGGTTCCATCTCTGTTTATTTCTGTGTTGTCATAAACTTATTTTCTTTATGTCTTTACATCTCACAAGCATCGGGTTCCCATCTCTGTTTATTTCTGTGTTGTCATAAACTTATTTCACAAGCATCGGGTTCCCATCTCTGTTTATTTCTGTGTTGTCATAAACTTATTTTCTTTTATGTCTTTACATCTCACAAGCATATCCGGTTTCCCATCTCTGTTTTATTTCTAGTGTTGTCATAAACCTTATTTCACAAGCATCGGGGTTCCCATCTCTGTTTATTTCTGTGTTGTCCTGTCTGATTGTGCCATACGAGTTTGTTTGTTTTTTTTCCTCTAAACATTTTTCTCCCTCTCGGCTGTCACATTTCTCTCCCTCTCGGCTGTCACATTTCTCTCCCTCTCGCCTGTCAGATTTCTCTCCCTCTCGCCTGTCAGATTTCTCTCCCTCTCGCCTGTCAGATTTCTCTCCATGATTGTATTCTGTTTTGTGTAGTCTGTGTTGTTCTTTACGTTCCTTTCCCTCGTAAAGTGCGCAGATATATGGCAGACTACATACTTGTGAGTACACAAAATATTCTATAATCAAGCTAAAATTGTTAGCACCAAAAGTGCGCAGATATATGACAAAACTACATACTTGTGAGTACACAAAATATTCTATAATCAAGCTAAAATTGTTAGCACCAAAAGTGCGCAGATATATGACAAAACTACATACTTGTGAGTACACAAAATATTCTATAATCAAGCTAAAATTGTTAGCACCAAAAGTGCGCAGATATATGACAAAACTACATACTTGTGAGTACACAAAATATTCTATAATCAAGCTAAAATTGTTAGCACCAAAAGTGCGCAGATATATGACAAAACTACATACTTGTGAGTACACAAAATATTCTATAATCAAGCTAAAATTGTTAGTACCAATAGATGAAGAATAAGAACACATAAAGATATACTAGGCTTAAATATTTCCACAAGTAGCCAACTCCGTGAGATCTATCTGACTTATAAAGCTGGGACAAGTCGACACAATGAAACCTAACAGAGATAAATAAAGACTATTTACTGAACAAAGTACTGACAGGAGAGCTAATGTAGCTTTAAATTATCAATAAAGCTAATGACCCCTGTCTACGAAGCATTATTTTTGTGGTGCCTAGTTGGCAAGGAGGATAGTGTGATTCGCTTCTGTATTTAGACGGTGGTGCCGGTCGGAGGATCCTGGGTTCGATTCTTATTGGAAGGGCAGAATGTTAGACGGGCCTGCGCGCCCAATTCTTTACCCTTCGAAAATAAAGTGCGTTCGTTCGTTCGTTCGTTCTCCGGTAAGCCACTCACTTCTGTTGTGTTTCTGTTGTCTAGTTTTCTACATCTTTATTTCTCACGAGTGCTTGAAACACACCTTTATGTGTGCAATATTTATTTATTTACTGTTTACATGTCTCGGGTTTCCTCTCTTTATTTGCTTAAATTATCAGACAGATAGAGAAAGAGAGAGAGAAAGGAGGTGTGGGGGATTGTAAGAGGCGCAGCATATACTCACGATAAGAGGCTGGGTAGCGGACAAGCCAGCAATGATTTATATCCTTTCTTTATTTCATCCATTATTCTATGTTCTTTTATCATCACAAACATCTGGACGGGTACATATGTCTGCGAGGTTTAATATCTGTAGTTCACACAGAGAACACAGGAAACTGTGAGGCTAAAAAACTGTCGTATTTATATTACACAATATTTAAAGACCCCTCCACGCATCTAATATTCCATCATTCTTCTTCAACTCCCATCACTCATTCAATTTGCTTTTAGCGCCTGCACATTTGACAGTTACATAAGCCGCTACTTATTTTACTTTGTCTGTCCGTCTGTCTGTCCCAATAAACATTTCCAGGATTACTCGAACGATTTTGATAAAAGTGGGTATCTAAACTTATTGGGAAAAAAATTTATCAATTTTAAATTGCATCTAAATTGGATAATACGAGTAATTAAGAGCAGTTTACGTTAGCAACACGACTTCATTTTCTAGACCATTTTTTTTTTTCAATGTTCATCCTTTAATCTCATTATATTTTTTTTTCTTCTTTTGAATACGGGTTCGTGTTAGTTATTGTAAGAGATTGTGGAAATTACCCCGTCTGCCTATCACAGTCTGTGTCCAGCGGCGGCTTTAGGCATAGACAACCTAGGCTGTTAACTAGGGCCTCGAGCACAAATATTTGCTTGTCGATACAACAGGATTTTTTTTTTTTTTTTTTTTAAGGGGCCTCGCAAGTTCACGCTTGCCAAGGGTCAAGCACAAACTGTATCCGCCACTGTGTCTTCATTAGAATATTTGCTGTGTTTCGACATCTGATTATCTTTGTATGAAAGGAATTCTGAATACTCACCGTTTTTTTTTTTTAAATTAAGGTAAATGCTTCACAACACTATACAGTTTGAATCGAACGTTGATTGACAGAGTGAGTAGGGCCCTTCCTTCTCCAAGTATATTTACCGGGTTCGAAACCTGGTAGCATCACGCCTGTCATATAATAATTGGGTCGATCTCTTTTCCTCTCCGTAAGTATTTAGTTACATTTTTTGTGTACTAAATTAATTGCAATTTCCGTGGTCGCCCATTTCTTTCTCTGCTATCAAGCAGATATTAGCTTTTTTCTTATCAATTTTACACTCCCTTCAGTGATAATTGATCATGTTTGCTTTGCGCTTCTGGCTTTGCTAAGACTAAGACGCAGGTAAAACCAAGATGAGACGGTCAATTTTCGTATAGTGACCGAGTGTCATGTTTACTTAGGAGTGCCCCGCGATAAATTATCAATCTGTCGGCATGCACTCGGCGGAAATAAATGACATAATCATTTCCTGTACACCTTGTCACAAAGACATTACTTTAGACGAAAGTAAGATGTTGTATTTGAGAAAACATTGCCGAGAAAGGATCGGATATTTTCATTCGATATTTGGGAGACATGACCTTTGCAGTAACGCGCATAAATTTCCATGTGGAAATAATTTAAATTACCCCACACAACACGCAAGTTTTGAAAGATTGGCGGGGGTTCGAAATAGAGGAACAAGCACATTCCTAATTGGACCAGCCTAAATCGTAACAAAGTAGACAACTGCAATATAACCTGAAACTTTAGTCGGTTGAATGCACTGTGAAAGTCTACCTCGCGCCAAGAGGACAACCAGACCTTGCCAGAGTTAAGACTAAAGTCAGCTTTCATTTATCGGACCTTGTTTGAGCGTCTTTAGGACTTAGAGCTCCGGAAAACTCCAATATTGTAACACGGAAAATCGGAATCTGAGGGAACTGAAACACAAGTCAAAGTGGGAACGTATTGTAGAAGTAACAACACCCCAGACCAAGTGTACGAGGCCTCTTTCTTTCTTTCTTTGATCCTTAGCCGCCGACCGTCAAAGCAGTCAGTGGCCATTACGCCTGGTGGCGTCTTGTAGGGCAACAACAAATTAATTCCACTTTGCTCGGTCGGCGGCCATCCTTCGTCGGCGGCCTCTACAGTGCTTTTATTTCTCTGAGCCAGCAGTCTGTGAGCCTAAAGATTAGCGTAAGTTGTACATTTTGAATTCTATATTTTTCATTATTAATATGTAAACTAATACGTATATATTGACATGTGAATATTAATATGTGAAAATTGCTTGTGGATGAGGGTAAAGTGGGGAATACTTAATAACTGAAGTATTCGTTGACGCCCATAGTTGACCAGTTGACCATCATCTGGACGGTGAGGTTAAGAGGGTCTTAGGAGGACGGCGGGACCAGCTTTGCAGTTATTCCCTGATTCTACTTGGAACGTGCTGCAGCTCTTAATCTTGACCAGTGACGCGAGCGATCCAGTCACCTATCTGGGAAGAACCAAAACACCAGGGGGTGCAGAAACCCTTGCAGCTAAGTAGTCAAAAAAAAGCTGCGAAGTTAAACTTCTCCTTATATTAATCCCCATTAGCATTATATGATTATGACCAATTATTCAATTTTTAATACCTGTTAAAACCTAATTGATTTCTAAATTTGTTACTTATATCTATCCACATTTAAAGTTGATTTAATCATTTTGAATGTGTAGTATCCGTATGTCTTTTACAATTTCTTAAATGCACTTAAACAGAACTAAATAATAATAAGAGAAAATTCGCTGAGTTAACGCAGCTGGGGGCTTGAACGAGCTAGCGAATTATAAGATAACCCTATCCTTCACAAAAGTTGACGGCAGATACTAGAGTTAACGTGCTCAGCCAATGCAGCATTGTTTTTGCTTTTCTGAATATCTTGTTAAACTACCTGGAGGTAAAAGCATCATTATCCTTCTATCTATAACTCTGCCAAGAGTAATCTTGTGCGAAGGTAGACACCTTTGAAGACCCACATCAGTTACTCTTGAGTTTTGGCCACTGTTGGATCACTACTGCAGAGCTAAGGGGAGGCAAACCGTGACAACGCCCCAGTCTGCCCAGTTGTAATTGGTTACCTGGCTCTACTCTTGAGTTAGGGAAGGCAAAGGCAACGAAGAAGCAAACCAGTTACCCCACCTCCTAAAGCTGAGACCTAGCATACCGAAGTCTCTAACACTTCCCTATTGAACTCCCCTATTGAACACCCTTTACTTTTATAGTTTGATTATTCCCAACATGTTTTATGTGTACTGTCGTTGTTTGAATATATCATTTGTGGAGTCAGGTATTCTGAATGAATTATCTTAATTCCTAATAGTCATCTAAGTGAGCACGCCTGTATTATTAAGTGCGCGCAAAATATTCCTACTTGTTTATTATTTCTCTTCTTTATTCTGGGCGGCGTGATGTCCTGTACCGAGTACATCGGAACCTGTTCAAGAATGTCAACGTAGCGTTTTGTTATACCTGTTTGCTCGCACGACGTAAGCTGTGATAATAGATGTTTGCCGCCAACATTTGCATGTTTGATCGTGACACGTCTCCTCGTTTTCCTGCGTTTGAATTTTAGTTTTTAGCCTGTTATCGCAGTTTCTCATTAAATCGCGTGCTTCTATCTTCTCATTTATGCACGTTTTATTCAGCGAGTCTTCTCCCCAATCTGTGTCTCCGTCACATTTTCAGAATATAAGTTGTAATTTTTTTTTTGGTGGGTGGGTGGGGGGAAAGGGGGGGGGGGGGTTGGAGTTGCTAAGATGTATGGCGTCCGCCTCTGATTATAAAGGTACCGGGTTCGTTCCCCAGTCCAGGGAATATAATTTATGGAAATCTGGTTCATAACCAGTAGTTCTTAATGATGTCATTCTTCCTCCTGATCCCCTGGGTAGTGAGATTCCTGATCTCCTGGGTAGTGAGATCTCCTGGGTAGTGAGATTCCTGATTTCCTGGGTAGTGAGATTCCTGATCTCCTGGGTAGTGAGATTCCTGATTTCCTGGGTAGTGAGATTCCTGATCTCCTGGGTAGTGAGATTCCTGATCTCCTGGGTAGTGAGATTGGATGCCTAGCCTTCTCGCATAAGGATGAAAAAATAAGAGGTCCCATATGCAAGTTTTGCATGTTAAAAATCCCTCGGCAGTTAAAAATCGTAAAGAGTAGGCCATACGACCGCTGCCCTGGTAAAATTTGCAAAATTAGGAAAACCTACCTACCACAAAAACTTTTATAGAATGTGTGATTCTTGTATGCATACATTGGGATCGTCGCCTGTGCTACGGAGTTCCTGCACTGTGCTCAGATCATCCTTGTGTGATCTAAGGAGGAGATCGGAGTACTGATGGAATTATACGTGTGCAATGAAGATAGTCTTAAAACCAAACCTTTTATTTTTTTTTTAACCTGACACGCTTGATTTAAGTACTTCATTTGTTGCTATAGACACACAGATTGAATGCCTCGAAAATTGCAAATCATTTTCCCCGTTAGACTTTTCAACGCTTCTTTATATATGTATTCGAAACTTCTTTGTAACAATCCTTTCTTTTCGTGCTTTGCCAAAAACACATGATTGCCACTGAAGCGAATGCCCCTTGCTGATTAATCCGTGTCTATTCTCGTTGTGTATAACTGACACAACTCCATTTTGTCTGAAGCAAATATTGAGCATATTATTATTCTAGTACTGACATTTTTCTTAATGTACATTAAAAAACATGTTAAGGGTGGAATTTAGGCTAGGCGTAATGGCCACTGACTGCTTTGACGGTCGGTGGCTAAGGATGGAAGAAGAAGAAGAAACTGGCCACTACAATGATAAAGGGGCGCCAAAATGCCACTACGATGATAGTCAGCAGCCCAGTAGAGTACCACCCCTACAGACACCAGGGATGTAATAGGTTGCAGTGAGAGGTGTCTGGTCTGTTGTTGGTTGCTGTGAGTGTGGGTGATGTCGTTCACAAGTTCATAACATATGAGCATGACATGGAAAGTCATATAATGGTGCAACTGCTATTGACGTTTCCAATGTTTATTATCTGACTCCACAGGACAGTTAACGGTACATCCATTTCACATTACAGTTCACGAAAATTAGCATAAGTTATGTTCATCAATGCATTTGGCATATACTCAAATAATGATATGGCGCCAAGGGATTATACTGTTGGCTCCAATATTACAAAAGTGCATCAATACTCCTCTCACTGTTCAGATGTGCTAAATGAGTCTAATCATAAGACGCACGAGGATGGTGTTCCAGGAGTATAGGTCAAGCTGACCTTTACAGGCATTCCTAAGTCTAACCTGGACGTAGGTGCAATCGCTGACACAGCGACGTTCGTAGATCATAGAACTGTCCTTCGGGCTAAGTATGACCCGTGTACATATTAATCGCAGGTATGAAGATACCTGGGGCGTGACTTCTAGTAGAAGAACCTCTGTTTCTGTAATTCGTAAGTGAGCAGAGATCGACCATTGTCAAACATAAAGTTAGATTACAGATTTGAAACGTAAATGAGGTATTACCTTGTTTCGAAATCAACACCACAAAAAAAAAAAAAAAACACACGCCTCCAGGCGTTTTGAATAATCAAGGGAAGGACCTTGTAAGTTAACTAACTCACAATAAGGCTCCTAATTCCCTATCAAGAATCACAGAGACGCAAGACGCGTTGATAAGGTTGATAACGTTGGATTTTTATTCCCGTTAATGATATCCACCAAAAGATAGATATAAGTGGATGGAAGCAGACATCATCATCATCATCAGTTGATAAGATCTCTATGGTGTTGTTTGCTCCACTGTAGTGTATGGAATGTCAACTTGACCTACGCAGTGGTGTGTAGACATGGATTGAGTGTATAATGTGCGAATGATGATAAAGGTTCGTGGTGTTGACAAAAAATGTTCTTTTCTCACACTCATGTATGGCTGGAAGTCATCGACACCAACGACTGTGTACCTTTTCTAAAGTTTAATTGGACGTACACACTCGACAGCACAGATAGTGACAAATCACAGGTTGCCATAATACATCATAGTACAGTGGATAAATGGTCTTGCAATGTTACATGGGCTCTCATGTAGAATAAGTGTATAATGGACTGTCAGTAGCCAAGCACTCAGTATCGCCCATACATATATCATCTGACTTCACTGACTGAGCACGTCAGCTTATAAACAATATTTCAGATGGCTTCTAAACCTAATCTCGTCTAGCGACGATTCTTCAACATAATGTTCAGCACATATTTTTCCATATAATAATATTGAACCGCTAATAACGGGTTCTCATGTGTAGCAGTGATCTCTGGACTAAACAAGCGATAATACGGGCATCCCTTTTCTCTTCTTGAAAGTCACTACATGTTTTGGTTCCAAGATGGCTTCACTCGTGAGCTGTCACTCACGTTTGGATACAGATAATGAATCTGTCCTAAAGTTAGTCATTCATAAAACATTTCATTGCTCTGTAGATTTGATCATGAACAATTGACTGCAATCTACAGGATATAGTGCTGCTAGGAATCGAAGTCGTTTTCATCGAGTCAAATATATTCTCTTAGACATTCAAATCGAAACTATCGAAAATGGTGGCTTCGATCGAGAGTTCATAAGAGTATCTTTGATTACCTTGGTATAGGAAATATGAAACTGCCATTCCTTGGCAATACGACTAAACACTGGGGTAAAGCATACACGATAGGTTTAGACGACTATCACCTTCCCCACAAATACTGAGATCACTTTTTCCCCGGCGACAGGCCGACATGGAAAACACACAGTCCCTATCAGGACGAAGCCAAATCACACCACACTCTAGCGACACATCCGCCGAATAGCCTTCGACCTCTCTAGAGACAACAGAACATATAGTTCGACTTAGATATGTAAAGATATACAGATATAAGACAGACTCGTCCTACTCAGACAAACAATACACATAAATTCAGGCCATAGATATTCTGAAGCAAGAACAAACTATTATTACCCAAACAACGAATAAATCGCAGTAAAATGGATTTATCCGCGGAGTTTGATCGAAAGAGCCGACACAACTTTCAAGGGAAGTAACTCAATAATGACTTTCCATTAAGCACTAAAATTTACCTATGTATAATATTGTAAGATATCAAAGACTGCACGTAACAGTCTTACCACACCTCCCGGGAAAAAAAAATGGAACTTTTTTTTTTTTTTGAAATACATCTAGGAGCAACGTACAATAGGCTCACAACGCATGAATAATGCGCAGATGAAAATATCAGGAATACCTATAACGCCTAATATGAGGCTAAGTCGACTTATGGAGCGACTGGTGAGAATGTGTCTCATAAACTGAGAGAAATTATTTCTCTACAAGTATATTTTTCCAGGAAGGTGTCATCAAAGTATAATACAATTCTGGCAATTACACAATGCCTAAAAATTCATATCATCATTTCGCATTAGATATCTTAAATTTATGATTTATGAAGAAAAAAATCATCAAAGCACAGCGGTGAATAAACATCAATGAACCGCTATGTAGTGATACAATCATTATATTATTAAATTACAAATGTGTATCTATCATGATATAGAAAAGGAACTACTATAGAACTAGACATATCAAGAAGTCTAAGCCCTAATAGTTATGTGGAATCATGTGGGCATCTTGACAGAATGTCTGCCATCACATTATCTGATCCACGAATAGCGCGCACAGAGAAATGAAAAGGTTGAAGAGCAATTGCATATCGAGTAGACCTCGAGCTCTTCAAATTCTTACTCTGTATAGCAGTAAGAGCTTTTTGGTCGGTTTCTACTATGAAATGTGCGCCTAGAAGGAATCTCTGTAGTTTGAGGATCGACCAAACCATAGCTAATAGCTCACGGTCTAAAACCGAATAATTCCTTTCTGCCGCATTAAGTTTTCTGGAAATATACATTACAGGATGCAGAGTTCCAGAATACTCTTGCATTAGTGCCGCTCCAATCCCAGTGGATGAAGCGTCACTACGAAGAACGAATGTCTTATCTTTAGTGGGTAGCACTAAAATAGGTGGTGTTGAAAACAGTGTTTTAATCTTATCCAGAGAGCATTGGCATTCCTGAGACCAGTGGACCACATTAGGCGAACCTTTCTTTAGAAGTGTTGAGAGAGGTGCCATGATAGAGGATAGATTCTGAATGAATCTGCCATAAAATTGAATAAGACCTAACAGACTTCTCACCTGTTTTTTAGTCTTAGGGATTGAGATGTTAAGTATCTTACTAGTATTATGGTCCTCTGTCTTTAGGAAACCATGACCAACTCGGTGGCCTAGGAAAGAAATTTCGCTAAAACCAATATAGGCTTTAGAGGGTTTCGCTGTCAGGTTGTGCTCACGCAAAGTAGACAGCAATTCATCTAACCCCGAATAGTGATCTTCCCAAGTATCGCTGAAAAGACAGATGTCGTCTAGATATGCAATGACATCTGACCGATAAGATAGGATTCGGCGCATCATGCGTACGAATGTAGCTGGTGCGTTCATAAGACCGAAAGGCATAAAATTCCATTGGAACAAACCTCTAGGTGTTGAAAAAGGCGTGAGAGGTTTGGCGCGTTCAGATAAAGGAACTTGCCAATATCCTTTAGACAAATCAAGTTTAGTGAAAAAATGAGATTTGGAGAGTCGAGTAAGTAGCTCTTCCAGTAAAGGCATAGGTTCGGCATCGAACTTAGTTACTTGATTCAATTTTCGATAGTCAACGCAAAGACGTATGTTATTGTCTTTTTTACGCACAATAACCATCGGCGAAGAATATGCAGAGGTGGATGGTTCGATTATTTTCAAATCTATCATCTCATCCAACTCTTTCTCGACCTGTGCTTGAAAATGTATAGGTATAGGATAAGGTCTAACCCTAATAGGAGTATGGTCAGTTAGAACAATGTCATGTTGAATGACATTCGTTTGTCCAGGGATGTCAGTGAGTACATCCTGAAATGTTTGCAACATAGTTGAAACTTGTCGCTGTTCTCCTAGAGACAAATCAGGAGAGACAGTAACGTTCTTCCATGATTCACTGGAATGAAGTGGGATCATTGGAAGAGGAAGATTTACATCTGAAAAACTTGTTTCCTCATCCTGTATCACGGACAGTGATGAGTAATGACCATGTGGTACTGGAGAATTGTCCGTTGCTTGGAAAATGGGTTGCAAATAATCCGGACGTTCATGGAATTCAGTAAGCATATTGATGTGGAAGGTTTTATGCTTCCCATCAATATCGGCAATATAGTCGACATCGGAAATTTTCGATATTATATCGTACGGACCTTTCCAAGAAATAAGTAATCTGTTTTCCCTACAAGGTAGTAATACAAATGCTTTGTCACCAGGACAAAGTTGTCGTAAGCATCTCTTCTTATTGGCAAATTGCCTTGCCTTCTGTTTCGCAAATTCAGAAGAAGAAGTTGCTAATTTGCATGCTTCGATAATCTTTTGTCTCAACGCGATGACATATTCGTAGGATGACTTTGTGTCATCGTCAATATTGTCAGATGTTATGAGATCGTGAAGCAACGACATAGGGCCACGCGGACGCGCGCCAAAGACGAGTTCAAAGGGAGAAAATCCCGTATGTTCATTGGGTACCTCTCTGTAAGCGAAGAGGGCCGCAGGTAAAACTCTGTCCCAGTCCTGAGGATGATCCTCAGTTATCTTCCCCAGTAAGTTTTTAAGTGTTCTATTAAGGCGTTCGACCATACCATTAGACATTGGATGGTAGATACTACTTAAAGATCTATCTATCTGCAGAGTAGACATTACTTGAGACATGGTATCTGATATTAGTTGGGTGCCATGGTCTGACAATATCTCTCCGGGGAACCCCAGACGAGAAAATATAAGCCAAAGAGCATCTGCAATATCAGCAGTAGTAATGCTCTTCAGAGGAATAGCCTCTGGCCAACGTGTGCACATATCAACACACGTCAAGATAAACTGATGTCCTCTGGCAGACTTGATCTTAAATGGACCAATTATGTCTATGGCCATTTTTTGGAACGGCCGAATAGGAATGTCCGCCGCCTGAATGGGTGCAGCATGCCGTGGACCTTTGGATTTAACTTCCTGACATACTTTACAAGATCGACAATAAATCCGTATGTCCTTGTTTACCAATCGCCAAAAGAAAGCCGCAAGGACTCTTGACTTAGTACGGGAAAAACCCATGTGTCCAGCACACTGAGAGTCGTGAGCGTGCTGCAAAATTTTAACTCTCAAATTCTTGGGAACCAGAATTTGAGAATGACTTGACGTAATGGAGTCTTGAACCATACGTACAAGTACGCCATTCTTCTTTGTAATCCACGATTTACGACTTGTGTCTTTATTCGGATCACCTTTAGTTGCAAGAATGAAGAATTTCTTCAGAGTGGGATCATCTTCTTGATGTTTTATAAACGAGTCACGAGAAATTACCAAGGGATTATCTTGGTTATGCACTTCATTATTTTCAATAGATGAAGTTTGAGGCATATTAAGAGCCTGAGCTCTAGTGACTACAGCGTTAGCAATCTGCATGTTTTGCCTTTCCCACGTGGAAATTTGTTGCGGAGTGCATTCTTTGACTCCATGAATGCGACCGATGATGAGGTCAGCGATCGGATTCGGAAGAAGACATGCGTGTACATCTCCTGTAAAGAAAGGAGTAGCAATCCTAATGATAGCAGTAGAGTATTTCTCTAATGTGCCGCCCAATGTTACACATTTGACTACTTGTCCAGTGGCACGGGAAGGATCTACGAGTGACTGCCTAACACCAATTGTGGTGCATCCAGAATCAAATAGCACAGAGACTGGATTGTTATTCACTAAACCCTTATGTAAGACAAGAGAACCTCTTCCATCATGCGCGACTGATGCCGGAAGAGCAGGAAGAGGATGGCCACAGCTTAAAGTAGACACTGTGGTTGGCTCAAATAGCGTTTTGCATTGGGAGCACTGAGATGCTCTCCCAAAATCAAAAGCGGCACATGCCATATTACTAGCATCATTATTATCTTTACTCTGTTTATAGGCTTCATTGGACTCTTGTTGTGCAGAGTTTGCCTGAAAATGTGGTTTATGTCTTTTGTATTGAGATCTACCTCGGTTATTATCACCTCTGTAGTTATTGTTACCTCTATTGTAACCCCTATTTGGGTTTGAGTCATAGTTCCCTTGGTTACCATTATCATATTCATTATAATGAGTATCTCTGTAATTATGATCTTGTTGACTCCAAGACGGATAACCCTGATAGTTTCTATAATTACTTCCTCTACGGAAATTCCTATAATTATGACCACCCCTGTGTCGAGAGCTATCAGGTCGTCTCCAGTTCTTTGAAGAAGAACCCTGAAATGATTGGTTACCTTGGTTTTGAAAACTATTATGGTTACCTTTTTTATCAAATCTGTTTTGAGGTCCCTGAAATCTGTGTGAATAATTGGGATTGTATGGTGTTGCTGAAGCAACTGGCATACTCTCCTTAATCTTAGTGTTGCCAAAAGTCACGTCGGGGTGTGCAGTGACATATTGGGAACAATATTCTTCCATTTCTTTTAGAGATTTGGGTTTACGCTCATGTATAAATTCAAGGAAAGGTTTGTTCACACATGACATAATCTTATCTCTGAGCAACAAATCCATAAGTCCTTCATACGTTTTTTCTGTTTTGGAAAGCTCAATCCAACGATCAACTGTGAGACGTGCCTTTGCAGTGAATTCTGAGAATTCTACACCCGTCTCAGGCACCATCGTTTTAAATAAAAGGCGATAGCCTTCCTCACTTAGCTGATATTTTTTTATCAAAGCCGCCCTAATGACATCATAATTATCCTTATCTGCTTCTCCTACAAGGCATAATCTAGTCAAAGATTCACCTTTCAAGTTTTCTGATAATTGATTAGCGTATTGTGATTTATCCACATTATGTGTACGACAAGAACGTTCAAATCTATCCAGCCAGAATGTAATATCGTCACTGGACTGATTGAACGGTGGAACCTTAACCTTGTAAGTAGAAGGTTTACCATTACCACTAGATGCCTGATTAACATTACTCATACTTGTCAATCTCAATTTCTCTAACTCAAATTCATGTTCTCTTATTGCTTTTTTCTCTTCAGCATCTAATCTTTTTTGTTCAGCCTCCCTGTCTAATCTTTTTTGTTCAGCTTCCCTGTCTAATCTTTTTGTTCAGCTTCACTGTCTAATCTTTTTTGTTCCGCAGCAGCTTCTCTTTCTAATTTTTTTTGTTCAGCTGCAGCTTCTCTTTCTAATTTTTTTTGTTCAGCTTCAAATCTCCTTTCCTCTACCTGCATCTGCAATTCTTTTGTTCAGCAGCAGCCTCAGCTTCTCTTTCTAATCTTTTCTCTTCCGCCATAGCTTTTCTTTCTTCTGCAGCTAATCTTTTCTCTTCTGCAGCTAATGCTTTGTCATATTGAGCAACTGCCCATTGTTCTAATTGTTGACCAGTCTTATCAAGGGCTTTCCCTTGTGTAATGAAGTATTCTAATGTAGCCATGATGTCTAACAATAATACTAATCACCTGAATCAATAATAATACCACAAGTTCTCAATGACTTGATTAATCAGTATACTATCCCAATATCTGTGGGTCACAAGCCTTTAATAAGGTCTTGTATAATAGTAATAATAATCAGGTACTGGTTTATACCATAATCCAAGTGCAGTGCACAGGCAATTGTGTCTTATGAAATATACCTATATAAAACATATGTCAACCAACAGAATACATAAAGTACAAATAGGACTGACAATACAAGAACGTTTGCAGAAATCAAAATAAATCAAATAGGGAAATCAATGAAAATAATCACTGAATCTGCAAAGAATAACAACACAAATTACGTCACAATATATGAATATAAATTGAGAATAGAACTGAAAGATAGAAAAGGTTAGACCAACAAATTACAAACAAATCAAAACTAAACTAAAGAACAAAGAAATATTACAAAAATAACAATAATTACAGACTTCACAGCTAACACAAAAGCAACAGTTGTCGCAGCAAATTTTCAATCAAGAAAATTGCACCTATAGAAAACGCCCACAACGGACCCTCTATGACGTGGGATATTCTGTTGTGAGGACGCCCGCCCAACCTTAAACACAACCCGCTGACATAGAAACTAACATACTATACAAACAAATAACATGTAAACATAAATATATATAAATTATGTGTATGATAGTATGTGTTGCAAAATAGGCTCAGTTTTACAGTAATGGCAAAGTTATTTTTATGAAAACAAACAAACTGCCACTTTATTCAATTAAACATTCTGGCCTTAAATATTAAAGTTCATATATGGAAAACAAGAAGATCCATCGATGAAAATAGGACTTCTTAGTTCACTCATACTGTCTTCCTGTTAACATTGACAAGAATTGATCCAACTGTTCTGTGAAACTCTATATGTCTAATGTAAAAAATGTCAACAACGCTGACCTACATACTGCATTCACCTGACAGGTCACGTGACGAAGTGTTGACAAAGAGCAAACCAATACTGCAAGTGTGTCGTATCAGCCACAGGAAACGGTCTGGTATCGGTAATCTGTTGACTTCTGAACTTCTGCGAGGTCAAACCCAGAAAGCTGGCCACCAGTTGATAAGGTTGATAACGTTGGATTTTTATTCCCGTTAATGATATCCACCAAAAGATAGATATAAGTGGATGGAAGCAGACATCATCATCATCATCAGTTGATAAGATCTCTATGGTGTTGTTTGCTCCACTGTAGTGTATGGAATGTCAACTTGACCTACGCAGTGGTGTGTAGACATGGATTGAGTGTATAATGTGCGAATGATGATAAAGGTTCGTGGTGTTGACAAAAAAAATGTTCTTTTCTCACACTCATGTATGGCTGGAAGTCATCGACACCAACGACTGTGTACCTTTTTTAAAGTTTAATTGGACGTACACACTCGACAGCACAGATAGTGACAAATCACAGGTTGCCATAATACATCATAGTACAGTGGATAAATGGTCTTGCAATGTTACATGGGCACTCATGTAGAATAAGTGTATAACGGACTGTCAGTAGCCAAGCACTCAGTATCGCCCATACATATATCATCTGACTTCACTGACTGAGCACGTCAGCTTATAAACAATATTTCAGATGGCTTCTAAACCTAATCTCGTCTAGCGACGATTCTTCAACATAATGTTCAGCACATATTTTTCCATATAATAATATTGAACCGCTAATAACGGGTTCTCATGTGTAGCAGTGATCTCTGGGACTAAACAAGCGATAATACGGGCATCCCTTTTCTCTTCTTGAAAGTCACTACATGTTTTGGTTCCAAGATGGCTTCACTCGTGAGCTGTCACTCACGTTTGGATACAGATAATGAATCTGTCCTAAAGTTAGTCATTCATAAAACATTTCATTGCTCTGTAGATTTGATCATGAACAATTGACTGCAATCTACAGGATATAGTGCTGCTAGGAATCGAAGTCGTTTTCATCGAGTCAAATATATTCTCTTAGACATTCAAATCGTAACTATCGAAAATGGTGGCTTCGATCGAGAGTTCATAAGAGTATCTTTGATTACCTTGGTATAGGAAATATGAAACTGCCATTCCTTGGCAATACGAATAAACACTGGGGTAAAGCATACACGATAGGTTTAGACGACTATCACCTTCCCCACAAATACTGAGATCACTTTTTCCCCGGCGACAGGCCGACATGGAAAACACACAGTCCCTATCAGGACGAAGCCAAATCACACCACACTCTAGCGACACATCCGCCGAATAGCCTTCGACCTCTCTAGAGACAACAGAACATATAGTTTGACCATTTTTCTAAAGACATTGTATAATCATTTTTCTAAAGACATTGTATAATTAGCTTGTCTGAATTGTACACTGTAATTTTTTTCGGTCAAAGCTAGATAACCCTAGTTTGACTGAGATTACTATTTTCAATGATGGTTACCTTCTCTTGTGACGGGACACGTCGGTCAAAATTTTTTGAACGATGTGTGACCATTCTCCTTATATGGTAGTATCGGTCAACTGTTTCTTGGAATGATTGAAACCAGTGTTGAGATCTTTATTCCTGTCCATATAAGGCGCGATTTATTACAAATCTTTATCTGGAATGTTCCTTACATCGTCTCGTTTTATTCTTGCTCAGGTGTATGCGTTCTGCGCATGTCCGGACGTTAGGTGTGTCTGGGAAGCTTTCCTGTCTGGGAGTCTATGGAAAGTTGTGAAGCAGATAGGACGCGTCTTGCGTCTCTGTGATTCTTGATAGGGAATTAGGAGCCTTATTGTGAGTTAGTTAGCTTACAAGGTCCTTCCTATGATTATTCAAAACGCCTGGAGGCGTGTGTTTTTTTGTGGTGTTGATTTCGAAACAAGGTAATACCTCATTTACGTTTAAAATCTGTAATCTAACTTTATGTTTGACAATGGTCGATCTCTGCTCACTTACGAATTACAGAAATAGAGGTTCTTCTACTAGAAGTCACGCCCCAGGTATCTTCATACCTGCGATTAATATGTACACAGGTCATACTTAGCCCGAAGGACAGTTCTATGTTCTACGAACGTCGCTGTGTCAGCGATTGCACCTACGTCCAGGTTAGACTTAGGAATGCCTGTAAAGGTCAGCTTGACCTATACTCCTGGAACACCATCCTCGTGCGTCTTATGATTAGACTCATTTAGCACATCTGAACAGTGAGAGGAGTATTGATGCACTTTTGTAATATTGGAGCCAACAGTATAATCCCTTGGCGCCATATCATTATTTGAGTATATGCCAAATGCATTGATGAACATAACTTATGCTAATTTTCGTGAACTGTAATGTGAAATGGATGTACCGTTAACTGTCCTGTGGAGTCAGATAATAAACATTGGAAACGTCAATAGCAGTTGCACCATTATATGACTTTCCATGTCATGCTCATATGTTATGAACTTGTGAACGACATCACCCACACTCACAGCAACCAACAACAGACCAGACACCTCACACTGCAACCTATTACATCCCTGGTGTCTGTAGGGGTGGTACTCTACTGGGCTGCTGACTATCATCGTAGTGGCATTTTGGCGCCCCTTTATCATTGTAGTGGCCAGTAGTCAGCCTAAATTCCACCCTTAACATTCTCCAGTATGTGCGTAACAAACAGGTTTATCATTCATTAACTTTTCATATTAAATTCATAGGGAAGATCAATAAACAGAATACGTCATATGTATCTATACATTCATTTCCATTTTCGTTTCGTTTGGAGCATCGAACCACCTCCTCACATGATCCCCCTGCATGAGGGCTGTAACAAAACATTAATGCGCTCTTTCAGCAGTGGGTTCTGTAGCAGTTCATGTTATAAGATAAGGTTGCCAGATTATTACATAATCTCTTATTAATCGCCTCTTACAGCACGCCGCATGTAGAACCATAGGAATGTAAAAACAAATCTTTAAGGCAAACCTTCAAAACGAAGCACGGGAAAAACCGTAGACAGACATTGTGGCACAGAGCCGTGTTATGGAATTGTTAATCACAGATTTCTGAGATTCTATTCATCACAAGATCTGGTGGTCTTCATGGTTGGCGTGTGGGAGATTGATGATCTTCATGGTTTGTACGTAAAGGGTCGGTGGCTTTTATAGTTGGCGTGTAGAGGATTGGTGGTCTTCATGGTTTATGTTTTAAGGATTGGTGGCTTTCATGGTTGGTGTGTAGAGGATTGGTGGTCTTCATCGTTTATGTGTAGAGGATTGGTGATCTTCGTGGTTTGTGTTTGAAGGATTGGTGATCTTCGTGATTGGCGTGAATGGATACATGACTCTGCTCTTGAGCAATGGAAAGCGAAGGCAGTGAGGAAGGAGAACTAGTCACCCTACCTCTTATAGCTGAACCCAGTATCGTAAAGTCTCTAACATTTCAATTCGCTACGGCAGTATGTGCTAGGGGACTACGCTTACCTTTGACCTGGGCAAACCTCAGATTTAAAAAAAAACATCACAAATATAAAGAAAGCAAACTGCCCAGACAAATACTACATTACGGTACGGAACAAAGTATTCGGTGCGTACATCTCTGCCAGCGGAAGTAACAAATAGAGTTTATTAGTGTAACTTACAACAGGTATACTGATATTTTAATGTAGTCTGACAAGAGATGGGAAAGTAGATAGAAGATGACAGAGAAAGTAGATGCTAGGTAGTTTTACATCGCGGATAGAAAATGATCAATAAAAGAGTTGATAAATAATACTGGGAACCGGAAGTTGTGGAGAAACATGTTTGGCTACATCTGCAGCCATGACACTTTTAAAAGAAGAAAAAAACTGCGGTACCTCTTTCGTGTCACTGTGCTCGGCTCTACAGTTCTTACCCTGACATAATTGGTCCTACATCATCCGGCCAGTTCTAAACAAGTGAACACATCAAAATTGACAGTTAAATGAGTACCAGATATCAAAAGAAAAAATAGTTCACTTCTCGGCGATTTTCTTAACACTCCACTTGTAGCAGGACAAAAATGGCGTTCATTTCTGCTCGAAACAGCTTTTTTAAATGTTGAAAAATTTTCAACCGCTGCGTACTACCCAAATCATGATTAGAAACAATCAGTGGAGGGTGCTCAGTTTGAAGACATAATTTCGCTGCATGAAAAAACCAAACAAATTTTAAAAAACAACAACCAGAAAAATGTTTTTGTGTTTTAAACTTTCATATATCTTGTCTGTATGTGGATGGACGTAAAGTCTCAGGCAACATTTTAGGCTGACTGCATTAATAGAAGGGGTTAAACAATTTAAAAAAAAAATAGTTTTTGCATATAATAAAACACGTGACAACGATCACATGTGTACAGAGGCGGATCTACTATGAAGCTAATGAAACTTGAGCTTCAGTGCCCCCAAGTCAAGTTTTCTAAATAATACGTTTTCTCTCAATACTTAAAAAAATAATAAAAGTGGCCCTTCCAAGAAATAAAACGTTAGGGCCTCGAAAAATGTAGATCCGCCACCGCATGTGTACATACATACTTACATACCAATTCATGCGTGCATACATGAATATATAGTACGTAATCGAACATACGTGCATTACCGTATATGTATGTATACATAGCATAACAATATACGTATGTACATCCATACATAACACAAACATAAATGTGCACACACTGGTATGTACGCACTTGTATGTATGTTTGTCCGTATGCATGTTTCTAAGCATGTGTGTACACACTGTGTGTATGCATGTGTGAATGCGTGTATATATGTAATCATGTGTTTATGTATGTACATATGCATATATGCGTACGTGTGTCA
This sequence comes from Oreohelix idahoensis, assembly GCA_024509875.1. Classification (NCBI taxonomy): domain Eukaryota; kingdom Metazoa; phylum Mollusca; class Gastropoda; order Stylommatophora; family Oreohelicidae; genus Oreohelix; species Oreohelix idahoensis. The sequence continues at coordinate 377,531 of JAMPIV010013933.1, read as the reverse complement.
ATGTATGCACTGTATGAATGGATTTATGCAGGTATTGATGCAGTTATGCATGTATTCATATTCATGTATGCACATATATGTGTATATGTATGTATATGTGTGTTTTTATATATATATATATATATATATATATATATATATATATATATATATATATATATTTGGACCAGACCATTACTTATTATAGTCCTCGGTCCTTCAAAGATTGTCTTTTAGCAATCAGGGCAACATCATCAGCAAATGCCAGCTCCGAAATATAGACCTGTCTCATCTTCCAGTACCCCACTGAATACTTTCTTGTTCTCTCCTTACATGTCTTGATGACATCGTCCATAAGGAGTATGAAGAGGTAAGGTGATAGGATATCACCTTGTCTTACACCAGTGGTGATCCTGAACTCTTCTGACTTATGGTTTGCTGTCCTCACATAATTTCTGCAAGACTTGTAGAAGCTCTGTATAGCATGAATCAGAGGTGCTGGAATATTCTTCCTTGCCAAACAGTCCCAAAGTTTGCTCCAGGGGACCCTGTCAAACGCCTTTTCCAGATCTATGAAACAAAGATGTATCTCACTCTTATACTCAAGGGCCTTTTCACTCAGCTGTCTGAGTGTGAAGATTAGGTCTTGAGTACTTCGGTTTGCTCGGAATCCGCACTGGACCTCATCCAATTGTGGCTCAGCTAGGCGTCGGAGTCTGTGCTCTAGGATTCTAGAGTAGATTTTACCAGGGACACTGAGAAGGGATATGCCTCTATGGTTTCCACATTGTCGATTGTCACCCTTTTTGAAAATTGGTGTTATGATGGCAATCTCCCAATCCTTTGGTATGGTCTTGTTGCACCATGCTGCCTGTAGGACCTTTAAGAGTAATAGGTCGCCTGATGCTCCCATGTACTTAACCATTTCTGGTGTTATACCATCATGCCCTGCTGCTTTGCCCATCTTGATTTTCTCTAGTGCTGCCCTCAGTTCTTCCATCTTTATGTCATCTTCACCATCATTGGTTTCCTCTTCTGTGTCAGTGGTTATCATTTCTGATGCTTCATCATGCTCACCATCCAGGAGTTCTGAGAAATATTCTTTCCATCTTTCCATTACTTCCTTCGGGGCAGTAAGCAATTTGCCTTGCTTGTCCTTTATAAATTTGAGAGGGCATTGTTTTTCTTTCCTCATGTTCTTTAGGGTCTTATAGAACAATTTCTGGTTTTCTTGTGCATCTTTTTCTAGCTTTTCTCCAAATTCTTCCCAGGACTTCTGTTTTGCTGCTAGCACTTTGTTCTTTGCTTCTGTTCTGAGTGTCACATATTCTCTATATTTTTCCATTTGTCCTGTTGTGTTTTTAGCTCCTAAGTATTGTTTCCATGCCATTTTCTTCTCTCTTATTTTCTCTTTGACTTCCTCTGTCCACCAAGGTGTCCTCTTTCTCTGGTTCCCAAGTCGGACTTCACCGCATGCTTCTGCAGCAGCTGTCTTTATGATATCCTTGAATTTATTCCGGAGGGTTTCCAAGTCATCAGGTCGTTCTTCTGTGTTGCTCACTGCTGTAGCAATAAGCCCCTGATATCTGGTCTTAATTTCTGGCTCTCTCAGCTTGTACGTCCTAATGCTCATTTCTCCTGCTCGTTTACTTGGTTTCTTGCGTGATGTTGGGCAGTTCCTAGGCTGAGCAACTCTTTCAGTTGTTCGTTTGATTGTTAGCAGGTAGTGATCACTTCCAATCTCTGGCCCTGTTACGGTATATGCTATTAACGCCGTCTGCTAAAGGTTAGCAGACGTGCAATCGTAAAGGTTAAGACATTTAATATATTGCGATAGATGTTTCAATTATTGAACGCTCCATACACGATCGATTATGACGTGTCTAGCGTTGTTTAGGACACAGTCGGTAACTAGGAGACGCTACCCTTTGTTACTTGACCGCCAAGCTGAATAGCTGCGTTTTTCTAACCTTCCAATTCAATGGCATGATATAGCCATTTATATGTGCATTTTTGATGGACCAGGGTCAGTCCTAGAACTCTATATGAGAGGAAAATTTATGGAGGTTAGTATTTAACTAGAATTCTCAGAAGGAGGAGAATAATCGTCAAATTCGTATGAAATATTCAGACTCGCAGTCTCACTGTCGGCAGGTAGCCATGTCTAGCTGCGCGTGCATATAGCTGTGATGTTCTGACGACAATACTGCATTGTATCCTTAAACGGACATTGACACGTAAACCAGCAGTCTACGTTATTGATTAATTTATGCATGACTTATAAGGACTTATGTTCTGTTCCTATTTGAAATGATCATCCTGTGTGTACATGTGATTAAATATTACGGACTCAATCTGAAGGCATTAATTACTTCATTAATGTTGCTGAGTTCAAGTTACATGAACTACTTCTTCATACCATGCTACTGAGTTGTATGAACACCTTCACCCTAATTCGCGTAATACTAAACAAAGCACGATTAACAAGAGATCACTAAAGTAACCATACTCAGTGCATGATCTTCAACCGGCAAATAACTCAGCAACAAAGTGGTGGCCAGTATGGGGAACGACAGAAAAAAGAAACAAACTTCTGTTCCTTACGCACATGTTAACCATAATATTTATGATCAAGTTTCGATCACATGATCCAGTCGAAGATGACGTCTTACTCATTCTAATGCCTAACAACGTGACGTCACTGAAAGTCGTGTAGGTGATCTGTCGGAGAAACCAAAGTCGTTTTCTAAGTCTAACCAGGGGAAACATGAGCCATTTGAAGCAAACACACGATATGGACTACAGGAGCAGACAGTCAGGGGCATTAGCCTAGCTGTTGACGACCTCTAGCACTGATCTAAGCAACGGAAAAGATAAGTCTAGTTGTTTTAATACTGTCGTCATTGCAAACAGTAATACTGAGTCCATGCCTTTTGCCTGCATAGGCATGTCTTTTCTGAATGTGTTTCATGTATTTTTACGGTTGTTTTAATGTGTTGTTAATTTGTGGGAGGTAGGGAGGATGAACCGAAATTAGATTCTGTGGCTCTCACGATGCCTGAATTGATTTCGGTCGTTTCTTAGGGCAGTTAAACGATTGCACTTTTGGAAGCCCCATTGAGGTTTGCCATTGGACTGTCTGTCCAAATCTGCTGTCGTTTGACGATTTGTGTTAGCTGTACCGTTCCGTAGATAACTGGTGTATTTTATTCGTACTCAGTTCACAATTTTATTCAGTTTTGTATCATGTTCGTTAACTATTTCGTCCAGTCTCCTCTTACTATCATTTATTTGATGATTGTTAAATGGTCGTCCGTTATGAGTCCTGTGATGTCATCATTTTTTTGCAGTCATTTTTTTGTTGTGTACTTTGAATATTAAGTTGACCTCGGGTCAGACCTTGACCCTTCATTTGGCTTGTGACACTTCCGCTTGTTTTATTTAGTTCATAAATTCATTTTTAATTGTGAAAATGTCTTGTTTGCGTCTTGACATTGTTTGTACCCTTTAGTTGCATCATTGTTTTGTTTGTCCTCATGATATATATTAAATACTACATTAATAATATGATATTATATGCAATAATACACTTGTAATTTAATTTAATTAATTTTTTCTGATATTTAAGGTTAATATGGGACATTGCATAATTATGCAGTGATAGTCCAAGAAAGTAGCACTACAATTTATAAGAGATGCCTAGGGCATAATAATATAATATATATATTGACCAAATAAAATAATCTTATAGTCTACCTTTGAGGTAATAGACCCATTGTATATTATTTAATATACTTTTCTGGTACTAAGAGAGTGACTTAGTACATTGAACAATATAATTACTAGGAATCATACCCAACATTATTGGATATTGAGATTAATTGTGTGATGTAATTACATTATAGTTAACAGATATCATAACTATTTATGATATAGTTCGTATTTAGATACAATATTGTTACAAAATATTGTCTATTAGTTGAACTTAGACATAAGAGTTCAGTACTATTGTGATTATTTATATTGAATATTCCTAAGTTGAGTAAGTATAATAATTACTCTGAAGCTACTATTGACTATTTTAATCAGTAATTATCAATAATTACTTACAGATAAAAGTCAAAATGCTTACTATAGACCATTTCGTTAAAATTGGTAAGGAATATGGTTATAAATCTCAAGAACTTCGTCAGTTTGCTGAGGCAGAACTGGAAAAACATAAAGCAGAAATGGAGGAACGTGAAAGAAAAGAAGCAGAGAAAAAGGCTGCATTAAAGAAAGAGGAAGAGGAACGTGAGATGAAGCAAATTGCCAAGGAAAATAGATTAAGAGAAATTGCTCAACAGGAAGAAGAGAATAAATTGAAACGAGAGGAAATTATTTTACAACAAGAAATGGAATTGGCGCGTATTAAATTGGAGACAGCAAGATTACAAGCACAAAGTGCTGATGCAAACCAGAATAATAACGCACAAAATGGATCATCATCCAGCCAAACTAAACATTTCTACAACTTTAAATTACCCACTCTCAACTTAAACGTGGACGACCTTTCATCGTTCCTGTCACGTTTTGAACAGACTTGCAAAACAAACCATTTGCCTGAAGAGTCATGGGTACTCAAGTTAAATGAATTCTTGGTTGGAGAACCACTGACGGCTTCTCAAAATGCTGACCCATCAATAGCAAATAACTACAGTGCTATTAAGTCCTTGCTTTTACGAAGGTTTCACCTGGACGAGGAACACTGTAGGTTGAAATTTAAGGGAATTTTACCTGAATCTCCAAAAGATTTTGCAGGATTCATTGCGAACATACGCAATACATTTAATAGATGGGTTGAACTGGCAGAAGTCAACAAATCGTACGACAAATTAGTTGATTTACTACTACGGGATAAGGTATTATCTTCGGTTAGCCAGCCATTTTTTGCATATTTGCAGGAGCGTAAACCAGGTACTATGGACGAGTTAGAAAAAATTTCTTTAAACTACTGTTCGGCACATCCGAATGCAACCATTTCTAACTCCTCATTAAGAGAACCTCTACCTGTGGCGTCTAATATGGCCTACAATCATAATAACAAACAAAGACATCACAGTGTAGACAGAAGCAGGTTCCAAAGAAATCACAATGTTAACTTTCAGAAGGGACATAATAATGATTTCAACAATAAAAATGAGTTCAACAGAGGTAGATCACGAGATAGAAATTATTCACCTCAAACAAACTACCACAATGGTCAACATAACACTAATTATAATCGATCACATACTCCCAATAATAATAATAACTGGAATGGTAATAATCATGGCTCGAGACATCGAGATAATAGTTACTATAGAGGACGACGAGATAATTCTAACAATTATACTCGGAATCGATCTCATTCTCGGGGATCATCTCATTACAACCATAATACAGGGGCGGCAGTTACAAATAATACTACCCCTATAGCTCAGGTCCCACTTGACAATAATACAACACAGTCTTCTGCTGCATGTTTTGCTATTAATTATAATGTGGCAAATAGTTGCCAACAATGCAATCTTATTTTTCAGAAGGCGAAAGAAACAGTGCTTAACTGCGGACATATTACACCAGAGGTAGGTCTTGCAGTCAACGATGGAACAGGCTTACTAATTTTTAACAGGGGATTAGTTAATGGATCCGTCGTCTCAGTGCTGAGGGATTCAGGATCCACAACGATTGGTGTACGTCAGTCGCTGGTACATCCTAGCTGTGCGACAGGAGAATATGTACGCTGCATGACATTTGGTGGAACTATTGAGTTTTACCCAACAGCTATTGTTCATATTAGAACACCCTTTTTCACAGGGAACGTAAAAGTATGTATGCTAAAAAAGCCTATAGCTGATCTGATGGTTGGTCGTATACACGGCAGTAAAGATTGTACTCCAGATGAGATCATAGAATGGGAGAAACATAACCTATGCACTGGAAACGCCGTGACGACTAGAGCGCAGACTCAACTCATGGAGAAAGTTGATGATAATAAAATGGATGCAGACAACCAAGAGGAATTTGTAGTCAATTCACCTATTGACAGGGAAACATTTGCAACCAAACAAAAAGAGGATAAATCTTTAAAAAAATTTTTTAAGCTGGTTGATAAAGTTGACAATCTATCCTCAGGTAATAATAACAAACATTGTTTTGTTATTAAAATGACATATTGATTAGATGTTTTAATGACAAATCACAAATGAAACAACAAGTTATGGTCCCGTATACTTTTAGACGGTACATTCTTCAACATGCACATGACTCACATTGTGCTGGACATATGGGATATACTCGAACACGATCTCGAGTACTGTCTTCATTCTTTTGGCCAGGAGTGTCAAGAGATATTTCGCAGTATGTACGTTCCTGTACTACATGCCAAGAAGTGAAAGCACGTGGAGCTTTTCACACGGCGCCTATTCAGGCTTGCGATATCTCAGTAAGACCGTTTGACAAGATGGCAATAGATATTATTGGTCCATTGCTACCATCGGCCAGAGGACATAGATTCGTCCTTACGTGCATTGATTTGTGCACACGATGGCCAGAAGCTATCCCATTAAAGACCACCACTACCACAGATGTAGCTGATGCACTACATCTCATCTTTTCTAGAATAGGGTTTCCTAGAAAACTTTTATCAGACCATGGGTCACAGTTTATATCTGACACCATGAAGGAAGTCATGAAAACTTGGAACATTGATAGGAATTTAAGTAGTATTTATCATCCTATGAGTAATGGTGCGGTTGAAAGACTTAACCGTACACTTAAACAACTACTACATAAGGTTACTGCTAAGCACCCTCATGACTGGGACAGAGCACTCCCAGCTGTTCTATTTGCTTATCGGGAGGTACCGCATGAACAAACTGGCTTCTCTCCCTTTGAATTAGTTTTTGGTGCTCCCCCAAGAGGTCCTATGGGACTAATAAAAGACTTATTAATTGACGAGGAGATGACTCAGGACACTCAGTCATCTTACGAGTACGTGATTAATCTTCGGAAGAACATTATTGAGTCTTGCCAGTTGGCAACAGCTTCTTCTGAGGCTGCAAAAGCTAAGGCTCGATCTCTACAAAATAGGTCTCGACGATTACGCCAATTATTCCCAGGCGACGAGGCTTATGTGTTACTTCCTCACAATAACAATAAATTATTGATATCTTGGAATGGTCCTTACAAAGTCATTGATAAAATTTCCGACGTTGATTACGTCTTAGATATCAAGGGACACAAAAAGATATTTCATATTAACATGCTCAAGCAATTTCATACACGTCCTGAACACTTACAGTCAATTTTTCATGAACTAGATGACAACACAGTATCTACTTGTTATTATTCTAACTTATCTGTCATCCAGGAAGAAGAATCTTCTTTTTTCCTGAGGTACAGTTACCGTTACCGGTACCAGTAGTTCAACCTACTGAATCTTGGCGGGATGTAACCATCTCTTCAACGGTTACACCGCAACAGCGTCTACAGATTGCTAATCTATTACAATCTTATCCAGATGTATTGACCGACGTCCCGGGTCGCACATCGGCTATCAGTCATGACATTACTCTCAATGATGATACACCTATTCGTGTACATCCCTATTCTGTTCCTTTACATTTCCTTGCTAAAACTACTAAGGAACTTGAACAGATGTTGTCTCTGGGAATCATTGAGACTAGTAATTCGCCATTCTCTTCTCCATTAGTGATTGTCCGGAAGAAGGACAATAACATCAGACTATGTGTTGATTATAGAAAATTAAATGCTAAGACTATAGTTGACAGCGAACCACATCCACTTATCGACGACTTACTGCCACGTCTATCCAACGCAACTATATTTAGTAAGATAGACTTAACTAAAGGTTATTGGCAGATACCACTGACCGAAAAGGCTAAGTACTACACCGCATTTTCCACTCCACAAGGTCTATACCAGTGGAATGTGATGCCTTTTGGGCTTGTTAATGCGCCAGCTACCTTCATTCGCCTGATGCGACAAATTTTATCAGGTAGACCAGACGTTATTACATATATTGACGACATATGCTTGTTTAGTTCGTCGTTTGAGGAACATGTTTCGGGACTTAGATATGTTTTCGACACTCTAAGGAATTATCATCTAACTGCTAAACCTACAAAGGTGCAAATCGCGTGTAATGAGATAACCTTTTTGGGACATATCATTGGATCGGGATATATCCGAACGTTACCTAGTACAGTCTCCAAAATTCTAAACATAGCAGTTCCTCAGACGAAGAACAGGTCAGGAGTTTGTTAGGACTTGTTCAATATTACAGTAGATTCATACCAAACTTGTCATCCATCACGGCTGTATTGTCTTCATTGTTAAAAAAAGACATGCCGGTGAAGGTGACATGGACTGGTACATGCAATGAAACTTTCAACAAAATTATAAATTTGTTCTCGCATGAACCAATTTTAAGACTTCCCGATGCTTCCAAAAGATTTTTCTTACGAACAGATGCTAGTAACTACGGCATTGGTGCATGCCTGCTCCAGAACCATGATGGCATTCTACATCCTACCTTATATATTTCAAGAAAGCTAAAGCCGGCAGAAACAAAGTATTCCACAGTGGACAAGGAACTTTTATCAGTGATATGGGCAATAACTAAACTTGAAAAGTTCTTGCTTGGTGCTCCCTTCACCATACAGACGGACCAACGTGCTGTAGCATCTTTGCGTCGATCTAACCATAAGAGCCAAAAACTCGCCAGATATGCAATCATCCTACAGCCATTTGAATTCTCCATTGAACATATTCCTGGCACTGAAAACATTGTGGCGGATGCGTTGTCACGTAATCCTATTGACGACGAATAATCAACATTAACATTCCTAAAACATATCAACTATAAGGGAACTAACCTTGCCTTCAATTTAAACTTTATAAACACTATATGCATCACAGAATTGAACTAAAGACAATCAAGGTATACATATTGACATTGAAACTTCGTCTAACGTCCATACACGATATATGAATATTCGTTGAACAATCATGGAACAATATCTGACGACAAGTCGAACTTATTATCCTATGTGCACTTAATTCTTGGATGCTGGGATAAATGACATTTCTTTCCAACGTAAACGTTTGAACATTTTTGCCTAAAAGAATTCATCAGGATCAAGACTACGGATGGATCATCATATCCTATACTAATTAATTAGTTAACTTAACTTCTTAATTGAATTATTATCAATAAAATGAAATGTGAGAAAAAAAAATGAAATGAAAGAACAAAAAAAGAGAACGAAATATAAAAAGAAGAAATTATGAAAAGAGAAAATAAATCTCACACAAGTATTAGATTAATATTTTTTTTTTTAATGTACCTATACGTTATTTAGTTAGTTAAATTAGATAGTTATTATTCACTAACACTTAACACACACAATTAAGTTAAACTTATATTCGAATTTCTTTCTATTTCTTCTCACTTATTTTGTCTTTTCTTCTCTCATAACATCGCGTTACATTAGAATCTTAATAATTTAACTCTTAGTTTAATTAATTAATTTAATTTTAATTAGTCAAATTAATTCCTATATGACATACTAATACGACAGACCTTACTTTAATTTAATTCTATCATTCACTATTAACATTGGACATTTTATTTAGTTGATATAATAATATGTATAATATTGATATATAATGTGATTAATGTTAGATGACTATGACAAATAGTTAGTTGACATGACCGCGACACGGTTCTACTCAGAACATCGTCGGCCATATGTCACAATTGTGTTAAATTTTTTTTTTTTTTTTTTGAAAAATTGTTAAGTCGGATAGATCTTGAAAAAAAAATCTATCGATTTTTTTTTTTCCCCGGTGTACAGGGAATTGTTACGGTATATGCTATTAACGCCGTCTGCTAAAGGTTAGCAGACGTGCAATCGTAAAGGTTAAGACATTTAATATATTGCGATAGATGTTTCAATTATTGAACGCTCCATACACGATCGATTATGACGTGTCTAGCGTTGTTTAGGACACAGTCGGTAACTAGGAGACGCTACCCTTTGTTACTTGACCGCCAAGCTGAATAGCTGCGTTTTTCTAACCTTCCAATTCAATGGCATGATATAGCCATTTATATGTGCATTTTTGATGGACCAGGGTCAGTCCTAGAACTCTATATGAGAGGAAAATTTATGGAGGTTAGTATTTAACTAGAATTCTCAGAAGGAGGAGAATAATCGTCAAATTCGTATGAAATATTCAGACTCGCAGTCTCACTGTCGGCAGGTAGCCATGTCTAGCTGCGCGTGCATATAGCTGTGATGTTCTGACGACAATACTGCATTGTATCCTTAAACGGACATTGACACGTAAACCAGCAGTCTACGTTATTGATTAATTTATGCATGACTTATAAGGACTTATGTTCTGTTCCTATTTGAAATGATCATCCTGTGTGTACATGTGATTAAATATTACGGACTCAATCTGAAGGCATTAATTACTTCATTAATGTTGCTGAGTTCAAGTTACATGAACTACTTCTTCATACCATGCTACTGAGTTGTATGAACACCTTCACCCTAATTCGCGTAATACTAAACAAAGCACGATTAACAAGAGATCACTAAAGTAACCATACTCAGTGCCTGNTCTGCAACCGGCAAATAACTCAGGCCCTCCTCCAGACTCTTGCTTATCTGAATGAGCTTCTCGAACAATGGCATAGTCGATCACTGACTTCTCATTCTTTGTTGGTTCACATCTAGTGTATGCATGTATGCGCTTATGGGGGAAACTTTGTGTTTGTAATGATCAGATTCTGCTCACTGCAGAATCTAAGGAGTCGCTTTCCATTGTCATTGAGAGTATCTTCTCCATATCTTCCGATAACTCCACCCCATCTAGCATGGTCATTTCCAACTCTGGCATTAAAATCTCCGAGCATAATAACTTCATCTAGGCAGTCATCCACTGTCCTTTGAAGCAGCTCGAAGAATTCCTCCTTGACCTCTGCTCTCTCATCCTCATTTGGCCCATACACTATGACCAGGTTGACTATGGTTTCTCCTTCTTTTAGTTTTACAACCATAATGCGCTCCGAGACAAAGTTCCATCCCTTGATACTATATTTTGATTTTGGGCCACAATGCAACCCACGCCCCCTTTAGCCCTTTCAGATATGGGTACACCACTGTAGAGTAACGTGTTGCCATCGAGATCCATGACTCCTTGTCCTTTTTTCTTCGTTTCCGTTATAGCCAGGATTTCTAGTTTTGCTTTCCTCATCTCTTCCACCAGCTCCTCTTCCTTCCCATTTATACTTCTTGTGTTCCAAGTTCCATAAGTCGTAGTCCGTAGTCCGTTCCAGTTCGTCGCCTTTAGAATCAGTCCGGTTTTCTCTCTTGTAGTTCGCGTAATCATGATTTAAAGCAAACAGGTGATTGGCCTGTTGTGCCTTTGCATGGTGGAGGGGCTGCCTCCTTACGGCCTCCATGCAGGCCGCCCTCCTCCTTTTTCATCCGGGCTTGGAACCGGCATTGGCGGAGTTTATATATATATATATATATATATATATATATATATATATATATATATATATATATATATATATATATATATATATATATATATATATATATATATATATTATATATATATATATATATATATATATATATATATATATATATATACATATGGGTTCTTATTCCCAACATGGTGGCATGGGAGGTTGCATTATTATTTGTTTTTGTTACTACGCCTTTTTGGAAAGTACATTGGTGGTCATTGCAGACGTCGTGGACGTTAAAATAGATGTACAACGCCTTGCAACGGTTTGCAAGGTGAAGTCGCTTGAAAGAAAGTAAAAAAGGAGCGGTTAAAAATCCTTAAATGACGTTTGGTTATGATAGGGAGTTATGTGTTCCTCTCGTATAAAAAAAAAATGCAACAATAATGGCGATTCTTTATATAAGGGTTAATGGACTGCGATTCAATACAACATAAAGTACAGAAAGAATGTTGTAATTATTGATGTCAGTTTTAGAAAAGCAGTATCAAGAGCTTGTGTTCCCGTCAAAAACGACGGGGAAAGTATTAAAATCAACGCTTAAATATTTAAGCATCTGCAACACAATTAGTATATTAAGAATCTTTTTGGAACTCATTTTATTATTTATGCATATTATTTCTTAAAGTTTTGAGAAAATAATTGTATTTTTTGCCTACTTCATTTCAATGGATATGGCGAAATTGTGAAAGCGACTGCTAATGTTTTAATCTACTTCTATTCAATGAGAATTATAAAAGTTAAAAAAAAAATTTAAAAAGAAATATTATATTTTAATTTCTGCCTCTTCGCTGTCCAAGGCAGCAATCAGATCACAAAAAAATACATTTTACTAACAGTTTCCCCAATTATATATTTTTTTGAATATAATAAGTATACAACTTAATTATTTCAGTTCTGATATAACAATATTACGCAAATAATTCTTACCTTCATTCTCCAGGTGTGTTATCTTGTAATAAAAGAAAAAAAAAAGAAAGCAGTGTCGTGAAATCATTGGTGTTTACAGCTCTAACAGCCGTGGCACCCTCTGTCGGCATTACATTTGGATTTTATATTAGTAATATGTGCATGCATATTTTTCAATGCAGATTTTATGTTATGATCGTTTTCGATATTTTTATGATGAAATGTTACAAAATACGCCTTTGAGAGCATTACATTATGGTATGTTATTTTAGACCTGCCAGACCGTGTTTGCACGATTATTAGTGTGAAGCCGGTGCGGTAAAAACGGCAACCACTCAACGTCAAAAGTGGCTGGGAATTGTAGAAATACAATACCATCTGACGTTATTAGCAAAGCTATTGGGAAAATGAGTTTCATACATTCGTGACCTCATGTTGTTGTGTGTGTGCCTGCGGTTAAATGTAAGTCCTCGAGTAATACTTTCTTTGTGTTTGTTTCTATGTCCACATGAGGAAGAGGGGAAGAAAGTGGAATAGAAAAATTAAGTAAAAATAACAATCGCAGATAAACATCAATACTTCTCAAATATAATTTAATTATTATTATGGAGAATGTTAAACGCAGAGAATAAAATGGAAAAAAAAACGAATAAAGAAATACAAATTAGATTAAAGGTGGTATATCAGAGATTTAAAGAAGCTATTAAAATAGATTCGTTTATTACCCTTCATATTTATAAAACATATGCCAAAGACAAATTCATGCCGTCCTCCTGTCTTATGGCATCCGCTCAAGGTCTTTCTATGTCTTCTGTATCTTTTCATATCTCTATCCAGTTTTCTTCTTCGTGTGTGTGTGTTTTGTTGTTTATTTGTTTTTGGTCTCCCTATACTTCTCTTGCCGTGATACTTCTAGAACAAGGGCTGCTTTGTAACGCTATGGAAAAGATTGCTCAGTGAACCATCAACGCAAGAGACATAAGACGTTGAAGATCCAGTGCAGGTGACCTTCGTTGTGGAGATGGCACCTGATGATGATGATATTTTAGATCGACCTATGTGTTTCTGCGGAAAAATTATCTGTGGTACTAATTTGAGTAGCTCCCGAGGGTCTCTGATGAGACAAAGAAAGATTGGAACTGCTACTCTATCAAATATATCGTACAAGGCGACTAAAATTAGGTTGTGCATGAGGCTAGGAACCTTATCGTATAACATAAACTGCCACAGATACCACCACCGCAAGAGCGTGTGAATACTTGGAGCAGGCTTCCACCACGTGGACCAGTTTGTATTGGTATTTCCTTGCTCCACAAGAAGTGAACATGAAAATCGTGGTGAATACACATGAATGAATGCACGGAAGAGAGACAACATGTAACAGAGCAAGCAAAGCCATGGCGCTTTATTGGGGGAAGTGGGGGGCCCCTTAACAACAACCATTGCGCACTTTTTTCCTTGATAACTTTAGAAGAGAAAACTATTATAGATCAGATTTACAGATGCATAAGAGTATGGAAAATACATTTAATGGAAAGGTTCAAAATGGTTGGCAAAGGCATGAATGGAAAACCTCTATAGAAGCTTCGAATCTGCAGGAGCTGGTGTGGATCTACTGTCCTGGTCATGCAGGGATACGCGGTAATGAGAGAGCTGACAGACAAGCTTCAAGACCACCAACAATGGGGATGCTGGATATGGATAAGGGAGAGATACTGAGAACAATTAATGATCACCTGTTAGAGAATGACACTCAGTAGATGAATCATCAAGGTTAAGACTGTTGGAATGTGGCATCAAACGTCATGCTAGCAGAGATGGACGTATCAGAGGATGCATTCGTCGTGTTTGTAATCAGGAGCTAAAGGAACGGTTAACACTCACACTCTTCGACATATACTGATGTAGCGAAAGATTTTTAAGTATATAGTGCCAGTAATAGTAATGAGGAAAACAGAAATTGAATTCTGCCTGCAAATAGTGAAGTCCCAGTGTTTGAGAAAACCACTGGTATCCCACACAAGATAGTCACGGCTGTGAATGTATCTGCTTCAGAAAGTATTTGGAATAAAGTCAGATCATACCTTGCCCCCTTGCTATGTGAATAATTGTGATAATTAAATAAATCAGAACAATAAAACTCAACTTTAACAATTATAAAGTTAAATTGTCAGTTGAATACAATTTCTGAATTTATTATTTACCCTGTCCAGAGCCGGATTAACGTAGTAGCAAAAGTAGCATATGCTACGGGCCCCGCGCTTTTAGGGGCCCCGCGCCAATAAATATGTACATAATTTTTTGGTCATCTTCTAATACGAGCGTTAAACCAATGATCTTGTGATTTATGCCATCTTAAGCGCCTTTTCATTTGGTGTCACGAAATTGTGAGAGAAAGCGCATAAGAGGGTGACTTAGTGTGACTCTTCATTATTTTTATCTTAACTGTTTGCGGACGGAAGCCATTTAAGTGGCGTTGAAAATTTGGTCACGTTCGGACGGAAGCCTCTTTTTTTGCTCTAGGCGACTGCCCCTCTAATTTTGTTTCGTTCTTTGTGAAATGAATTTGCATTAACAATAAAAACTAGAATTTAGGAAAAGGAAACTTCCTGTTTTAATTGAGGTATACGGCGTGCTCGCACTCTCTTTCGATCTAGATTAACATTTCTTGATTTGTAAAGTTAGGAAACTAAAAAAATGAGCGGTAGACACAGAGATATTGTACATATTTATGCTTCTGGAAGTGAGAAACGTAAAGCGAAGGAAGAAAAAGAAAGAAGAGATCAACTTGTGATATCAAAAACACGTAAGTTGAAAGAATATTTTGATGTTCATGGTGGTGGTACTCTAACTGCTGAAGCTGGAAGTACAGGAACAACTAGTACTAGTGCAGGCTGTGCAGCAGAAAACATACAGCAAAACCCAGTATACACTGAGTCTGAATGTGAAAGAATAAGTGAAACGAAGTACTCTAATGATATTGGTGACTGGCCGAACAATATAGATAACTGTGAGCGTGAATATTGGATATCCAAGGGAAGTGAAAAATGTCAACATGTTGATAGTGCCTTCTCTTCATCCGTGCGATTGTATGACACTGAAAAGAAAACTCGATACTGTCAGAAGTCTTATTTTACACATATTCATAAACTTACATACAAGCAACATGAAAGAAAATGATTATGCTATTCAGAAAGTAAAGGGCGCCTATTCTGTTTCCCATGCAAGCTTATGAGTTCAGAATGTTCATCAAAGTTTACAGTGGAAGGGTTTAATGACTGGAAAAATGCAAGCAATCTATTGCGTCGACATGAAGAAAGCTCCTCACATAGACAAGCTTTAATTTCACTGTTGATGCGTAAAAACAAAGGTGAAGGTGTCGATTCCCAACTTGTGAAACAAATGGACATTCAAGAAAAGTATTGCCACAAACTTCTAGAGCGAATAATTGAAGTTGTGAAGTTTTTAACAGAACGAGGTCTTTCATTTCGTGGCAGTGATGAAATTG
Source organism: Oreohelix idahoensis (assembly GCA_024509875.1). NCBI lineage: Eukaryota > Metazoa > Mollusca > Gastropoda > Stylommatophora > Oreohelicidae > Oreohelix > Oreohelix idahoensis. The sequence continues at coordinate 361,539 of JAMPIV010013933.1, read as the reverse complement.
TTGGGTCCCCTTATAACGAGAATTACTTAGGGTTGTTAGAATTACTGGCCACGTTTGACCATTTTCTGGCAGAGCATATAAGTACTCATGCAAACAAAGGATTTGGACATACATCATATCTATCTAAAACAACGTGTGAGGAATTCATCAATCTGATTGGATCCAGCATACTGGATCACATTCTCTGTGAAGTGAAGAAATACAAGTATTATTCCGTTTCATTGGATTCTACTCCAGATATATCTAATATGGACCAGCTGACTTTGACTCTGCGCTATATTTTGCCATCGGGACCAGTTGAAAGATTTGTGACATTTTTGGATATGGAAGGTCATAGTGCTGAACAGCTTACTAAAAGTCTACTTAATTTTTTAAAGGCAAATGACATTGATATTAAAGACTGCCGTGGTCAAAGTTATGACAACGTCAGCAACATGAGTGGCAAGTTTATAGGATTACAAGCACGAATTAAAGAGATGAATAAGTTTGCGCATTACATTCCGTGCTTTGCACATTCACTAAATTTGGTTGGAAAATGTACTGCTGAAGGTTGTCAAGAAGCAGTCATTTTCTTTGAATTTGTTGAAACCCTGTACACCTTCTTTTCTGCTTCTACCTACCGGTGGGGTCTCCTTTCTACTGCATTATGTGCTGGCGGTACTCATAATAAGTCCCATTTCCCCTTTGTGAAAAGACTGTCAGATACCAGGTGGTCCGCTCAGGCAGATGCAACAAAAGCACTTTTACACACCTTTTCTGCAATAAAACAAGTCTTGGATGATATTTCAGATAACAATGATCAGAAGGCAGAGTGTCGTCAACAGGCTCGTGGTCTACTTTCAACCATGATGAAGTTAGAAACAGGAATAATGATCATACTGTGGGATCAAGTATTACAGCGTTTTCAAATGACCAGTGCTTCTTTGCAATCTTCTGACCAAGATTTGAATACAGCTTGTGCACTCTATGAATCCCTGCGGGGGTATATTCAAGCTATGCGGCCTACTTTTGCAGACATAGAGCAAAAGGCCAAGGATCTGACTGAGTGTGAACATCATCAAGAACAAACTCGAAGAACAAACAAACGAAATCAAGAGTATGATGATTTCAGTGGTTCCAGCACACTTGATCCACTTGTTGAATCTCAAACGCCTTCTCAGCAGTTTAAAAGCCGAACATTTCTTGTCCTTATTGATAGCTTGCTCTCTGCCTTGTCAAAACGCCAGAAAGCTTATCAAAAGTTGAATGATGTATTTGGATTCCTTCGTCAGTTATAGTCGTTTACACCTGAAGAGGTGGTAACGAGATCATCGAATCTTATTAAATCATATCCGGAAGATCTGGAAGAAAGTCTTTGTGAAGAACTTGTGCAGTTTACAGAACTGTTAAAAACTGATCTTGCTTCTCATATTGGCACTACTCTAGACCTTGTAGAGTTACAGTTTTACCGTTTGATAACACTGACTAACAAAAAAAAATTTTTTTTTTCTTTCTCTAACATTTCTATGTTTTTCTGGTCAATTTTAATGCGCTGTTTTTAAATCTGCAAACCGTTTTTCTCTATCAGGTCGGGATCTCTAGAAATACGCAATTGAAGTTTTTTAACAATGCATACAGTATTACAACATCATTTGTACAAGAAGTATAACAGTTATGTAGGCTTGAATTTCTTTGCAGTCGACTTTCGTCGGTGAATGGCATGTGGTACATCGCGATGAAGCATCCAACAATAATCGGCAAGCATGGTCACACTCCACCATCCTTGATAACGTGACTCCATTACGGCGATATCTTGATGGAATCGTTCTCCATGTTCATCGCTGACTTCGCCAAGGTTGTCAGGGAAAAGTCAAGATGCAAATTGAGCAAATGGATTTTGAGAGACATGTTACAGCCCATAATTCTGTATGCATCTATGCACTGCTTAACAATATGCACATAGTCGACAGATTTGGGATTTCCCAAAATGTTATCGACGATCGATTTGAATGCCATCCATGCGCGAAGTTCACTACCATGTAACAAGTTCTCGAATTGTTTGTCTGCAATAACTTTCCTAATCTGAGGTCCTACAAAGATACCTTCCTTTATCTTTGCATCGCTAATTTGCGGAAACTTTTCTCGAAGATAAGTGAAAGCTTTGCTCGTTTTATCTAACGCTTTTACGAAATTCTTCATGAGCCCCAACTTTATATGTAACGGTGGTAAAATGATGCTGTCTTTGTTAGCTAATGGCTCGTGTATTACATTTTTATGCCCGAGCTGCATACGATCCCTGATAGGCCACACCTTTCTTGCATAATGTTCCTGTCTGTTGCGGCTGTCCCATTCACATAGGAAGCAACAAAATTTAGTATACCCAGTCTGCATGCCCGTGAGAATTGCAATGACCTTTAGGTCTCCACAAATCCGCCATTGGTAGTCATTGTACTTTATTTTTGCCAAAAGTATAGCCATATTGTCATAAGTTTCTTTCATATGAACAGAGTAGGCGACTGGAATTGATGAAAATAAATTTCCATTATGCAATAACACGGCTTTTAGACTAGTCTTGGAAGAGTCGATGAAAAGTCGCCATTCGTTGACTATGTGCTCATGACCGAGGTGCACCATTAGACCTTTTACATCTTTGCAAAAGCAAATGTCATCATCCATCTCAAAGTATTGAACAAGTTCTCTGTGTCTATGACGAAATTTAGATATCGGAGTATTGGGCGCTAAAAGATTCCATTCTTTGAGTCGCGAACCGAGTAATTCCGCTTGTCCTTTGGTGAGAGCGAGATCACGTATTAGATCTGAAAGTTCTGAATGGTTAATTAAGTGAACACCATCATTCACCGGTACATAATCCGAGTCAGAATTAGTTTCTAAAGCAGGTAAACTATCACTTTACTGATGGTTCATTCACGTCCAACGGATATTGTTCTGGTGGAACTGGGATCGGACACGTGATTGGATCATGAGGCACTGGTTTCGAAACCGATTCAACATTTGGATAAACCACAGACTTTCTAGTTTTAAAAGTGAAACCATAGATATTTGTCAAGCAGAAGTAACAATCAGTAGCGTGATTTGTCGGTTCACGCCATATTACTGGCACTCCAAAAGGCATCGATTTTCGTAACCAACCTGCCAATGTATTTGCACAAGTCGAACAAACTGCATTCTGCTTCCAAGATTTATTTGCATCATCAACTTTCGAATCGAAATAAAGTTCATATGCTTTCTTTAGCAATGGTGTAAAGTTTTTCTGGTGAACACGATTGGTAAAATATCCGCACACGTAACAGAACAGATCAGCCGAATTTCTACAACTTCTAGAAGCCATATTTCACTCAGAATTATTTCAACATACAGTAACTATTTTCGCCTTGCGCATCTATTTGTCACTAATGGTAACCAACTGCAGTGGAGAACGATCATTTTCAAAACTGAAACTTATTAAAAATGAACTAAGGAGCACCATGGGTCAAAAGAGATTGAACAATCTCACATTAATGAGCATTGAACATAAACTTCTGCGTGAAATTGATACATCCTATATCATCAACAAATTTGCTCATGCTAAATGTAGAAACATTAATATTTAAACAATAATGTTGACTGTGTTGTTACTTTTGATAATGATAATTACTATGCAAATTAAAAATGTATGTGTTCAAATATATTTGTGTTGTTTTATTGGTTTTTTTTTAAATATAGGGCCCCTTTCTTAACATATGCTACAGGCCCCGTACTAGCTTAATCCGGCCCTGACCCTGTCTACTATTCTTTGTGCTGAATTGTGAATGTTGGAAGGTGAAATCAATGGATAAGTATTTTACAACAGGTAGATGATGGTGAATCTATCTTAACTTAAATTTTAGAAAGTTCTTCTTGGATCTTCCAATAGTTTAGCAATAAAGTTTCTGAAATGTTCTATTCTCTTAGTCTCTGTCTATGCTAAAAGTCACTTCTATCATCATTGATTCTGACGGCTCACAATTGATGCAGGAATTGTTCCTATAGTATACTCAACTTTCGAGTAAGAACTGTCCTGGATATAATGACACACACACTCAGTATTCTGAAGATCTTGTGCATTAGCCCACCCAACACTGAGGGGGACCAAGGTTGTAGTACATATAACAATCGATAGGCTCCTGTAAGGTTCCAAGTAGCTTGGATTGCACTGAACTTTAGATTTCAGGTTTTGATTACTTATATGAACCTGTGAACAATGACAGACATGTGGCTAGGCTGTATCTATGGAACTCACAGCTCCTAGTGTGTATGATATGAGAGTGTCTCAGATGTTTGCATGTAGGTGAATGATACATAGCTCAGTATGATTAGCAATAGCGAGACAAGACAGGTGTCTAACTGCAGAACATTTTTTCAAATAATATAATACATGAATAACACTAAATTACATTGTATACCTATTTATGATGCTACCATTGACTTTCACCTATGAAATGCCAAGTCAGCTCTCAAAAGGGCTTCAAGTCAGCTTTGAAAATAGCTGCAAATTAGCTCTGAAAAGTGCTGTACTTTTTAGCAGGTTATATTAATCCTGACAAGGACTGTGTTACCGGTGGTTCGTCTCTACGTTGTCATTGGTGTTCACTGGTCTGTCGGGCCTGCTAATGTGGCCGACGTACTTCTGGATGACGCGAATATATTGTGGGCCGTTACTTTGCCGTACGACGATGATCTGGCTAATGACAATGGGACCCGGTAAAATTGTAGGATGGGCCAAGACAGTATGACCAACTGGCAACGAATAAACACTGTACTCGTTGGAAGAGTTTGTGACGACAACATGTTTATTCTTGACGATACTTTAACATCAGTAGTTCAGACATTCTTCATCAGCATAGTCATGGCAAAAATGTACATAGTAAATAACAATCACTACGGACGTTGACCGACCGCAATAGCCGCTGCCACATCAAACGTTAGCGGAAGATCTATGGCAACGTATTGGTAGGATGCAGGGGTTTACAAAAATGACCATGTTAAAGCTTTAAGCATGTATATATTTACACACGATCCAAGATAGTTCCTAGCGTTAACTGAACGCACTAACAGCCGACATAGTTGATCAAGCTGAAGCTCTGCGGTAACGGTACAGGAGACTAAGTATCGGAGGTTAGATACTTCAAACGAGCCATTTCTGGCTAAATATTGGCAATAAAAGATTCTTGACATATCTCACTCAAGAATAGCATCTTCATCTTTCAGATGATCCTAATTACTTCATGGCCGTGTCTTTCCTAGACTTGAGATAAGAACACGAAATAAATAACGTCTGTTCACGACGATGGATATCTGGATCTGCCTCAAGGACATTGATTGTATCCAAACAAATCACTGCGTCATACCGCGCCATGCCTAGTTTAATACTGGTGCACGGTCGTACGCAAATAACATTACAAAAAATATAATTGCTGCGCTCAGATGCACGACTGAAAATCCAAGGCGTACATATGAGAGCTTTTAAACATCTATCTGACCCTCAATGAATATAAAGTATTTAACAATTCACATCGACCCCCGTGCAAAAAAATCGAAGCATGAGTGAAATCGAAGATTTTTTTTTGTATTCGATAGTGAGGTAAGTCACATCCCTTATAATACAATCAATCTAAGACGATTAAAAGAATAATATCATCAGTGAAATTAGGAATAAACAAAGTAACTCAAGATGAACTTGGTTGAACGAAATTAATGCAGAAGCCAAGAATATGATGAATGGAAAAATTGACATAGGTCTACTATGTATTATATATCAATCAATGAGGTAAAGAACAAAAGAGAATGTAGTGAAGAATAAGCATAAATGGTGAAAATTTGAAAAGGAAAACAAATCAAGTCATCGTTGCAAAGAACTGCGTTGCGTCCAGTTGTTAACGCAAGTAAGAAAAAAATGAACTTAAAATCAAATTAACTCAAAAACATGTATAAACAATACATCCTAAGGGTATACTAATTGAATAAGAATCTAGGTAGTATACTATTAAATTCTAAAATTATAAGCTATTCATATAATCTAATGTGTATATAGTATTGCGCCTGTAACATGTCATGAACGAATGTTGCGAGAAATGCTTTCAAATCTATAAATCTGTCACTTTCTAATATAAATGACTGTAATAAAAGTGTCATGGCGTATTATTGTAATTTTAGAATGGACCACACAAGTGCTAGTAGTTCCCGGTCCACCGCAGAGTAATGTCGTTCTGTTTCAGTAGACTTGCGAGACACGTAAAGAACTGGGTGGAGTGTTCCTGAGTAGTTCTGCATGAGTGATGCCCCGATGCCCCTAGACGACGCATCTGTGCGAAATATAAAAGGTATGTTTTTGTTTGGGAGTCGTAAAATAGGTGCAGATGAAAATAACAATTTAATCTTATCTAAGATGACCAAGAACACACAGAGTTTGACTCATTTAACATCGGCGGGTACCAGATCCCGGAAATCAGATATGCTGACGACACAGTCCTCCTATCGACCAACCCAAAAGGACTTGAACAATTACTTCTGTCCACCAAAAAACACAGCGAGGCCCAGAATCTATACCTAAACACCAAGAAGACCAAAGTATTGACAACAGACAAAGTAAAGACCAAACCAGAAATTGAAATTGATAACGAAGAACTGGAAAGTGTCAATGAATTCGAATACTTAGGATCAATCATTAACAGCTCTGGCGACTGTGCAGTAGGAATTAAAAGAAGACTTGCAATTGCTTCACATAAGCTAATACAGATGAAAAACCTATGGCAAGGCACAAGCAAAGAAACAAAGTTACAACTGATCAGAGCATGTATATTCCCAGTAGCAACATACGGCTGCGAGACTTGGACACTCAATAAAACAGTTGCAAAAAAGATTACATCATTCGAAATGAAATGCTACAGAAGGATGTTGAGAATACCCTGGACAGAAAAAAAGACCAACAGAGAAGTACTGCACTCACTAAACGTACAGGAACATTGGCTCCTAAATACCATCGCAATAAGGAAGCTGAAATTTTTCGGTCATATAAAAAGACATAATAGTCTGGAAAAAACAGTGATGGAAGGCATGGTCCCTGGAAAAAGGGGAAGGGGTCGACCTAGACGACGGTGGACCCAAGACATCACAGAGAGTCTGAACTTGTCTTTGGCTGATGCAGGTCGACTTGCCCAGAATCGTGATGCGTTCAGAGCAGCTGTAATGGAGACAACGTTCTGGAAAGAATATGTCACATGATGATGAATCTTATCTAAAGTGGCCTGGCACACTTGTGACCACTGAACTATATTTGGCGACCCTTTCTTTAACAAACTAGAAAGAGTGGCAGTGATCGTCGACAAGTTTGAGATGAAGTGTCCATAGAATTGGATCAAGCCGAGGAAGCTTCGAACTTGTTTCTTGGTTTTCGGAGTAGTGAAATTCAAGATTTTTGAAATGTTGTGGTCCTCCGTTTTTAAGAGACCATGGCCTACACGTTGGCCCAAAAACGAGATCTCACTAAACCTGATGTGGGCGTTAGAAGATTTTCCGTCAAGTTGTACAGACTTTACGCTCTGTAAAGTAGATAAAAGCGAGCATAGACCTGTGAAGTGATCATTCCAAGAGTCACTAAAAAGACATATGTCGTCGATGTATGTGATGATATCCGAACGATGCGATAGGATCTTCCGCATCATCTGGACGAAAGTGGCTGGTGCGTTGACAAGCACGAATGGCATGAAGTTCCATTGGAAAAACCCCGAGGAGTACAAAAGGCAGTGAGAGGCTTGGCATGTTCTGTTAGAGGTACCTGCCAATAACCCTTGGATAAGTCGAACTTAGAGAAGAATATAGCATTTGACAATTTAATAAGTAAGTTTTCTCAAATAGGCATAGGTTCATCGTCAAAGCGGGTTATCTGGTTTAGTTTTCGATAATCTACGCAGAGACGAATGTTCTTATCTTTTTTACTTAACAATAACTATGGACGAAGCATAAGCTGAATTCGATGGTTCAATAATGTTTAATCCCAGCATGTAATATAATTCCTGTTCCACTTAGGATGGAAATGCAATGGTATAGGATAAATTCGGACCCTGATAGGTTTTTCATCGGTCAGAGCGATATCATGTGCAATGACAGAAGTACGACCCGGAATGTCGGTAAGGACATCCTGAAGTGATTGTAGTAAAGAAGTAACCTGCTGTTGTTTCTCAGCAGATAGTTCAGGAGAAATCGTGACGTTTTGACATGTTTCCGAATAATGTAACGGAACTACCGGAAGTGGTAGAGGTACGTCAGCGAAAGTAGATTCCACCTCGTGAGTGACTGACAAAGATGAATAACAATGTAGACGATAGGGTGGATCGTCAGTAGACTGAAAGACAGACTGAAGATAGTCTGGACGGGAGTGAAATTCCTTCAACATATTGATGTGGAATGTTTTGTGTTTCCCGTTTATGTCGACAATATAATCGACGTCAGAAATGCGAGATACGATTTTAAAAGGACCTTTCCATGCAATTAGAAGTTGACTATCTTTCCGTTGAAGCAGTACAAAAGCTTCGTCACCAGGAAAGAGTTGTCGTAGACGCCTGTATCTGTTTAAAAATAGTCTTGCCATCTTGCGACTAAGTAAGTAAATATATTATATTATATTATATTATATTATGGGAGCCGCGGTGGCATAGTTGTTAGTGCACTGGCTTCCTAGCTCAGTGGTCTATGGTTCGATCCCCAGATAAGGTGGGATTTTTTAGGCCGCAAACGGCTCCTGGGTCGACTCAGCCCCAACCGGGTACCAGAGCAACTCTGGGAAGGTTAAGGCGGCCGGCGTGATGCTGACCACATCACTCCTAGTGTGCTGATGGTCAAGAAAATATGGGACTAACACCATATTCCCAATATGCCTCAATGGGCGTGTAACGGGTTCCTTTACCCCCACCCCTCCCTTCTCTTTGGCGGACTCTGGCGTGGAGGTAGCCAACCTGCATGCGTCTATAATTTTATGTCTTAATGCGATCACATATTCTTATGATGACTGAGTATCATCGTTCATATCATCATATCGTTCATATCATCGTCAGTGAGTAAGTCATGTAATAATGACATGGGACCACGAGGTTGTGCCCCGAAAACGAGCTTAAATCAAGAAAATCCTGTATGTTCATTTTGTACTTCTCGATAAGCAAAAAGTACTTCGGGTAAAACTCGATCCCAATCTTGAGGGAATTGACCAGTTACCTTACCCAACAACTGCTTTAAAGTGCGATTTTACCTCTCAATCATACCATTACTCATTGCGTGGCATACACTACGGAGCGATCTATCGATGTGGAGCATGACCATCACCTTAGTCATAGTATCAGAAACAAACTGTATACCCCTTTCTGAAAGTATCTTATTAGGGAAACCTAGGCGAGAAAAAATTAGCCATAGAGCATCTGCTACATCAGCAGTAGATATGCTTTTAAGAGGGATAGCCTCTGGCCATCGTGTACACATATCTATACAAGTGATGATGTATCTATGTCCTCTTGCAGACATGATCGGTAAAGGACCGATAATGTCGATAGCCATTTTTTTTTAAATGGACGTATATGTATGTCAGCGGCTTGGATCGGAGCTGTATAGCGAGGACCATTTGCCTTAACCGCCTGGCATGTCGTGCAGGAGCGACAATATAAAGTCACATCCTTCGTAACGCCTGGCCAATAGAATGACGAAAGTACCCTAGACTTAGTGCGGGAGAACCCCATGTATCCTGTACACTGTGAGTCGTGGGCATGTCGTAGGATATGAACTCTGAGGTCTTTAGGTACTAAAATATATGAACGTACGGATGAGGGAGAATCGCGAAACATCCGCACAAGTACCCTATTCTTAAGTAAAAACCAGTGTCGAGATTTTTTTTCACAACCTGCTTCATTCTGTTTAACTAACAGGAAAAATTTGTGTAAAGAAGAGTCATTTTGTTGTAACTTAATAAAAGACACTCTGGACATTACATTTTTAAAATCATCATCATTTTGCTCATGATTTGTGTCAATATTCACCTATAATTGTTGTTGAGCTTGTGCTCTAGTCGTAACTGCGTTCGCAGTTTTAATGTACTGCTGTTCCCAGTGAGCAATCTGTTCCGGTGTACATTCTTTTACCCCGTGTATTCGCCCGACAATCAAGTCGGCGACTGGATTTGAGAGCATACAAACTTTTATACGCCCCGTAAAAAATAGAGTGGCGATGTGAACTATGGCCGTTGGGACAGTTTTCACTGTGCCACCGAACGTTACACATTTTACAGAATCATCTGTAGCACACGACGGGTGTATCAGCGACTGCCTGACTCCGACGGTCGTGCAGCCTGAGTCTTTTAATACATTCACTGGAATGTCGTTTACCAAACCCTTGTGTAGTAGTAGTGACCCGGTACCATCATAGGCCGTCAATGCTAGAAGGATCGGGAGAGGATGGCCGCATCTCAAGGTAGAAACTGTGTCGCGCTGAAATATGGAGTGCACTCTGGGAACTGTGCTGCAAGATTAAAGTCAAAAGAGCAAGAAGCAGCGACATTACTAGCAGCAGTGTTACCCTGATTTGAATCAACACTAGGCTCAAGTTGCGCAGAGTTTGCTTGCCTATGAGATCTACCATTATTCGGAGATCTACCTCTATACCGCGATCGATCATAATTGTGTTCCTTATTGAAACTTATTTTGATTATATCTTCAGTTTTGATAGTTCCGAGACCTTTTTTCATTTTGAACCTGATGTCTATTGCCTGAATTTCGCATCCCATTATAAATATTACCGTAATGTTGCCAATTATTTTTGGAGTTATCATGTCTTCCATTTCCTGAGTTATTTCCACGGAAATGTTGGGATCCCTGGAATTTTTTCCACTCTTTTGGAGCGGGAGAATTGCTACATAATTGGCTCCCTTGATGCGAACCGTAATTATGGTTATATCTCCTAACAAAGTTGCGACCAACACTTTGTGATTTAGTACGATTGGTGTTATTATTCCAAGACATAGCTGATACTACTGGTAACGCTTCCCTTATGTTAGAGTTACAAACGACTATGTTGGGATGAGCGGTGAGAAACTGACCTTCGATTTGTTCGGTCGCATCTAAGTTTGCTGGTTTTGCATTCATGCAAGAACGAGAGAAATAAAGGGTTAACTGAGGACATCACCTTGTCCCTCAGTATCAGGTCCATAAGGGCATCATACGTGTGATCTATAGCAGCAAGTTCGATCCAACGATTAAAATGTAAGCTTAATAGTGGCAATAAATTTGGAGAAGTCCTTGCCATTCTCTGGTAGAATGTTCTTGAAGCGGTGTCTATATCCGTCTTCATCTAGTTGATATTTTCTGAGCAAAATACTTCTAGCAGCATTGTAATCATTTTTACTGGGACCCTCTAAAATACTCACAGCTGTCAATGCTTCTCCTGTAAGCAATTCCATAAGCTTACCGCAATATTCAGACTTATCTAATTTATGTGATTCGCATACTGTTTCGAATCTATTTAAAAAGAATAGTACGTCGTTGGGTTTAAATGTCGGTAATCTTATCTTGAAAGAATTAGAATGGTTCTTGTGTGGAGCTGTCTGAGTCTCAGAGGCATTTTGTTTACCTTTACCATTCATTAGCTTGATTTTCTCAAGTTCTAAAGTTAACATCCTTTGTTCATGTAATCTTCTGTTTTCATTTTCAGTAGCCACTAGTTGCATTTGCATTTTTCTTTCTTCAGCCTGGCGTTGCTGTGTTTCAGATTCCATCTGAATTTTCATTTCTTCTGCATGACGTTTCTGTATTTCAGATTCCATCTGAATTGTCTTTTCTTCTGCTTCCATCTGACGCTTCTGTATTTCAAATTCTTGGGCTTTCGCTTATTCTGTGGTCGCGAATTTCTTCAACTCATTCGAGTCCATTCCAAGCGCTTTCCCTTGCTTGATAAAATAATCTAGTGACATTTTGTCTAGCTATTTGAGCTGATAGCTTACTTAGTCAAACACGTCTCTATTGTACAATGTGTACCAACTAATTAATTTGCGGCAGGTTCTTGTCCATCGAACCTATGTATAAATTCCTATTAATTTCAGGAATGCTAATATTATAATATAATTAATTATCAATCAATAAATCATGCTTTAGAAAAACAAAATTAATAGAGCATTTAAGACAGGCAATATGTGATGAAGATACAGAGAACAATTGACAAGAAGACAGAATACCAAAGTACGAGAGAAAACGTTCGCAGGATCAACTAAAGAAATACAGCAGAAACAAAGTAAAAAGGTATTGTAAAATGCAATAAGCCTGCGAAAAGAAGAAAAATTAACGAGACAAGTGACTGCGCAATGTATATACATAAAATTTGTATAAAAATAAGCAATAGTAAGATGGAGAAGGACGGCTACAAACAAAATCAAGATGCCAAGTAATGATGATTTCCTGAAAAAGGCCAAGTAATGATGATGTCCTGAAAGAGGCCAAGTAAATATGACATTCTCAAAGAGGCCAAGTAATGATGATGTCCTGAAAGAGGCCAAGTAAATATGACATTCTGAAAGAGGCCAAGTAATGATGATTCATGAAAGAGGCCAAGTAATGAGGATGTCCTGAAAGAGGCCAAGTATGGAAGATGTCTTGAAAGAGGCCAAGTGATGAAGATGTCCTGAAAGAGGACAAGTAAATATGTTGTCCAGAAAGAGGCCAAATATTGAAGATTTCCTGAAAGAGGCCAAGTAATGAAGATGTCCTGAAAGAGATCAGGTAATGAGGATGTCCTGAAAGAGACCAAGTAATGAGGATGTCCTGAAAGAGGCCAAGTATTGAAGATGTCCTGAAAGAGGCCAAATAATGAAGGTGTCCTGACAGAGGCCAGTGGGCAATGGAAGTTTACTCTTCGTGTTAGAAGGAATCAATCCACTTTCTTTTGGCATGATGTGAGAGGACGAAAGATGGTTTATATCGTAACAACATGACAGATTAAAGCAGACAGAGATAGAAGACGACAAAGCGAGAAGATATCTGACAGATTATCATCATGGCATGGAAAGCAGACAACAACAGAATTGACAAATAAAGAGGCCAAGTAAAAATGAAGTCCTGAAAGAGCCCAAGTCATGATGACGTCATAGTTGGCCCACTACTGCCCTCTTGCCCGACCGCTAAGTCCGCTCCCGATGCTGGTTTTAAATTATCAGAGCAGATCATATTTTGGACTTTTTCCGTTGTTCCAGATTTCTTACCCCTGAGAAGCGAAAATGAACGCATTATGCAAATAGTGGACGAAGTGATACGTGTATCTAAATTGCCAGGCGGTTTAATTTCCGCTGAACTTTGAGTCTTATTTCGGTCGCTCGGTGTGCGGTGGTTCTGGCATTATAAATTACACTATAATCTTGATATACCAGAAAGCACGTGCGGTTACTTCAATGGAATATTGGCTCTCAGTTCCGTTTTTCTTTTCTCTTTAAAAAAAAAAGAATTAAGTGCTTTCGGTTAAGAATAGCAATGTTTAAGAAAGAGCCACAAGAATGAATTGATTAAGAGAGAGATTAAGAAAACATGTAACAGATAGATGGGTAGACCGACAGGCGGGCGGACATGAAGGACGGATGGATGGATGGATGGATGGATGGATGGATGGATAGATATATGGACGGACTGATGGACGAACAGCCAGACAGACGAACAGACATACAGGCAGGAGGGTAGACAGGCAGACAGATAGATAGATAGATAGATAGATAGATAGATAGATAGATAGATAGATAGATAGATAGATAGATAGATAGATAGATAGATAGATAGATAGATAGATAGATAGATAGATAGATAGATAGATAGATAGATAGATAGATAGATAGATAGATAATATTCAGACAAGGATATCAACAAAGGATGTGTGATTGTTAAAATCTTAAATAATATAGAAATTTCAGACTATACCATGATAGAATTAGCTTTAATCTGTCATGCCTCAGGGGATACGATTTATATACCTAGCTGGCGTGAGAAAATGTTAATAACGACAAGAGCTGCAATCATTAACTCTAATCTGACGTGTTGCGTGTCACGTAGTTAACTGTTAACTGACCGAACATCGAGGGGCAATGATTGAACTTCTACGGTCAGTAAAATCATTTGAATGTTGAAACGACAGTTCAGACATGATTAAGTAGGGATAAGCAATTGATGCGGGTTTGTCCACTGCTATTGTTGTTATGTGATGACACTTTGAGGTCAGAATGGTAACTGCATTACCCATAATCATATAACGCAGTCAATCAATCAATCAATCAATACGATTTAGCTCCCCAAAGAGCATAAGACTTCAGCAAACGCATGCCAAGTCTATTGTCTTTAGCTGTCATGTCCATATTGTCTTTAGCTGTCATGTCCATATTGTCTTTAGCTGTCATGTCCATATTGTCTTTAGCTGTCATGTCCATATTGTCTTTAGCTGTCATGTCCATATTGTCTTTAGCTGTCATGTCCATATTGTCTTTAGCTGTCGTGTCCATATTGTCTTTAGCTGTCATGTCCATATTGTCTTTAGCTGTCGTGTCCATATTGTCTTTAGCTGTCGTGTCCATATTGTCTTTAGATGTCATGTCCATATTGTCTTTAGCTGTCATGTCCATATTGTTTGTTGAAGTTTTTGTGGGTAACAATTTTGACCGAAATGGAAAGCCGGTCCCATGCCCAACCTTCCTTGGTAGCTAGGTACGCCATGCATGGCAGGTACAGCCGTTAATTCTTTGCTTCCCTTTCGGGCCTCGGTAACAAACGGGCTGTATAACGCAATATGTACTTGAAATTTCACGTGAAGTTCACGTTCTTATCACACTAGAAGTGGTCTGGAGAATAGTGACAATGATTGGTTTGGTTTGGTTTTTAAGGCCCATCTTCATTGCACACGGACAACGCCATCATTGCTCCGATCTCCTCCCTTAGATTACACAAGGAGGATCTCAGCGCAGTGCACGAACTCCGTAGCACCGGCGAGAATCCCAACGTATGTATAAAATGTATAGAGATCACACATTGTATAAATATTTTTGTGGTGGGTGTGGTGAAGTGGGATGTTATAAATATTTATAGGGGACTTAGTGTACTGACTGAGATCAGCTGTGAAGGTATCTATATCTATTAAGAGTAGTGTATTATAGATAACCTTACTTGCTACCACATATCTATATATCTCAGTCAGAATTATTCTGGAATAGTGTGATGACTACGTTATGTGTCTAGGGTATGTGTATGATGAAGTGTAAGTCACAACAACAGACAGATAAACAATTTAATTTAATCCACTACTCTTGACAACACTGTGACACTCACATACATATAACACTCTATGAGAATATCTTAAGGAGTCACTGATAACTTTTCAAATAACAATATGTATTCATTGTTGTTATAAGGTATATGTGTCCTGATTCAAATACAAAGGAACCAGGGATCACAATCAATTTTAATTACAAGTATATGTACAGACTTTATCAATATGAATATTGTAGTGACATATATTATTAAAAATATCCTATGTGTGTCAGTTGTGTAGTAGTAATATGAGGTAATACTGGTTTTGTTTTGTTCAAGCTCTGTTGGTATTTGTCATCATGACTTCAATAGTTTGTCTTTTGGGACTAGTATTGGAGATGTTCTCAGTTCCTGATATTAAGACAATTAAATTCCCCTCTGAATGTTATTTTTACAAAGTCATTTCAAGATGAGGGGACATAATGTTGAGCTCAGCTGGCCAAATCAGCTTATCTTGCGTGATGGCGGCAGGAAAGGACTCCTCTGCTCGAATTCTCCCCTGGGCTCTGGAGACACCTCACTGATAGCTAAAAAGACCAAGGAGTATGCTGTCCGACTCTGGATTCAGCAAAGCTCTGACCAGGTGCTGCTCAGTACCATCAAGACCACGGTCCCTGAAATCAAGAAGGATGTACCTTCTACTTCATAACTAACTTATACTCTCTTTTTACACTGATCACAATACATCACAAACATTGAGTTCAGAGCGTTAGGCCAACTGTCAGCTTCATCTGAAATACTTTATACCAGTATTTACCTCCTTAATGGTTACCACGCCTCTGCCATTCCAGCATTATTTCTTTCTAGTCAATCATCCAGGTGTCAGTGTACTATTTGGCCATTCCATGCCGTTTTACTTTCCTCCGACACCCTCTGTTCAGGCTGGAGCATTATAGGCTTTATCTCCTGTTTGCCACTGAACTACACATATATATACAGGCATAAATTAACAATTCACATTCAATTTTCATTAAAAGATACTGAATGGTTCAAGCTTACCACAATTCATAGAATAAACACAGATACGTTGATTAGCAATGAATTCTGGCACATTTACTGGCACAAATTCCCATCTGCTTATGTTCCAGGCTTTTATTTAGCAAAAATATGAGCTGGCTTCAACGCACTGATGCTTTATCAAGCTTATTTAAACAAGTGGTTTCGAACTAACGCTCCTAAGTGATTATATCAGCGAGTCTGGCCAATCGAGCCACGTTTCGACAAGTGTTTGAAAAAATGTTACCTTCCTACGTCTCCCTAACAACCAAGATAGTATTTATACCCGACCAATCGTGGTTAGTCTTTCATTTGTTGCGCTCCAATCAATTTGGAGTTTACATGGTAGGCTATTTCTGTAACGTAAGGTTTTTTTCAAACACGTTATAAAAAAATTTTATGAGCAGAAATGATTCCATGTTGTCAGGCATCCCCACTATTTTATTTTGGTTATAATTTATTAATTCCTGGACTATTTGCGTAACGTTTTACATATTCTTTGTCAGCAAGCCCTAAGGAACCCAAATATCCAAATTTAAAAGAGCTACGTGGCTGCGTTCAAAATATGCAATTACTTCTACCTCCTGTTTCGAAGATGTGCTGTCTGGGTACTGTAATGTTTTCAAACGTAAACCCATCTATTGTTATCTTTCCTAATAAGCGTTTTTTGTGATTTTAAAACCTAACTCTGGGAAGGGTAGTGAATTTATCACTGTCCGTCCGAAAAAGTTAGTGCATGTAGCCTAACACGCGTGATAGTAGTAATTGTGTATCGCGTTACGCTTGTTGGGGGTGGCATTAATAGCGAGACGCGTGTTTAATTTTGCATGCGTTCCTGATTTTATTCGCCCCTCTCTCTTTTTATTTGAGTCCATCTGTTCGTTCGTTTTGGTAACGCAGTATAATTAATGTTAGGATTAATTTAGGTCATTACGCAGGGTGCCTCTCAATGTTTTTCCAAGAAATACAGCACACGTTTCATTGAAGAAAGTGGGTAATAATACAGTAAGCTTTTACTATCAACGTGAAAGCGTTACAATTTGCAGACGAAGCAGAAAACAAGGGGGATTTCGAGTACCTTCTTTGTGACAGCACTGTTATTTTACCATTGCTCTTTTCTTTATTAATTTTATTTGTTAGGCTTCATATTTACCTAATAATTTATATATGTGGATTAGAATATTCCACGACACCTCCCCTCTTAAAACAGACATTATATGTCAGTCCTTTATTCTATATACACATAGAGAAATTTATTATTATTTCTGGGGTTTACGGTGATTCTCATCACACGGATGGCGGCTTAAAAAATCCGCTCCCAAATTGGTTTTTCCAGATATATACTCAATGCTAAAATTATATGGAGCCAAAAGTAAAGACCATCGGAGTAACCTGGAGTTCTCATGCTTAGCCTGTGCTAGAAACGATAAAGGTTTGTGGTCTGTTTGCAACTTAAAGGCCTTCCCATACAGATAAATATTGAATTTCTTTATTGCCCATATTACTGCAAGACATTCTTTTTCGCTAGTTGAGTAATTGATTTCGGCTTTATTCAATTTTCTGCTAGCATATGCCACTGGGCTTAATTCCCCATCCAATGCATCTGATTTCTGTAGTAGAGTTGCACCTAACCCAATATTACTTGCATCCGTCCTTACTATGAATTCTTGACTTAAGTCAGGTAATTTCAAAATGGGTTTACTTGTGAGCTTTTCCTTCAATTCTTGGTAAGTCATTTCACATTGTGGTGTCCATGTAATGCGATCTGGATGTCCTTTACGTGTCAAATCAGTTAACGGTGCACATATGGAATTAAAGTTTTTGATATACTTCTGGTAGAAACCACATAATGAGACAAAGGATCTCACGTCCTTCTTGGTTTGTGGTCTCGGGGCTTTCTGTAGTTTCTCTAAATTCTTTGGGTCAGGGGTCATGTTTCCCTGATAAACTGTGTGTCCCAAAAATTCCAATTCTTTACATCCAACGCAACATTTGGTTGGTCGGGCTGTTAAATTTGCCTCCCTAAGTCGATCAAACAGCCTGTTCAGAGAGTCAATGTGTTCCTCAAATGTTTCTGTTGCTATAAGGATATCATCCATAAAATTTGTTATACAGGGATTATTCAGAGGATCCAATAATTTTCTCATCATTCTAGAGAAGACACTAGGCGCATTCTTCAATCCAAATGGCAATCTATTAAACTCATAGTGTCCTTCTGAGGTACTAAAAGCTAGGTATGGTCTAACCTCAGGCTTTACTGGAATCTGATAGTATCCTTTACTCAAATCCACTTTTGAGAAATATTTAGCTTTATTTAGTCTGGCAAACAGCTGAGTTGTATCCGGCAATGGATCCACCTGTCCTTCTGTAATAGCATTCAGTCTCCTGTAATCTATACAGAGTCTATGTTCTCCAGAGGGCTTCCTTAAGAGTACAACACCGGAACTATACGAAGACTCACTGTGCGAAATAATTCCTTCCTTCAATAGATAGTCTATCTCTTCCTTCAAAGCTTTCTCCTTAGCAAACGGAATCGAATATGGTTTCATACAGACAGGTGTGGAGTCTATTAGTTTCATATCATATTCCAATAGGTTTGTATGCCCTGGTCGGTCTGTTAACACCTCTGCATGATTATTTAGAACCTGTTGCACTCTCTCTTTCTGAGTTTTCGTTAAATGTGTACTGATTTTCACCTGTGCTGCTGTCTCACAGGGGTGTAATGGATATTCAAATGATGAAAGTGGTTCCTTTTTCATCTCCATGGCGATGGACAAGGTCAACAAGTGTGTCTCTTCCTGATGTTCTCTTTCCAAATATTTCTTCAGGAGATTCACATGATAGATTTTTTCTTTCCCCTTCTTATCTATCTTATAATTTGTTCTAGACACCTTCTCTAGAACTGTATATGGACCCTGCCATCCAATTTGTAACTTATTCTGACTCCCAGGCAAAAGAAGCAGTACTTTCTCTCCCACAGCCAAATTTCTGTCTTTCGCCTTCCTGTTATAATAGGCAGCATGTTTCTTCCTGGCTTGTTTTAAATTTTCATTGGCAAGTTTCCAGCCAGTTTTTAACCGAGTGGTCAGCTCATTCACATATTGGTATGAAGATGTAATGTTTTCCTCTGCCTTTTCATCAGTCCACGTTCTTAACAAAGCTACATATGGACCTTTAATTGTGTGGACCTATTTGTCCATGCACCGGTATGGTCTCTTCCACTCGAAGCTTTATAGTGATGATTTTTCCTCCCAGAATTATCATTCACAAAACGACCGCTACCAATTTTTCTTGTCTTGGGGCTTTCTCCCCTCTTAAAATTCTTGATGAGAGATTTCCTCTCTACATCCTCTTCCTCCAGTTTGTTTAAGTCCGATTGAGGGATTGTCGGCTTATCCTGGGGTAAGACATCTTTTTGCACTCTCCGCATAGTGGCCATTGTAAAACAGTTAAGTGAAGCTTGTCCGTGAAAAGGGGCTTCCCATTCCATTTGGTCCACTTTATCAAATCTATTTTTCTTTTTATTATCAGGCCTAATTTTGCCCCGTGGCGTGTCCAGGTCCTGATCCATGTTCCCACTTGTGGGTGTTCCCTCATGTGCTATGCTACACCTTTCTACAAAATTCTCAATGTCCCATCTTGCTTTGGGCCAATAATAATTGTGAGCCACCTTTTGAATGATGGTACCTATTTTCTCATGGTCCCCATCTGGTTTCACATGTATGCTCCTTATTAAGTCTGCCCTATATCTTTTAGGAAGTACCAGCTGTCCGTGACCTTTGGATCTAGCTCCAGTCTTCCTATACATCAACTTGTTTTTCATGTAAAAATCTCCCTTGCCTGGAGTTGTATGACAAGTTGACAATTTTCTGAAACAAGGCTTGAGTGTTTTATCCCCAGCCTGTGCCTTCCTCATCTCTTCTGGAGTGGTATCCAACATAATATCCTCCTCCTGTCTTGAGGTCGACCTGACCTGAAGGGTTGCCATATACACAGGTTTCCTTCTGCAACGGTCAGTGTCATGATTGTCCATCTGACAATTTTTACACCACCTTTTTCCTTGGTTGAAAGATTTTCTTTCATCATATTTCCTTTCATCGAATTGTGGGAATTTATTTTTATTTTCATACCGTGGCCTATCAGACTGGTGCTTACCTTTGTGTTGATCCCTAGGATCAAATTTATTAAAGTTCTGTGGTGCCCTAAAGTTATCCACTTGTTTCTTTTTATTACCTGTTACCTCTGCTTGAGCTGCTTGATACCTTTCAGCAACATTTAGCAACTCACCCAGCCTCTCTGCACCTTGTTCCATGAGAAACTTTCTCAGGTCTGGAGCCATGGACTCTCTTAATTGCTCTATAAGGACCATTTCCTTAAGATCTTGGGTTTTCCCCAGAGAAGTCCATTTCTCCAAGTATGTCTCTATTCGTGCAGAGAACTGGTGATAGGTTTCACCTGACAGTAGTTTAGCATTCCTAAATTTTTTCCTATAAAATTCTGCATTCTTTTCATACCTTAACAAAAGAGCCTGCTTTAGCATGTCATAATTTTCCTGATCACCTCTGCTCATTTTTGCAAAAACTTCATAAGCTGCCCCACGAAGTCCCTGAGATAACTTTAAGCTCCACCTTTCTCTCTCTAACCCATACGTGGTAGCTAATAGTTCATACCTATTTAGGTAGCTCTCTCTATATCATCGTCTTTCTCAACAAAATGATCTAAATGAAAATTCATAGCTGAGGTTGAGGCTCCTTGGCTAGCAGTGGCATCAGAGGCAAAGGGACTGGCACCATTTTCAGGAGCATGGCCCTGAAACTCAAACTCCCTTATTCGTAACTCATGTTCCCTTTGTAATCTCTCTCCTCCTTTTCTGCTTCCCTTTCTGCAGCTAATCTCTTGTCTTCCCTTTCTGCAGCTAATTTCTTCTCTTCCCTTTCTGCAGCTAATTTCTTCTCTTCCCTTTCTGCTTCCAATTTCTTAGCCTCTTTGTCAGCCTCAATCTGCAACCTCTTAGTCTCAGCCTCAGCTTGCAACCTCTTAGTCTCAGCCTCTAACTTTCTTTCGGCCTCTTTTTCTAATCTTCTTTCTTCGCGTTCAATAAATTTGTCACATTCCGTAGTGACATAGGCAACCATAACTTGCCCATCTAATCCTAACTCTTTTGCAGTCTGTACAGCAGCAGATCGAAACTTGGCCAGGTCCGCCATTGTCTATCAGGTAAATTTCTACAATGTCTAACCAACAATTTAATCTCTAAATATATCTAATGGACAACACAGGCACCGTGAGCTCAACCTTATTTAATTCCACCCAAGGATACCTTTTAATTCTTATATTCCCTGAAGTGAATTACCCCCAATATTTTTAATAGGGAAAGATTCAAAATCCCAAGAGCGAGACCCCAATATATGTGGTGAAGTGGGATGTTATAAATATTTATAGGGGACTTAGTGTACTGACTGAGATCAGCTGTGAAGGTATCTATATCTATTAAGAGTAGTGTATTATAGATAACCTTACTTGCTACCACATATCTATATATCTCAGTCAGAATTATTCTGGAATAGTGTGATGACTACGTTATGTGTCTAGGGTATGTGTATGATGAAGTGTAAGTCACAACAACAGACAGATAAACAATTTAATTTAATCCACTACTCTTGACAACACTGTGACACTCACATACATATAACACTCTATGAGAATATCTTAAGGAGTCACTGATAACTTTTCAAATAACAATATGTATTCATTGTTGTTATAAAGGTATATGTGTCCTGATTCAAATACAAAGGAACCAGGGATCACAATCAATTTTAATTACAAGTATATGTACAGACTTTATCAATATGAATATTGTAGTGACATATATTATTAAAAATATCCTATGTGTGTCAGTTGTGTAGTAGTAATATGAGGTAATACTGGTTTTGTTTTTGTTCAAGCTCTGTTGGTATTTGTCATCATGACTTCAATAGTTTGTCTTTTGGGACTAGTATTGGAGATGTTCTCAGTTCCTGATATTAAGACAATTAAATTCCCCTCTGAATGTTATTTTTACAAAGTCATTTCAAGATGAGGGGACATAATGTTGAGCTCAGCTGGCCAAATCAGCTTATCTTGCGTGATGGCGGCAGGAAAGGACTCCTCTGCTCGAATTCTCCCCTGGGCTCTGGAGACACCTCACTGATAGCTAAAAAGACCAAGGAGTATGCTGTCCGACTCTGGATTCAGCAAAGCTCTGACCAGGTGCTGCTCAGTACCATCAAGACCACGGTCCCTGAAATCAAGAAGGATGTACCTTCTACTTCATAACTAACTTATACTCTCTTTTTACACTGATCACAATACATCACAAACATTGAGTTCAGAGCGTTAGGCCAACTGTCAGCTTCATCTGAAATACTTTATACCAGTATTTACCTCCTTAATGGTTACCACGCCTCTGCCATTCCAGCATTATTTCTTTCTAGTCAATCATCCAGGTGTCAGTGTACTATTTGGCCATTCCATGCCGTTTTACTTTCCTCCGACACCCTCTGTTCAGGCTGGAGCATTATAGGCTTTATCTCCTGTTTGCCACTGAACTACACATATATATACAGGCATAAATTAACAATTCACATTCAATTTTCATTAAAAGATACTGAATGGTTCAAGCTTACCACAATTCATAGAATAAACACAGATACGTTGATTAGCAATGAATTCTGGCACATTTACTGGCACAAATTCCCATCTGCTTATGTTCCAGGCTTTTATTTAGCAAAAATATGAGCTGGCTTCAACGCACTGATGCTTTATCAAGCTTATTTAAACAAGTGGTTTCGAACTAACGCTCCTAAGTGATTATATCAGCGAGTCTGGCCAATCGAGCCACTTTTCGACAAGTGTTTGAAAAAATGTTACCTTCCTACGTCTCCCTAACAACCAAGATAGTATTTATAGCCCGACCAATCGTGGTTAGTCTTTCATTTGTTGCGCTCCAATCAATTTGGAGTTTACATGGTAGGCTATTTCTGTAACGTAAGGTTTTTTCAAACACGTTATAAAAAAATTTTATGAGCAGAAATGATTCCATGTTGTCAGGCATCCCCACTATTTTATTTTGGTTATAATTTATTAATTCCTGGACTATTTGCGTAACGTTTTACATATTCTTTGTCAGCAAGCCCTAAGGAACCCAAATATCCAAATTTAAAGGAGCTACGTGGCTGCGTTCAAAATATGCAATTACTTCTACCTCCTGTTTCGAAGATGTGCTGTCTGGGTACTGTAATGTTTTCAAACGTAAACCCATCTATTGTTATCTTTCCTAATAAGCGTTTTTTTTGTGATTTTAAAACCTAACTCTGGGAAGGGTAGTGAATTTATCACTGTCCGTCCGAAAAAGTTAGTGCATGTAGCCTAACACGCGTGATAGTAGTAATTGTGTATCGCGTTACGCTTGTTGGGGGTGGCATTAATAGCGAGACGCGTGTTTAATTTTGCATGCGTTCCTGATTTTATTCGCCCCTCTCTCTTTTTATTTGAGTCCATCTGTTCGTTCGTTTTGGTAACGCAGTATAATTAATGTTAGGATTAATTTAGGTCATTACGCAGGGTGCCTCTCAATGTTTTTCCAAGAAATACAGCACACGTTTCATTGAAGAAAGTGGGTAATAATACAGTAAGCTTTTACTATCAACGTGAAAGCGTTACAATTTGCAGACGAAGCAGAAAACAAGGGGGATTTCGAGTACCTTCTTTGTGACAGCACTGTTATTTTACCATTGCTCTTTTCTTTATTAATTTTATTTGTTAGGCTTCATATTTACCTAATAATTTATATATGTGGATTAGAATATTCCACGACAGTGGGTAGGTTTCCTAATTTTTTTAATTGTTCTAGGGCTGCGGCTTGATAAGCCTACTCTTTACGATTTCCAACTGCCGTGGGATTTTTAACGTGCGAAACCTGCACACGGGACCTCCTATTTTTTCTCCCTTATCCGAGAAGGCTAGGTATCTGATCTCACTACCCATGAGGCCGGGTTGGGGAGGGGGAGGGGTATGACGTAATTATGACCACTGGTTCTGGAAAAAAAAATATTTCAATAAATTATAGTCTCTCAACTGGGATTCAAACCCGGTACCTCTTGAATACGAGTCGGACCCCCTACTTCTGAGCCACTCTGACCCCGACAAACAATGATGACCTTCCTCATGGCCGGACATTGAGGTGTAATACAAACTTCTCCAACATGGGTCCGGACAACAGGGTACTCCTAAAGTTGTGTGAGGCCCACGGCAAGCAATTCCTCTGGGTAATTTTCCTCAAAATAATGGGAACTGTAAAAAGTAAAAGGGAAAGAAACAACTTTTGTTGCTGTTACCAAGTGCACATAGAAACATAAAGTAAATTTTCCACACATTCTGTTGTCATGAATCTTTAATTCGCCATTTCATTTTTTTTTTAAAATAAGGCATCTTAATTGTCTGTCTAATTCATAATTGAAAGAAAGGAGTACAGGGGACGATATAAATGTGAGGAGTTAATGTGATTGCATTTACAACAGGCCCCAAGTCTTTAAATTTTGCATTTATTTACGTTTTTCAGGGAAAGATTACGGTGGGATTTTTATCTTTTTCGTTTTTTTATTTCTCTTTGTATAATAATCGAGTTTGGATTTTTTGTGTAGATTAAGAATTACGGTTTCTAGAAGAGATGGTAGTTTTAACTTTTAGACTGGCACCAGCAGCTTTAATAGTTTATAAGATTTTTGCAGAGTTTGTTTCTAGGAGTTAAAGTTAATTCATAAAAGTAGAGCCATCAATGCTAAATTTTTAACTGACAACGCAAGTAGGTATTTTGTGAAAAGGTAGTAGGGAATTTTGATAGTTTCCTCAGAGTAGCTGCTTGTATTAATTAGTATTACTGTTATTTGTCAGAAGACAGGGGTATTTATTTTTCCTGGATTTGTGAATTTTAAATGGTGCAGCGTAAAACACGCTCGCGGAATTAAATTAATTTTAGTTCGTAACGGACATGCCATGAGTTACCCTCTTATCTAAATTATTATCAGAGTGCATTCATTCTTTTTATGAGATAATGAAAGCTTAAAGATGTGAGATGTTAAATACCATAATTTTGAGACACGATGCACGTAATTTCATTGTGATTTTCGAGGATTTGGAGAGAGGGGTACCGAAGCACGTGCTGCGTGTCTTTTCTTAGAGGGGTGAATCTGATGACGGAAGGAGAGGGGAGATAGCTGGGTGTCGTAAATTTATTTTGAGAGAAAAGAGTCGTAGAAATAGTGGTCCGGTTTAGAGTGGAAAATGATGATGGAAAGCTCAGTGATAGAAAATGTAGAGATTTAATAGTTACTTCACAGCGTGCTGGAGGAGAGTAAAGACAGACTTATTTACGACAAATCGTGTCTCTCATTCTTCTCTTTCACTCTCCTGGTCAAACAATTATTTGCCAGTTTTCCAGACTCGCATCTGCGCGCACACCGATTCGGTGTTTTCAAACACACACACGACGTTGATACAAACTATATTAAACGAATAGGGGAAATGTTGGGCTTTGGGTATATCCAACACACAGAACTAAATGAGTTTAGGTGATTTTATTCACTTTAAACATCAATCACTAAAAATATCAGATATTACATAAATTATCATAAGTACACAAATGCAAATAACAAGTTTGGGAGGGGGTGAAGAAGATTGGTATCGACTAAGCCCTTCCCGCTCATTAGACAAAGACAAACCCAGTCCAGAGATAGATAATATCAGGAACACGGGTACGTTAACCTAACAGTAAAGTTAATTACTCTGAAAGAGGTGTTACAAAATTTAGGTATAAGTGATAGAAAAAAAAAAACCTGTTCTTCCCAGCTGTTCTTCCCTTTACTAAGCAAATGGAAAGGAGGTGGTTTTAAACAGAGTTAACAAATTATCAACTATCCCACTTAAAGGAACAATGTAGGGTATACAGAAAAGATATATGTTACCAGGTAAGCAAGTTAACAAAATGGTCACACAAAAGAATTAATTTCCTGTCATTCATACACGCGCTAGCAAAGGCCTTCACTCATCTTGCTCTCACTTACCGATTGTGAAAAAATCTTGCACTCCATAGAATAACACAACAGCAGTTACACCTCAACTAAATGTATGAGTGTTTGTTCAAGTTCTAGCCCCAGATTAGCGGGTATGCGGTCAGCACATAAAAGGATCCCGTAATCGCTGGAAAATGAATCTGTCGTTGTGTCTCTTTTCTTAATAACAGTTTCTATGGGAGGGCACGGTCTCTGATACCGGGGTGAGGATGGTGTGGTCTATTTGACTATGCCGCTGATAATAAAATTCTTACGCGTGCTGGTACACTTTATCCGTGAGGTATGGTTTAAGTCCAGTGAGAAAACTAGTCACATCACTGTTCAGGAAATTATGAATTATCTCTCTGTTTCAGTAAGCTAACAAAGCTCGGGCCAGTGTTCTTCTTCCCGTTACGACTTAAGTTGTTTGATGGTGCGTTAAATTTGTCTTTGGGTGTGCTTTCTTTGCTATAAGTTAGATAGCGGAATTCCAAACATAGAATCGCCTCAAAGATTAAAAATTTACACAGTCTCAACAAGTTCTGCGTCAGGGGAACTCTACACACTGTTTATGCTTTGCTTTGCTTAGATTGATTTCTTTATTGCTTTCTTAATGCTGGGATCGCACAGGTTACGATCACTCTGTATGAAAGAAAAAAAAGACATGTAATATACCGAAAACAAATAACCTTCTAAAGCGCGATGAATTTCCCGTTAAGCCTATAATACACTCGAGTATTTAATTATGTATTTAATAAACACTGCGCGAATTCTAGTGGTTAAAAACACACATCTATAAAACTAAGACTTAACTGAATTTATTAATTATAAATTCCTTCGCGACTTTAAAAGTTAATTTAAGCATCTATTATCTTTTGAAATAATATAGTAGATAGATCATTATATTTAAAACTGGAACTCTTGAGATGGTTTAATTAAATAGATTTAAATTAACACAAAATCCCTTAAAATAGAATGACTAGACCACTGATCACTTTACACAATATATATTTTACCGCTTTGCACAGAATTAGAAATCACTGCAAATATATATAAAATCCAGGGGAAAATCTATAACAAGATTTCAATAAAGCTAGTGCTTCTGTAAAGGTCTGGCCAGCGAGTGATAACGTGTCTAGTTCTACATGGTCTATTTAGCTAAAATGAAATGTAAGTTGAGTGGGACATGATAAACTTGACAACTTATTTGATCTCACGAACTTTTGGGGATCTGACCGCCAAATCAAGAGATGAAGCCGCCCCCTGGTCTTCGTATCCGCTCGCTGCTGCCCGTTTCGCTTTCCCCCGTTCGCTCGGTTCCTCGATTGACACCGAGACGCGAAATTAGCGGCAAGCAACTGCGTCTCGTATCAGGGAAAACTACTGTCTTTGATAGCGCCGATAGTCTCCCCTAAGATCCCTCGGTCTGTCTCTTTGATCTCGTCGCTGTATCCTACATGAGTCCCGGTGGAATGCGTTCTGGCAAACGAAAAGTTACAACAAATGTTCAGGGGTTCTAATGTTATGAAAAGCTAAAGGTCCCTTTAAATCATCCATCATATCAGGGAAAATTCACTTGTCAAACTAGACGTACGTCACACTGGGTATGCATGGTAAAATACGATTTCAGTTCCTTTAGAGATTTTAATGTACATTGTTATCAGAATCGGGGGTAAATAATATTCCCGACACGTGGGTGAAGATTTCCCAATATTTACTTTACAATGTTGGCAGAGTATATACGCTAGGTATTTGTGTGTGTATTTAATTGTTCTTTAAGTGTGTGTACATTACCAGCGGACCAATTTGGGTCACGCTGTTGTTCAGAATGAGTGACTTTAAATGTTGGAGCAGGGGAAATTGTGTATTTTTCTCTGTGTGGGGAAAACCTACATTTTGAAGTCAGCAGTTACGGGTCTAGTTGGGATTTGTAATTAGTCCTTAATTAATAGACCTATGTTTATAATGGTGAATTCATGGAGACGGGAGATTATTGTCTCGGGTGAAGTCTATTGTATTTTGGTAGCCAGGTAAACACATCGATCATTGTTAAATAGTAGGGCCAGGAATTTACCGGCAACAGGGTCATGCAGTGGTTAGAATGTTATGACGGCTAACCTAAGCCGCCAGCATGTAAGAGAATTAAGCCAGCTGAGTCTGGAGATTAGAGTGGCGATAGGACAGTATTTGAGAGAAAGTGGGGGTAGGCATGTTTACTAATCGCTGAAGCGACACTAGAGCATGGGAGCTGTATGGAAGATTTGAAACTTAAGTGTTAGAGATTTGAAACTTAAGTGTTAGAGATTTGAAACTTGAGTTAGAGATTTGAAACTTAAGTGTTAGAGATTTGAGACTTAAGTGGTTGAAGAGTTGGGATTTAAGTGTTAAAGATTGAGAGTTAAGGGAGTTAAGTGTTAAGGAGATGGGAAATTTGTTGTGCGATATATATTTGTTATTGTTTTGTCCACAGCAGATATTTTCCAGGCGTGGCAGCTAGGGCTACAGTAGTCCTTCAGCTGGCTAGAAGTTCGCCGGTCTTCTCAGGAGAAGAAGAGTCGGCAGAGCCAGAAAAGAAAGTGGAGTGGTGACAAGGGGGTCACCGGTGCAAAAGTCTTTGTACCCAAGAGAGCAGGGAGCTGGAAGCATAGACTTCTTCAGCAAGAACAGATGTTCTTACCAAAATTCGGAGCTAGTTACGCTCATATTAAGCACACACTGATCCTAGGCGCAGGGCCTAAAAAGTGTCGTGAATTTCGGGCATAATAATCCCGACAGCCTTGAGCCCACGAGAGGGGTATCCGGGCTACTGCAAAGTAATAATTCGTCTATTTGGAAGCAGCAATAGACCACGTCTCGAGTTTAGTTTACCAAGCAAGTCAGCAGCTACAACAGGCGGAGAAGAGGGGAAAGGGTTAACATCCCTCTTAACTGCATCAGAGATAGATAGAGAGAAGGAGAGTAGTGGAGGAGTCGTTTCTGTAGGAACTAAGAGTGTCAGACAGACACTGAACATAACATTAGAACTCAGCAATTCATCTTTAAGTTGTGTAGGAGAGGATAGAAGAGTTCTTTTTCGTGGACAGTGTGTTAGCCAGAAAACGGTTAATTCGTCCAAAGCAGAGAAGCTGTGTAGAAATTTCAGATTTGTGACATCTGCCGACAGACCGACAGTAGTAGGTAGATAGTGGTATTTTCTTGTCAGCTGATTTTCTCTTTTTGTAAGGTGGATCTGAAGGATTGAGATTCCACTTAACCCAAATGTTGTATTATTTACCTTTCTTCCTTACAGGTTGAGGGGAGGGCGACGGGGGTTACCTTACTTAAATCACTGTACTTTATTGTGTGTGTTCTTTCCAGGTGTGTGTGTTTTCCAGGTGTGTGAACACGCATGTTAAATTCTATTTTGTAGTATGTTATATGAATTTTCTGTGGTGTAAATAAAATACATTGTAAATTTCAAGGCTGGATCAGTCACTTAATTCAACATACATGTTGTCTGTAAGTGGTGTCTGTGGTGTTAAGTAATTAAACCTTATCCCAGTCTTGGTAGTTAGAGGTAGTGAGGTTATCGCAAAACATTACGTCACCTAGTGGCAAGGGAGTCAATTTAGGTTCTCGACCCTTGACGCCAATAGCCTCATCTCCCACAGTCACTGTCATTTTTCTTCTGAAATCTATTTTCTTAGTCTTTCTTTCCACTAGGGTCTAGTCTATTTAGGTAGACAGCCTCTAGTCCTAAATCCACTTCGTGACAATAAAGAAAGAATATAACCACTGTACAACTCTAGGCAGTTTGTACATGGCGAATAATGACGGTTAGGCATGGGAGCACGTTATCATTTATTCATTTTACTAGCAATAACCCGTCAGAATTGACAGGTCTTTAATTGCAGCCATCTTGTCATTTTGATACATAATAATAAGTCTGCATTACTTTAAATTAAAATTTTGTCTTGAAGAAACAATCCAAATCTTGCATTTTAAGATTATTTTTAAGAAAAATGATGAGTTAAATCCGTTTCCCGAATGAAACTGGACAGAAGAGTATCTTGATTGTCTGTTGATTTAATCTGCATCTCCGCACCTTCCTGTCTCCAGTTCATGTACCGTTGGCTTCTTTCCATAATCAAACTGTTCATGCACACCGTCATTTGCGCACTTTTCTATTTTCGGGAGAGTACACATAAAGGAAACAATACAATTATTGTCTAACTTTCAACCACAGTTGCACCCCTTAGCTGTAGTTGAAAGTTAATGTACTCTCTCGAAAATAGAAAAGTGCGCAAATGACGGTGTGCATGATGTGACCGACCGACGTACTTACGACGGGAATTATGGTATTGCATCTTTCGGCTCCCCAAGAAGCATAGGCCTTTTAACAAACGTTTACCTCCCGTGCCTGTCGCGTGCATGTCGTGTGCCTGTCGCGTGCCATCAGCTCCACATCTTGTCATGTCTTTCTCATTATTTTCATTTCTTTCTCCCGTTCGCTCCTCCATTTTTATGGGCCCAGAAGTGAGGGGGTATACTCTACTACCTTCTACGGGGATTCTAGACCAACACTACCTTGTAATGCTGTCAGCCGGTTTCCTGATTGTGTCCTATCCATCGCCAGCGTCTTCTTCTGATCTCGTTCCATTGACACTTGCGTGGTTCTTGTTATCACTTTCACACTGGTGCCACCTATCGTGTCTTGTAAAATAAAATAAAACAATAGCAGCCACAATCAACGAAGACCGAATCAAAATAAATTTAGCTTTCAGACCACCTTTATGTGAATGGAAGTGAAAACAGATTAGCATATAATCCTTGTATGCTTTTTTTAGTTAACCTTTGTCAGCTTCATTACCCATAATTCGTTTCCAGTTAAAACAGAGCCTAGAAATTACCTTCATCAATAACGTTCAGCTCACTACGGAGCATTGACCTTCATCAATAACCTTCAGCTCACCATGGAGCATTGACCTTCATCAATAACCTTCAGCTCACCATGGAGCATTGACCTTCATCAATAACCTTCAGCTCACCATGGAGCATTGACCTTCATCAATAACCTTCAGCTCACCATGGAGCATTGACCTTCATCAATAACCTTCAACTCACCATGGAGCATTGACCTTCATCAATAACCTTCAGCTCACCATGGAGCATTGACCTTCAACAATAACCTTCAGCTCACCATGGAGCATTGACCTTCAGCAATACCTTCCAAGTTCTAATGTCCTGTGCCATCCCCTCAAAGTTGTTCAATGTCGTCTTTATCATTGTCATTTCTGCTTCCAGTTTTCTTCTCCGTGTGCTTTTCGGTCTCCTTCTTTCTCCTTTACCCTGGAAATTTCATAACAAGGACCTGCCTGGTAACGCTATCGACGGGTTCTCTAACGCTATCGACGGGTTCTCTAATGCTATCGACGGGTTCTCTAACGCTATCTACGGGTTCTCTAATGCTATCGACGGGTTCTCTAACGCTATCTACGGGTTCTCTAATGCTATCGACGGGTTCTCTAACGCTATCTACGGGTTCTCTAACGCTATCTACGGGTTCTCTAATGCTATCGACGGGTTCTCTAACGCTATCTACGGGTTCTCTAATGCTATCGACGGGTTCTCTAACGCTATCTACGTGTTCTCTAATGCTATCGACGGGTTCTCTAACGCTATCTACGGGTTCTCTAATGCTATCGACGGGTTCTCTAACGCTATCTACGGGTTCTCTAATGCTATCGACGGGTTCTCTAACGCTATCTACGGGTTCTCTAACGCTATCTACGGGTTCTCTAATGCTATCGACGGGTTCTCTAACGCTATCTACGGGTTCTCTAATGCTATCGACGGGTTCTCTAACGCTATCGACGGGTTCTCTAATGCTATCGACGGGTTCTCTAATGCTATCGACGGGTTCTCTAACGCTATCTACGGGTTCTCTAATGCTATCGACGGGTTCTCTAATGCTATCGACGGGTTCTCTAATGCTATCGACGGGTTCTCTAATGCTATCGACGGGTTCTCTAATGCTATCGACGGGTTCTCTAATGCTATCGACGGGTTCTCTAATGCTATCGACGGGTCCTCTAATGCTATCGACGGGTCCTCTAATGCTATCGACGGGTTCTCTAATGCTATCGACGGGTCCTCTAATGCTATCGACGGGTTCTCTAATGCTATCTACGGGTTCTCTAATGCTATCGACGGGTTCTCTAATGCTATCGACGGGTTCTCTAAATGTGTGTCGTATCCATGGCCAGCGTTTTCTTCTTCTCCTCGTCCACCAGCACCTGTCCGGTTCTTGTCCACAGATCAACATTGGTTGAAATATTACGGTCTAGTAACTAGACTTTAGACCAGACTTTCTCTCAGAATTGCACACCCCAGACACTGACCACTCACTAACGGACAGTCATAGCTTCATGTTATGTTAACAAAGCCTAGTTCAGGGGTTCTTAACCTTCCTTGTGCCATGGACCCTTCTGATTGTCCTTTGAAGGCTAGGAACCTCTTTTATTGTCTTGTGAAGGCTACGGACCTCTTTGATGGTCCTGTGTGTCAAGGCTACAGACCTCTTTGATTGTCCTGTGTGTCAAGGCTACAGACCTCTTTGATGGTCCTGTGTGTCATGGCTACAGACCTCTTTGATTGTCCTGTGAAGGCTACGGACCACTTTGATTGACCTGTGAAAGCTACGGACCTCTTTTATTGTACTGTGAAGGCTATGACCTCTTTGATTGTCCTTTGAAGGCTACGGAGCTCTTTGATTGTCCTTTGAAG
Source organism: Oreohelix idahoensis (assembly GCA_024509875.1). Taxonomy (NCBI): domain Eukaryota; kingdom Metazoa; phylum Mollusca; class Gastropoda; order Stylommatophora; family Oreohelicidae; genus Oreohelix; species Oreohelix idahoensis. The sequence continues at coordinate 328,367 of JAMPIV010013933.1, read as the reverse complement.
GCTACTGACATCTTTGATTGTCCTGCGTAGGCTACTGACTTCTTTGGTTGTTCTGTGAAGGATCCGGACGTCTTTGATTGTCCTGTGAAGGCTACGGACCTCTTTGATTGTCCTAAGAAGCCTACGGACCTCTTTGACTGTCATTTGAAGGCTACGGACCTCTGAGATTGTCCTGTGAAGGCTACGGACCTCTTTGATTGTCCTGTGTATGCTACTGACATCTTTGATTGTCATATGAAGACTACGGACCTCTTTGATTGTCCTTTGAAGGCTAAGGACCTCTTTGATTGTCCTGTGTAGGCTACTGACCTCTTTGATTGTCCTGTGTAGGCTACTGACTTCTTTGATTGTCCTGTGTAGGCTACTGACCTCTTTGATTGTCCTGTGTAGGCTACTGACCTCTTTCATTGTCCTGTGTAGGCTACTGACCTCTTTGATTGTCCTGTGTAGGCTACTGACCTCTTTGATTGTCCTGTGTAGGCTACTGACTTCTTTGATTGTCCCATGAAGGCTACGGACCTCTTTGATTGTGCGTTGAAGGCTACGGACCTTTTTACTGTTATGTGAAGGCTACGGACCCTTTGATTGTCCAATGAAGGCTACGGACCCTTTGATTGTCCAATGAAGGCTACGGATCACCTTTTAGAAAATAATGCACATAGGCGGATAAATAAAACTCGTTAAGCTTACTTATAGTCATAATGAAATACGAAAACTATCTGTAAAAATAAATTTTTCTTTAAATGCAACACTCTATAATAATATTCCGAATAAACATTTTGGTGACCAAAAAAAAATGCAAATTCTTAGGTAGCTTACACAGATACCCTAGAATCCATTCATGGGGGTCCATGGACCACTGGTTAAGAAACCCTGGACAGTTACTCTGTCACCACTACTGAGACATTAGAAAGATCTATCTCGTGTATCAGAGCCACGCTGTTATCACTATACCATTGCATTTTCCACGAAGAGCATCCACTCCAGTAATAACTGAATTTCTTGGTCGAAAAAAATTGCTTACTGGCATATCATGATCAGCTTAAGATGGCTACATGTTATCAACTTTAATCTTAACAAGAGTTTAACCAAATACTGTTTTGGTCATCACATTTTAAAGAAAGTAATTGTGTTTCTAAGATTACAAACTATAGAAGAAAGATGGGAAAAAATAGGAAGATAGAGGAAGACGGAAAAAAAGAAGGAAAAACGGAGGAATCGGGGGAGAGAGTGAAAGAGAGAAGAAGAAGAAGAAGAAGAAGAAGAAGAAGAAGAAGAAGAAGAAGAAGAAGAAGAAGAAGAAGAAGAAGAAGAAGAAGAAGAAACAAAGAAAAAGAAGAAGGAGTGGGAAAAGATAAGGACAAGATGAAGACTAAATTAAATAGAGCTGAACAAACTCGGAGAAAGAAGGATATTGAGGTCAAGGACTAGGGAAGACGACATGAGACAGAAACGAGGAAGAGGGAAGATAATTGGGGAGCAAATTGATATATGAAAAAAAAAAAGAATATGGATTAGGACATGGGACGGAAAGGAGGAGAAAAAGAAATAGAGGGGAGAGAGAAGAAGAATATCTATAAAAACGAATAAGAAATGGGAAATGAGACTGAGAAAATGGGGAACAGAAAGTGAGGAGGAAGAAGGAAAATGGAAACAGTGAAAGAAGAAGAAGAGGCGGAGAAGGAAATGAAATAGCTAATTAAAAAGAAAATTAAGAAAGAAGAGGGAAGAAGTAGAAAGAGAAAAAAATCGAAAAGATAAAACAATAAGATGGTTTGAAGATGATCGTCACGACGACATCATCTATGATGATGATTATCATGATTTATGATTATTTTCTCAACATTAACACCACTACCCCGACTAAAGCTATGCCTATAATAAGTAGCATAACTAGTCTTACAAATAGAACATTCTCTCACACCACCATTTCTACTGCCGCGACATTGATCCGACACTGAACTTCTTCTTCTTCTTCTTCCTCGTTCGCCCTGAAAAGGACGGTGGTTGTGACACTGAACAAGTGATGTGCATAAAGTCAGTTTCATCACTGGAAATTCCCGTTTGTTATCTGTCCCTTTCGCTTGATTGCTTACTGTGTAATCTTGTCTGAGCGCTGTAATGGCTGTTTCCATCCCCATTTTGTCAAGCTGAATGTCGTAAAATGCGATGCACTTTGTCCAATCATGAAAGGATAATCGTATGTTTGGCTAGATGAGCATACATAGAGCGATAGATCAATATATAACTAGATCGATACTCGTGAATGTAAATCTCACAGAAAGACACAATTCAAGAATGTTTTAAAATTCTCTTTTCATCTGTTTATAATCAGCTCTTTGTACGATGTAGAAATTAGTACGCCGCTGAATAAAAGCTGATATTTTCATTGATAATAAATTTGAATAGGCTTTTACAAGTGTGCCGGCAAGTAAAGCAATTATTTAAAAAAAACGCTTAATACAGACTTATATTTTGGCAGCAAGAAAGACAGAGTTGCAGGAAGGAACAGGAACTGATGCCAACATAATAAAACAAACAGTTAATAGGAGCTTTTGTTTCATTGGGAACTATGTCAATATCACAAGAAATCCAGAGCGGCACAAATACACAAATCTTCAACTCAAATGTCAAGCCAGTCTTATTGTATGGATCTGTAACATGGAAAATAACACAAACGACAAACAATAAGCTGCTGACAGATAATGAGAATAAATGAAAGAAATGATAATAAACACAAACTTGAAGAAACATGGACAACAAGATGTAGAATCTCAGACATATCTTGGCTGCAACATAGACAAAGTTGGAGGGACAGGCAATGATATCAAAATAAGAATACAAAAACCAGGAGTAGCTTTTACAGCATTTTAGAACGAACGAACCAAATCTTTATTTTATTAGGGTAAAGAAATAGGCATAATTGCCTTTTTTACATTTCTGCCCTGCAATACAATTTTCAGCGTTTTACAAATTAAAATAAAAATATTAACAACTTCAGACAGGATTAATTAATACTATCATCACAATCTGAAACTGAGCATACACAAGTAAATTAATATGAAACAAATATAAAGGTATGTTATCAGGCACTCGCAGGAAATAAAGAAGTAGAACACCAGACAACAGAAAAACAACAGACATGAGTGGCTTACCCAGGATTTGAACACTGGACCTTCCGTGCGACAACCCCGCCTAGCCATGCAAGCGAATCACACTATCCGCTCTGCCATCTACGCATCATCAAAAAATGATGTTTCAATGGCAGGTCAATAGTGCGAACCACAATACACGACACCAGAAGTCCTCCATGGGCAGTTCAGCCTATTAATGACGCAATCACTTCTGTTGTATTTCTATCAAGCAGTATAGGCCGAATCCAACAAGACCCTTAGGACCTTAATACTGTGTCCAGTAAATGATAGTAGACTAGAACAGTGAGAACAGGATAGTGGGTAGGTTTGGTATTGTACAAACATTTATTACAAATAAGGGAGGGAAACCTGAGGCCTGTAAACAGTAAATTAATATGAAACAAATATAAAGGTATGTTATCAGGCACTCGCAGGAAATAAAGAAGTAGAACACCAGACAACAGAAAAACAACAGACATGAGTGGCTTACCCAGGATTTGAACACTGGACCTTCCGTGCGACAACCCCGCCTAGCCATGCAAGCGAATCACACTATCCGCTCTGCCATCTACGCATCATCAAAAAAATGATGTTTCAATGGCAGGTCAATAGTGCGAACCACAATACACGACACCAGAAGTCCTCCATGGGCAGTTCAGCCTATTAATGACGCAATCACTTCTGTTGTATTTCTATCAAGCAGTATAGGCCGAATCCAAAAAGACCCTTAGGACCTTAATACTGTGTCCAGTAAATGATAGTAGACTAGAACAGTGAGAACAGGATAGTGGGTAGGTTTGGTATTGTACAAACATTTATTACAAATAAGGGAGGGAAACCTGAGGCCTGTAAACAGTAAATTAATATGAAACAAATATAAAGGTATGTTATCAGGCACTCGCAGGAAATAAAGAAGTAGAACACCAGACAACAGAAAAAACAACAGACATGAGTGGCTTACCCAGGATTTGAACACTGGACCTTCCGTGCGACAACCCCGCCTAGCCATGCAAGCGAATCACACTATCCGCTCTGCCATCAACGCATCATCAAAAAATGATGTTTCAATGGCAGGTCAATAGTGCGAACCACAATACACGACACCAGAAGTCCTCCATGGGCAGTTTTCAGCCTATTAATGACGCAATCACTTCTGTTGTATTTCTATCAAGCAGTATAGGCCGAATCCAACAAGACCCTTAGGACCTTAATACTGTGTCCAGTAAATGATAGTAGACTAGAACAGTGAGAACAGGATAGTGGGTAGGTTTGGTATTGTACAAACATTTATTACAAATAAGGGAGGGAAACCTGAGGCCTGTAAACAGTAAATTAATATGAAACAAATATAAAGGTATGTTATCAGGCACTCGCAGGAAATAAAGAAGTAGAACACCAGACAACAGAAAAAAACAGACATGAGTGGCTTACCCAGGATTTGAACACTGGACCTTCCGTGCGACAACCCCGCCTAGCCATGCAAGCGAATCACACTATCCGCTCTGCCATCTACGCATCATCAAAAAATGATGTTTCAATGGCAGGTCAATAGTGCGAACCACAATACACGACACCAGAAGTCCTCCATGGGCAGTTCAGCCTATTAATGACGCAATCACTTCTGTTGTAGTTCTATCAAGCAGTATAGGCCGAATCCAACAAGACCCTTAGGACCTTAATACTGTGTCCAGTAAATGATAGTAGACTAGAACAGTGAGAACAGGATAGTGGGTAGGTTTGGTATATTGTACAAACATTTATTACAAATAAGGGAGGGAAACCTGAGGCCTGTAAACAGTAAATTAATATGAAAAACAAATATAAAGGTATGTTATCAGGCACTCGCAGGAAATAAAGAAGTAGAACACCAGACAACAGAAAAACAACAGACATGAGTGGCTTACCCAGGATTTGAACACTGGACCTTCCGTGCGACAACCCCGCCTAGCCATGCAAGCGAATCACACTATCCGCTCTGCCATCTACGCATCATCAAAAAATGATGTTTCAATGGCAGGTCAATAGTGCGAACCACAATACACGACACCAGAAGTCCTCCATGGGCAGTTCAGCCTATTAATGACGCAATCACTTCTGTTGTATTTCTATCAAGCAGTATAGGCCGAATCCAACAAGACCCTTAGGACCTTAATACTGTGTCCAGTAAATGATAGTAGACTAGAACAGTGAGAACAGGATAGTGGGTAGGTTTGGTATTGTACAAACATTTATTACAAATAAGGGAGGGAAACCTGAGGCCTGTAAACAGTAAATTAATATGAAACAAATATAAAGGTATGTTATCAGGCACTCGCAGGAAATAAAGAAGTAGAACACCAGACAACAGAAAAACAACAGACATGAGTGCTTACCCAGGATTTGAACACTGGACCTTCCGTGCGACAACCCCGCCTAGCCATGCAAGCGAATCACACTATCCGCTCTGCCATCTACGCATCATCAAAAAATGATGTTTCAATGGCAGGTCAATAGTGCGAACCACAATACACGACACCAGAAGTCCTCCATGGGCAGTTCAGCCTATTAATGACGCAATCACTTCTGTTGTATTTCTATCAAGCAGTATAGGCCGAATCCAACAAGACCCTTAGGACCTTAATACTGTGTCCAGTAAATGATAGTAGACTAGAACAGTGAGAACAGGATAGTGGGTAGGTTTGGTATTGTACAAACATACAACAGAAGTGATTGCGTCATTAATAGGCTGAACTGCCCATGGAGGACTTCTGGTGTCGTGTATTGTGGTTCGCACTATTGACCTGCCATTGAAACATCATTTTTTGATGATGCGCAGATGGCAGAGCGGATAGTGTGATTCGCTTGCATGGCTAGGCGGGGTTGTCGCACGGAAGGTCCAGTGTTCAAATCCTGGGTAAGCCACTCATGTCTGTTGTTTTTTCTGTTGTCTGGTGTTCTACTTCTTTATTTCCTGCGAGTGCCTGATAACATACCTTTATATTTGTTTCATATTAATTTACTGTTTACAGGCCTCAGGTTTCCCTCCCTTATTTTTAATAAATGTTTGTACAATACCAAACCTACCCACTATCCTGTTCTCACTGTTCTAGTCTACTATCATTTACTGGACACAGTATTAAGGTCCTAAGGGTCTTGTTGGATTCGGCCTATTTATATTTGTTTCATATTAATTTACTGTTTACAGGCCTCAGGTTTCACTCATTTGTAATAGAGAGAGGGAGAGAGAGAGAGAGAGGGAGAGAGAGAGAGGGAGAGAGAGAGATAGATAGAGAGAGAGAGAGAGAGAGAGAGAGAGAGAGAGAGAGGCCAAGCAATAAAGCTACTTACTATTAAAAATTCAATTTAAAATTGATAATATTACAATGACAGTGAAATGCTCATGGAAACGTTGAAATAACTGAAACAGAATTGTCGTTAAATGTGTGTACAAGATTTCATGACATGTGAATGCAGATGTCTTTTGAATAATATGTAATTATCAGTTTGACAGACTTGGGTAGGGAATTCCACGCTAAACCCCCTGCATAACTAAAACAACTTCGGAAGAGGTCAGTTCGAGGTTTTGCAAGGTCCAAAAGTAGGTCGCCACGTATAAAATATGAGCAGTATTTATAGCGAAAGAACATTTGCAAGTATGAAGGCGCGCTGCCGTGTAAAATTTGATGCACAAACAGGAGATCTTGGAAGAAGAAGAATTTTTTAAGAGGAAGAACATTCAGCTGTGAAAATAGCTGAGCACTGGGAATGTTATCATTCAGGCAAACAAGTCGTAGCGCCCTTTTATGTAAGGATTTTAGGCGTTTCAAAAACCACAAGCCACAGCGACTCGAAATATTTGAGCAATAAGAAAGGTGACTTTGAATATGTGCATAATAGAATATAAGTCTAAAGTGTGGACATAAAAAATGTTTGATTTTTGAGAGTTGAAACAATTTTTGTGAGATCTTGTTTGCGATGAAATAGACATGTGACTTCCAGCTTAGAGACTGGTCGATGACCACACCCAACAGTCTGTGGTCCGTAACTTGCTTAATACGTTCTCCGTCTAGAGATAAAGATAACGTATTTGGTTGACAGTGCAGAATCTTTTGGCGGGTTGAGGTAATCAAAGATTGAGTTTTGTTTTTATTAATGGACACACTATTAATAGTGCACCATGCTTGTACAATGTCCAGGTGATGCCGTAAAAGAGACTGAACAGTGTTAATGTCTGTGCCAGCTACTGTTACTGTGGTATCATCAGCAAACATAAGACAATCGTCATGTGGCAATGACAAGGGCAGGTCATTGATGAAGATGCTGAAGAGTAAGGGTCCTAGTATCGAGCCCTGCGGGACATCCACTGTAGTGGTGTATGATTTAGAGAGCACACTATTGTATAAGATTCGTTGTGTTCTGTTTTCAATGAATGATTTTATTAATGTGATCACTTCTGGATGAAATTTGTACACCGCAAGTTTTTGATCAGCAACGAGTAGTCAATTGTATCAAATGCTTTGTAAAGGTCAATTAATAATACTCCATTTATTTTTTCGCAGTTGATATTAGAATGCCAGATTTCGGTAATCTTAGTCAACAAGGATTGACAAGAGTGTTTGTAGGAAATCCAGATTGGTTTTCAAGATTGTAGCTGTTCAGTGAAGAAAGAATATGTTTATACACGTGTCGTTCAAGAGGTTTAGTTATGACTGATAGTAGGGAAAACGGCCGGTAGTTTGTGACGACATTAATATCACCTTTTTTAGGTACTGATACCACTAAGCCTGTTTTCAGTCGTTGAGGAAACACTTTCTTTGTGAGGCACAGATTGTAAATGTAAGTGAGTGAGTCGCATACAACAGGCTCTGCAAGCTGAAGTATTCTCGGAGATATTCCATCTTCACCGCACGATTTCTTCTGAGGTAATGATTTAATTAAAATAGAAACCTCCGAGATTGACAGTAAAGGTAATTCAGGAAGGTGGGCTTCGTTTAACCTCGATTGAACGAAATCAGAAAGAGCAGTACAATTCAGTTGCTGATGATTTATCCCGGATGTTCGTGCGATCGACGAGAAGAACTGGCAATATTCATCACCATTAATGTTTGTAGCTTGCTGTCGGAGGTTATGCCTGCGTACATTTGTGAGAAGGTTAATAGCGCTCCAGATTTCAGATGAGCTCCGGCTGTCGTCAATAATGGACCCGAGGTGCTGTCTTTTAGACTTCCTTAAAATGTACTGCTCTAAGTTTCTATATTTTCTATAGCTTGCATGGTCTCCAATCTTCTTGAAATAGTCTCGCAGTTGCCTAGTTTTCAGGTATTCCAAAGTTATCCATGGAGGCATAATTTTTGACTTGACACGTTTTATACGCACAAGAGCATGTTTGTTAAGAACTTAAGTGAATGCTGTCAGCCATATTTCTAGGGCTTCAGTCTGATCAGATACTCCATAGCCATTATCAAAATGTGTCGCTAAGAGATCAGACAGGAACTTGGAGCTATCAAAATTCTTGAATATTCGTGCTTGTACAACCTGGTGACAGAGTTTAGGAATTCGAACTCCCTTTTTGGTCCATGTGCAACATATGGGGTAGTGATCGCTTAGACCACATACGGGAACGCAGACTTCAATGATGTGAGCAGTGTTAGTAACATACAGATGATCTATGCAGGTTTATGACCTGTCTGTGCCTCGGGTTGGTAGCGATATCAACTGGTTCAGGTTGTACAGGGCATTCAATTTATCCCAATTAACGTTTCGCTTCAAGGTATCAATATTGAAGTCTCCCATTATTAATAGTTCTGTGGTAAAGTGGGATGATATAAATATTTATAGGGGACTGAGTGTACTGACTGAGATCAGCTGTGAAGGTATCTGTATCTAATAGGTGTAGTGTTTTACAGATAACCTTACTTGCTACCACATTTATAACTCAGTCAGAATTATTCTGGAATATTGTGATGACTACGTTAAATGTCTAGGGTTATGTAAATGATGAAGTTTAAGTCACAACAACAACAGACAGATAAACAATTTAATTTATTCCACCACACTTGACAACACTGTGACACTCACACACATTTAACACTCTATAAGACTATCTTAAATGAGTCACTGGTAAAGTTTCAAATATTTATGTATTAATTACTTTCACTATTATATATATCCTGATTCAACTACAAAGTGAACCATGAATCACATTCAAATGTAATCACAATTTATATGTACAGAATTTATAGATATGAACATTGTATTGACATATTTTATTAATATTATCCTATGTGTGTCAGTGTGTAGTAGTACTATGAGGTAATACTGGTTTTGTTTTTCAAGCTATGTTGTTATTTGTCATCATGACTTCAAGTGTTTGTTTATCTGGGAAATAGTATGGGGAAAAAGTTCACAGTTCCTGTCAATTTAAACAAGGTATTGTCCCTCTTTTTTACTAAAATGTCAATTTTTGAGGGGACACATAATGTTGAGCTCCACTGGCCACAGAGGCTTAACTTTCGTGATGGCGGCAGGAAAAGACTCCTCTGCTCGATTGCTCCCCTGTGTTCTGGAGACACCTCACTAGTCGCTATCTGGACCCAGGAGTATGCTGTCAGCCTCCAGATTCAGCAAAGCTCAGACCAGGTGCTGCTCAATAACTTTAGGACCACAGTCCCTGAAACAAGAAGGTTGTACCTCCTACTTCATAACTAATTTATAATCTATTTCCAGACTGAACACAATACATGACAAACACTGAGTTCAGAGCGGTAGGCCAACTGTCAGCTTCATCTGAAATAATTTACACCAGTATACTCCTCCCTAATGGTCACTACGCCTCTGCAATTCCAGCATTAGTTCTTCTAGTCAATAAGATAGGTGTCAGTGTACTGTTTGGCCATTCCATGCAGTTTTACTTTTCTCCGACACCTTCTGTTCAGGTTGGAGCACTATATAGGCCATGCCTCATGTTCGCTACTGAACCACACACATATACAGACATAAATTATCAATTTACATTCAATTTTCATTAAAAAAGATATCAAATATTTCAAGCTTACCACAATTCATGGAATAATACACAGTTACGTTGACTGGCAATGAATATAGCACAATTTCGATCTGCCGATGTCCCAGGCTTTTATTTAGAAAAATATGCACTGGCGCTCAACGCACTGGTTCTTTAGTAAGTTTATTTGAAAATGTGGTGCTGACCTGACGCTCCTAATTGACTATATTGGCGGGTCTAACCAATCGAGCCATGTTTACACATGCGTTTGAAAAAAAGTACCCTTCCTTCCGTCTCCCCTAACAACAAAAGATAGTATTTGTAGCCCGACTAATCGTGTTTAGCCTTACATTTACTGCGCTCCAATCAAATAGGATTTAACATGGGGACCTATTTCCCGTACAATGGTGGTGTCAAAATCTGCCACTGAGCGATTCTGATTTTGGTGTTGTCTGACACCCTCACTATTTCTTTTGGCTATAATTTGTTAATTCCTAGACTGTTTGCGTAACGTTTAACATATTCTTTGTCAGCAAGTCCTAAGGAACCCAAATATATAAATTTAAAGGAGCTAAGTGGCTGCGTTCAAAATATGCTTTTTCTTCTAGGATAGTCGTGCTGTTGCCACCTCCTCACTTCCAAACTTTATGGTGTCTGGTGTACTGTCATGTTTTCAGACATAAAACAGTATAATGTCATATTTCCTAATAAGCATTTTGTAAGTTTTTAAAACCTAACTCTCGTATGGGTAGTGTTTTTTATCACTGTCGATTTGAAAAAAAGCTAGTGCTTGTGGCCTTACACGCGTGATGGTAGTAATTGTATAGCGAGACGCGTGTTAGTGTGGCATGCGTTCCGGCTTTCAGCCCTCCCTTCTCTCTATCCTAATTCCATCTGTCTTTCGTTTATGGTAACTTAGTGTATAAAATGACATGAATGGAATATTAAATATAGGTCAGCTTGCGTATCTCAAGGTTTTTCTTAGAAAGGCAGTACACGTTTTATTGAGTTGTGGAAACACGTGTATGCTGCAGTAGGCTTTTACTATCAACGTGAAACGTTACAATTTGCAGACGAAGTAGAAAACAAGGGGGATTTCGAGTACAGTCATTGTGACAGCACTGTTCTTTACCATTCTTCTTTCCTTTTATTGAAGTTATTTGTTAGGCTTTACATTTACTTTTTAATTTATATATGTGGATTAGAATTTCACACGACAAATTCTCCCCACTTAAAACAGACGTTATATGTCAGTCTATAATTCTATATACATATAGATAAATTTATTATTATTCCTGGGGTTTAGGGTGATTCTCATCACACGGATGGCGGCTTAAAAAATCCGCTCCCAGATTTGTTTTTCCACTTATATACTCTATGCTAAACTCATATGGTTGCATCAGTAATGACCAACGGAGTAATCTAGAATTTTCATGTCTAGCTTGCGCTAGAAACGACAAGGGTTTGTGATCCGTTTGCAACTTAAATGCCTTACCATACAGATAAATATTGAATTTCTTTATCGCCCATATTACTGCAAGACATTCTTTTTCGCTAGTTGAGTAATTGGTTTCAGCTTTATTCAACTTTCTGCTAGCATATGCCACTGGGCTTAATTCCCCATCCAATGCATCTGATCTCTGTAGCAGAGTCGCACCTAACCCAATATTACTGGCATCCGTCCTTACTATGAATTCTTGACTTAAGTCAGGTAATTTCAAAATAGGTTTACTTGTGAGCTTTTCCTTCAATTCTTGGTAAGCCATTTCACATTGGGGTGTCCATGTAATTCGATCTGGATTTCCCTTACGTGTCAAATCAGTTAACGGTGCACATATGGAATTAAAGTTTTTGATATACTTTTGGTAGAAACCACATAATGAGACAAAGGATCTCACGTCTTTCTTGGTTTGTGGTCTCGGGGCTTTCTTAGTTTCTCTAAATTCTTTGGGTCAGGGGTCATGTTTCCCTGATAAACTGTGTGTCCCAGGATCTCTAATTCTTTACATCCAACACAACATTTAGTTGGTCGGGCTGTCAAATTCGCTTCTCTAAGTCGATTAAACAGCATGTTCAGAGAGTCAATGTGTTCCTCAAATGTTTCTGTTGCTATAAGGATATCATCCATGAAATTTGTGATACATGGATTATTCAGAGGGTCCAATAATTTTCTCATCATTCTAGAGAAGACACTAGGCGCATTCTTCAATCCAAATGGCAATCTATTAAACTCATAGTGTCCTTCTGAGGTACTAAAAGCTAGGTATGGTCTAACCTCAGGCTTTACTGGAATCTGATAGTATCCTTTACTCAGGTCCACTTTTGAGAAATATTTAGCTTTATTTAGCCTGGCAAACAACTGATTTGTATCCGGCAATGGATCCACCTGTCCTTCTGTAATAGCATTCAGTCTCCTGTAATCTATACAGAGTCTATGTTCTCCAGAGGGTTTCCTTAAAAGTACAACACTGGAACTATACGAAGATTCACTGTGTGAAATAATTCCTTCCTTCAACAAATAGTCTATCTCTTCCTTCAAAGCTTTCTCCTTAGCAAAAGGAATCGAATAGGGTTTCATACAGACAGGTGTGGGGTCTATCAGTTTCATATCATATTCCAATAGGTTTGTATGCCCTGGTCGGTCTGTTAACACCTCTGTATGAGTATCTAGAACCTGTTGTACTCTCTTCTTTTGCTCTTTCGTTAAATGTGTACTGATTTTCACCTGTGCCGCTGTCTCACAGGAGTGTAATGGATATTCAAATGATGAAAGTGGTTCCTTTTTCATCTCCATTGCAATGGACAAGGTCAACAAGTGTGTCTCTTCCTGATGTTCTCTTTCCAAATATTTCTTCAGGAGATTCACATGATAGATTTTTTCTTTCCCCTTCTTATCTATCTTATAATTGTTCTAGACACCTTCTCTAGAACTGTATATGGACCTTGCCATCCAATTTGTAACTTATTCTGACTACCGGGCAGAAGAAGCAGTACCTTCTCTCCCACAGCCAAATCTCTGTCTTTAGCTTTCCTGTTATAATAGGCAGCATGTTTCTTCCTGGCTTGTTTCAAATTTTCATTGGCAAGTTTCCAGCCAGTTTTTAAACGAGTGGTCAGCTCATTCACATATTGGTATGAGGATGTAATATTTTCCTCTGCCTTTTCATCAGTCCACGTTCTTAACAGAGCTTCGAGTGGACCTTTTATTGGCCTTCCAAATAATAATGTTGCCGGGGCCATTCCGGTTGAACTATGGGGTACCTCCCGATAAGCAAAGAGGGCGGCGTGAAGGTACTGATCCCATGTATCTGGTTTTTCGTGTGCCAACTTTCTCAGGATCGACATCAACGTGCCATTAAATCTTTCCACTTGGCCGTTCCCTTGTGGGTGGTACACACTACAATGGAAGTGTTTGGCCTGGAAGATCCTGAAAACTTTTTCTGTTAGTTTCCCCTTGAACTGAGAGCCATTATCAGTCAAGATTTGATTGGGAAAGCCTAACCTTGTGAAAATTGTGAGCAATGCCTCTGCCACATGTTTAGAATCAATCGATGACAGGGCTACCGCCTCTCCCCACATAGAACAAGTGTCCACCAGAGTCAGAATGTAGCTGTTCCTTCTCTTGGTTCGGGTGAGAGGTCCCACAAGATCCACGGCAACTCTCTCAAAGGGTGTTCCCACTATGGGCATTTCTCCCAGAGTTGCTGGTGCAGTCCAATGTTTAGGTGCTACTCGTTGGCACTCTGGACAGGATTTTACATATCGTTTGATATCTTCAGTTATCCCTGGCCAGAAATAGTGACAAGCTATACGCTGTCCTGTTGCGCTGATCCCCATATGACCACTGAAGGGAATCGCATGCCCTAGTTCCAACACTTTAGTCCTATATGAAGTGGGAAGGACCAGCTGTCCGTGACCATTGGATTCAGATCCAGCCTTCCTATAAATCAGTTTGTTCTTCATATAAAATTCTCCCTTGCCTGGAGGTGTATGAGATTTGGGCAACTTCTTGAAACACGGCTTGAGTGTTTTGTCCTCCGCCTGTGCCTTCCTCATCTCATCTGGATGAGTATTTATTGGATTATCCTCCTCCTTTTTAGACTGTGATCTGGTCTGCACTGTTGCCAATATCACAGGTCTCTTGGGATTCCCCAAGAAGACATATCTACACCCCAATATCAGAGGGTAGATTGGCTCATTTATCACTGCTGCTTTTATGATTCCTTCCACATATCGCGTTTTCACCTTTATCCGGGCGACGGGAAGTGTCATGGTAGCTACATCCTTGGTTGCAGTTTGAATCTCCACTGTTTCTGTGGTGTATTGATCTGCCTGCACCAGGTGAGAACTCACAACGGAATCGTAATCTAAACCGGTATCATATAAACACCTTATAGTGACACCATTACAGATGACATCTTCACACACTGGGGGGTGGTATGGTTCCTGTAGTTCTGCAGGTTTGACCTTTTTTTTCCTTTTTCCCAGATGTCATAGCAGCACAATGAGGAGGTTTCCTTCTACAATGGTCAGTGTCATGATTGTTCATCTTACAATTTTTACACCACCTTTTCCCTTGGTTGAAAGATTTTCTTTCATCATATTTCCTTTCATCGAATTGTGGGGTTTTATTTTTATTGTCATACCGTGGCCTATCAAATTGGTGCTTACCTTTGTTTTGATCTCTAGGATCAAATTTATTAAAGTTCTGTGGTGCCCTAAAATTATCCACCTGTTTCTTTTTATTACCTGATACCTCTGCCTGAGCCGCTTGATACCTTTCTGCAACATTTAGCAACTCACCCAGCCTCTCTGCACCTTGTTCCATGAGAAACTTTCTCAGGTCTGGAGCCATGGACTCTCTTAATTGTTCTATAAGGACCATTTCCTTAAGATCTTGGGTTTTCCCCAGAGAAGTCCATTTCTCCAAGTATGTCTCTAACCGTGCAGAGAACTGGTGATAGGTTTCACCTGACAGTAGTTTAGCATTCCTAAATTTTTTCCTATAAAATTCTGCGTTCTTTTCATATCTTAACAAAAGAGCCTGCTTTAGCATGTCATAATTTTCCTGATCACCTCTGCTCATTTTGGCAAAAACTTCATAAGCTGCCCCACGAAGCCCTTGAGATAACTTTAAGCTCCACCTTTCTCTCTCTAACCCATATGTGGTAGCTAATAGTTCATATCTATTTAGATAGCTCTCAATATCATCGTCTTTCTCAACAAAATGATCTAAATGAAAATTCATAGCTGAGGTTGAGGCTCCCTGGCTAGCAGTGGCATCAGAGGTAAAGGGACTGGCACCATTTTCAGGAGCATGGCCTTGAAACTCAAACTCCCTTAGTCGTAACTCGTGTTCCCTTTGTAATCTCTTCTCCTCCTTTTCTGCTTCCCTCTCTGCAGCTAATCGCTTGTCTTCCCTTTCTGCAGCTAATTTCCTCTCTTCTCTTTCTGCAGCCTGTCTTCTTTCCTCGGCTTCCAATGCTTTAGCCGCTTTAGCCTCTTTGTCAGCCTCAATCTGCAACCTCTTAATTTCCTTTTCAGCCTCTAACTTTCTTTCGGCCTCTTTTTCTAATCTTCTTTCTTCCCGTTCAATATATTTGTCACATTCAGCAGTGACATAAGCAATCATAATTTGCCCGTCCATTCCTAACTCTTTCGCAGTCTGTACAGCAGCAGATCGAAATTTGGCCAGGTCCGCCATTTTCTAACAGGTAAATTTATATAATGTCTAACTAAACAATACAATCTGATATTACTTATCCAAAGACACCACAGGCACTGAGAGCTCAACGTTATTTATTTTCACCCAAGGATACCTTTTTAATTTCTATTATTCCCTGAAGTGAATTACCCCCAATATTTTTAATAGGGAAAGATTCAAAATCCCGGGAGCGAGACCCCAATATATGTGGTAAAGTGGGATGATATAAATATTTATAGGGGACTTAGTGTACTGACTGAGATCAGCTGTGAAGGTATCTGTATCTAATAGGTGTAGTGTTTTACAGATAACCTTACTTGCTACCACATTTATAACTCAGTCAGAATTATTCTGGAATATTGTGATGACTACGTTAAATGTCTAGGGTTATGTAAATGATGAAGTGTAAGTCACAACAACAACAGACAGATAAACAATTTAATTTATTCCACCACACTTGACAACACTGTGACACTCACACACATTTAACACTCTATAAGACTATCTTAAATGAGTCACTGGTAAAGTTTCAAATATTTATGTATTAATTACTTTCACTATTATATATATCCTGATTCAACTACAAAGTGAACCAGGAATCACATTCAAATGTAATCACAATTTATATGTACAGAATTTATAAATATGAACATTGTAGTGACATATTTTATTAATATTATCCTATGTGTGTCAGTGTGTAGTAGTACTATGAGGTAATACTGGTTTTGTTTTTCAAGCTATGTTGTTATTTGTCATCATGACTTCAAGTGTTTGTTTATCTGGGAAATAGTATGGGGAAAAAGTTCACAGTTCCTGTCAATTTAAACAAGGTATTGTCCCTCTTTTTTTTTTCTAAAATGTCAATTTTTGAGGGGACACATAATGTTGAGCTCCACTGGCCACAGAGGCTTAACTTTCGTGATGGCGGCAGGAAAAGACTCCTCTGCTCGATTGCTCCCCTGTGTTCTGGAGACACCTCACTAGTCGCTATCTGGACCCAGGAGTATGCTGCCAGCCTCCAGATTCAGCAAAGCTCAGACCAGGTGCTGCTCAATAACTTTAGGACCACAGTCCCTGAAACAAGAAGGTTGTACCTCCTACTTCATAACTAATTTATAATCTATTTCCAGACTGAACACAATACATGACAAACACTGAGTTCAGAGCGGTAGGCCAACTGTCAGCTTCATCTGAAATAATTTACACCAGTATACTCCTCCCTAATGGTCACTACGCCTCTGCAATTCCAGCATTAGTTCTTTTCTAGTCAATAAGATAGGTGTCAGTGTACTGTTTGGCCATTCCATGCAGTTTTACTTTTCTCCGACACCTTCTGTTCAGGTTGGAGCACTATATAGGCCTTGCCTCATGTTCGCTACTGAACCACACACATATACAGACATAAATTATCAATTTACATTCAATTTTCATTAAAAAGATATCAAATATTTCAAGCTTACCACAATTCATGGAATAATACACAGTTACGTTGACTGGCAATGAATATAGCACAATTTCGATCTGCCGATGTCCCAGGCTTTTATTTAGAAAAATATGCACTGGCGCTCAACGCACTGGTTCTTTAGTAAGTTTATTTGAAAATGTGGTGCTGACCTGACGCTCCTAATTGACTATATTGGCGGGTCTAACCAATCGAGCCATGTTTACACAAGCGTTTGAAAAAAAGTACCCTTCCTTCCGTCTCCCCTAACAACAAAAGATAGTATTTGTAGCCCGACTAATCGTGTTTAGCCTTACATTTATTGCGCTCCAATCAAATAGGATTTAACATGGGGACCTATTTCCCGTACAATGGTGGTGTCAAAATCTGCCACTGAGCGATTCTGATTTTGGTGTTGTCTGACACCCTCACTATTTCTTTTGGCTATAATTTGTTAATTCCTAGACTATTTGCGTAACGTTTAACATATTCTTTGTCAGCAAGTCCTAAGGAACCCAAATATACAAATTTAAAGGGCTAAGTGGCTGCGTTCAAAATATGCATTTTCTTCTAGGATAGTCGTGCTGTTGCCACCTCCTCACTTCCAAACTTTATGGTGTCTGCTGTACTGTCATACTAATGTCAGGTTTTCAGACATAAAACAGTAGAATGTCATGTTTCCTAATAAGCGTTTTGTAAGTTTTTTAAACCTAACTCTCGTATGGGTAGTGTTTTTTTTATCACTGTCGATTTGAAAAAAGCTAGTGCTTGTGGCCTTACACGCGTGATGGTAGTAATTGTATAGCGAGACGCGTGTTAGTGTGGCATGCGTTCCGGCTTTCAGCCCTCCCTTCTCTCTATCCTAATTCCATCTGTCTTTCGTTTATGGTAACTTAGTGTATAAAATGACATGAATGGAATATTAAATATAGGTCAGCTTGCGTATCTCAAGGTTTTTCTTAGAAAGGCAGTACACGTTTTATCGTAGAAAGCGGGTATTGAAGCAGTAGGCTTTTACTATCAACGTGAAACGTTACAATTTGCAGACGAAGTAGAAAACAAGGGGGATTTCGAGTACAGTCATTGTGACAGCACTGTTCTTTACCATTCTTCTTTCCTTTTATTGAAGTTATTTGTTAGGCTTTACATTTACTTTTTAATTTATATATGTGGATTAGAATTTCACACGACAAATTCTCCCCACTTAAAACAGACGTTATATGTCAGTCTATAATTCTATATACACATAGAGAAATTTATTATTATTCCTGGGGTTTAGGGTGATTCTCATCACACGGATGGCGGCTTAAAAAATCCGCTCCCAGATTTGTTTTTCCACTTATATACTCTATGCTAAACTCATATGGTTGCATCAGTAATGACCAACGGAGTAATCTAGAATTTTCATGTCTAGCTTGCGCTAGAAACGACAAGGGTTTGTGATCCGTTTGCAACTTAAATGCCTTACCATACAGATAAATATTGAATTTCTTTATCGCCCATATTACTGCAAGACATTCCTTTTCGCTAGTTGAGTAATTGGTTTCAGCTTTATTCAACTTTCTGCTAGCATATGCCACTGGGCTTAATTCCCCATCCAATGCATCTGATTTCTGTAGCAGAGTTGCACCTAACCCAATATTACTGGCATCCGTCCTTACTATGAATTCTTGACTTAAGTCAGGTAATTTCAAAATAGGTTTACTTGTGAGCTTTTCCTTCAATTCTTGGTAAGCCATTTCACATTGTGGTGTCCATGTAATTCGATCTGGATTTCCCTTACGTGTCAAATCAGTTAACGGTGCACATATGGAATTAAAGTTTTTGATATACTTTTGGTAGAAACCACATAATGAGACAAAGGATCTCACGTCTTTCTTGGTTTGTGGTCTCGGGGCTTTCTGTAGTTTCTCTAAATTCTTTGGGTCAGGGGTCATGTTTCCCTGATAAACTGTGTGTCCCAAAAATTCCAATTCTTTACATCCAACACAACATTTGGTTGGTCGGGCTGTTAAATTTGCCTCCCTAAGTCGATTAAACAGCATGTTCAGAGAGTCAATGTGTTCCTCAAATGTTTCTGTTGCTATAAGGATATCATCCATGAAATTTGTGATACATGGATTATTCAGAGGGTCCAATAATTTTCTCATCATTCTAGAGAAGACACTAGGCGCATTCTTCAATCCAAATGGCAATCTGTTAAACTCATAGTGTCCTTCTGAGGTACTAAAAGCTAGGTATGGTCTAACCTCAGGCTTTACTGGAATCTGATAGTATCCTTTACTCAGATCCACTTTTGAGAAATATTTAGCTTTATTTAGCCTGGCAAACAACTGATTTGTATCCGGCAATGGATCCACCTGTCCTTCTGTAATAGCATTCAGTCTCCTGTAATCTATACAGAGTCTATGTTCTCCAGAGGGTTTCCTTAAAAGTACAACACTGGAACTATACGAAGATTCACTGTGTGAAATAATTCCTTCCTTCAACAAATAGTCTATCTCTTCCTTCAAAGCTTTCTCCTTAGCAAAAGGAATCGAATAGGGTTTCATACAGACAGGTGTGGGGTCTATCAGTTTCATATCATATTCCAATAGGTTTGTATGCCCTGGTCGGTCTGTTAACACCTCTGTATGAGTATCTAGAACCTGTTGTACTCTCTTCTTTTGCTCTTTCGTTAAATGTGTACTGATTTTCACCTGTGCCGCTGTCTCACAGGGGTGTAATGGATATTCAAATGATGAAAGTGGTTCCTTTTTCATCTCCATTGCAATGGACAAGGTCAACAAGTGTGTCTCTTCCTGATGTTCTCTTTCCAAATATTTCTTCAGGAGATTCACATGATAGATTTTTTCTTTCCCCTTCTTATCTATCTTATAATTTGTTCTAGACACCTTCTCTAGAACTGTATATGGACCTTGCCATCCAATTTGTAACTTATTCTGACTACCGGGCAGAAGAAGCAGTACCTTCTCTCCCACAGCCAAATCTCTGTCTTTAGCTTTCCTGTTATAATAGGCAGCATGTTTCTTCCTGGCTTGTTTCAAATTTTCATTGGCAAGTTTCCAGCCAGTTTTTAAACGAGTGGTCAGCTCATTCACATATTGGTATGAGGATGTAATATTTTCCTCTGCCTTTTCATCAGTCCACGTTCTTAACAGAGCTTCGAGTGGACCTTTTATTGGCCTTCCAAATAATAATGTTGCCGGGGCCATTCCGGTTGAACTATGGGGTACCTCCCGATAAGCAAAGAGGGCGGCGTGAAGGTACTGATCCCATGTATCTGGTTTTTCGTGTGCCAACTTTCTCAGGATCGACATCAACGTGCCATTAAATCTTTCCACTTGGCCGTTCCCTTGTGGGTGGTACACACTACAATGGAAGTGTTTGGCCTGGAAGATCCTGAAAACTTCTTCTGTTAGTTTCCCCTTGAACTGAGAGCCATTATCAGTCAAGATTTGATTGGGAAAGCCTAACCTTGTGAAAATTGTGAGCAATGCCTCTGCCACATGTTTAGAATCAATCGATGACAGGGCTACCGCCTCTCCCCACATAGAACAAGTGTCCACCAGAGTCAGAATGTAGCTGTTCCTTCTCTTGGTTCGGGTGAGAGGTCCCACAAGATCCACGGCAACTCTCTCAAAGGGTGTTCCCACTATGGGCATTTCCCCCCAGAGTTGCTGGTGCAGTCCAATGTTTAGGTGCTACTCGTTGGCACTCTGGACAGGATTTTACATATCGTTTGATATCTTCAGTTATCCCTGGCCAGAAATAGTGACAAGCTATACGCTGTCCTGTTGCGCTGATCCCCATATGACCACTGAAGGGAATCGCATGCCCTAGTTCCAACACTTTAGTCCTATATGAAGTGGGAAGGACCAGCTGTCCGTGACCATTGGATTCAGATCCAGCCTTCCTATAAATCAGTTTGTTCTTCATATAAAAAATCTCCCTTGCCTGGAGGTGTATGAGATTTGGGCAACTTCTTGAAACACGGCTTGAGTGTTTTGTCCTCCGCCTGTGCCTTCCTCATCTCATCTGGATGAGTATTTATTGGATTATCCTCCTCCTTTTTAGACTGTGATCTGGTCTGCACTGTTGCCAATATCACAGGTCTCTTGGGATTCCCCAAGAAGACATATCTACACCCCAATATCAGAGGGTAGATTGGCTCATTTATCACTGCTGCTTTTATGATTCCTTCCACATATCGCGTTTTCACCTTTATCCGGGCGACGGGAAGTGTCATGGTAGCTACATCCTTGGTTGCAGTTTGAATCTCCACTGTTTCTGTGGTGTATTGATCTGCCTGCACCAGGTGAGAACTCACAACGGAATCGTAATCTAAACCGGTATCATATAAACACCTTATAGTGACACCATTACAGATGACATCTTCACACACTGGGGGGTGGTATGGTTCCTGTAGTTCTGCAGGTTTGACCTTTTTTTCCTTTTTCCCAGATGTCATAGCAGCACAATGAGGAGGTTTCCTTCTACAATGGTCAGTGTCATGATTGTTCATCTTACAATTTTTACACCACCTTTTCCCTTGGTTGAAAGATTTTCTTTCATCATATTTCCTTTCATCGAATTGTGGGGTTTTATTTTTATTGTCATACCGTGGCCTATCAAATTGGTGCTTACCTTTGTTTTGATCTCTAGGATCAAATTTATTAAAGTTCTGTGGTGCCCTAAAATTATCCACCTGTTTCTTTTTATTACCTGATACCTCTGCCTGAGCCGCTTGATACCTTTCTGCAACATTTAGCAACTCACCCAGCCTCTCTGCACCTTGTTCCATGAGAAACTTTCTCAGGTCTGGAGCCATGGACTCTCTTAATTGTTCTATAAGGACCATTTCCTTAAGATCTTGGGTTTTCCCCAGAGAAGTCCATTTCTCCAAGTATGTCTCTAACCGTGCAGAGAACTGGTGATAGGTTTCACCTGACAGTAGTTTAGCATTCCTAAATTTTTTTTCCTATAAAATTCTGCGTTCTTTTCATATCTTAACAAAAGAGCCTGCTTTAGCATGTCATAATTTTCTTGATCACCTCTGCTCATTTTGGCAAAAACTTCATAAGCTGCCCCACGAAGCCCTTGAGATAACTTTAAGCTCCACCTTTCTCTCTCTAACCCATATGTGGTAGCTAATAGTTCATATCTATTTAGATAGCTCTCAATATCATCGTCTTTCTCAACAAAATGATCTAAATGAAAATTCATAGCTGAGGTTGAGGCTCCCTGGCTAGCAGTGGCATCAGAGGTAAAGGGACTGGCACCATTTTCAGGAGCATGGCCTTGAAACTCAAACTCCCTTAGTCGTAACTCGTGCTCCCTTTGTAATCTCTTCTCCTCCTTTTCTGCTTCCCTCTCTGCAGCTAATCGCTTGTCTTCCCTTTCTGCAGCTAATTTCTTCTCTTCTCTTTCTGCAGTCAATCTTCTTTCTTCTGCTTCCAATGCTTTAGCCTCTTTGTCAGCCTCAATCTGCAACCTCTTAGCCTCAGCCTCAATCTGCAACCTCTTAATTTCCTTTTCAGCCTCTAACTTTCTTTCGGCCTCTTTTTCTAATCTTCTTTCTTCCCGTTCAATATATTTGTCACATTCAGCAGTGACATAAGCAATCATAATTTGCCCGTCCATTCCTAACTCTTTCGCAGTCTGTACAGCAGCAGATCGAAATTTGGCCAGGTCCGCCATTTTCTAACAGGTAAATTTATATAATGTCTAACTAAACAATACAATCTGATATTACTTATCCAAAGACACCACAGGCACTGAGAGCTCAACGTTATTTATTTTCACCCAAGGATACCTTTTTAATTTCTATTATTCCCTGAAGTGAATTACCCCCAATATTTTTAATAGGGAAAGATTCAAAATCCCGGGAGCGAGACCCCAATATATGTGGTAAAGTGGGATGATATAAATATTTATAGGGGACTTAGTGTACTGACTGAGATCAGCTGTGAAGGTATCTGTATCTAATAGGTGTAGTGTTTTACAGATAACCTTACTTGCTACCACATTTATAACTCAGTCAGAATTATTCTGGAATATTGTGATGACTACGTTAAATGTCTAGGGTTATGTAAATGATGAAGTGTAAGTCACAACAACAACAGACAGAAAACAATTTAATTTATTCCACCACACTTGACAACACTGTGACACTCACACACATTTAACACTCTATAAGACTATCTTAAATGAGTCACTGGTAAAGTTTCAAATATTTATGTATTAATTACTTTCACTATTATATATCCTGATTCAACTACAAAGTGAACCAGGAATCACATTCAAATGTAATCACAATTTATATGTACATAATTTATAAATATGAACATTGTAGTGACATATTTTATTAATATTATCCTATGTGTGTCAGTGTGTAGTAGTACTATGAGGTAATACTGGTTTTGTTTTTCAAGCTATGTTGTTATTTGTCATCATGACTTCAAGTGTTTGTTTATCTGGGAAATAGTATGGGGAAAAAGTTCACAGTTCCTGTCAATTTAAACAAGGTATTGTCCCTCTTTTTTACTAAAATGTCAATTTTTGAGGGGACACATAATGTTGAGCTCCACTGGCCACAGAGGCTTAACTTTCGTGATGGCGGCAGGAAAAGACTCCTCTGCTCGATTGCTCCCCTGTGTTCTGGAGACACCTCACTAGTCGCTATCTGGACCCAGGAGTATGCTGTCAGCCTCCAGATTCAGCAAAGCTCAGACCAGGTGCTGCTCAATAACTTTAGGACCACAGTCCCTGAAACAAGAAGGTTGTACCTCCTACTTCATAACTAATTTATAATCTATTTCCAGACTGAACACAATACATGACAAACACTGAGTTCAGAGCGGTAGGCCAACTGTCAGCTTCATCTGAAATAATTTACACCAGTATACTCCTCCCTAATGGTCACTACGCCTCTGCAATTCCAGCATTAGTTCTTCTAGTCAATAAGATAGGTGTCAGTGTACTGTTTGGCCATTCCATGCAGTTTTACTTTTCTCCGACACCTTCTGTTCAGGTTGGAGCACTATATAGGCCTTGCCTCATGTTCGCTACTGAACCACACACATATACAGACATAAATTATCAATTTACATTCAATTTTCATTAAAAAGATATCAAATATTTCAAGCTTACCACAATTCATGGAATAATACACAGTTACGTTGACTGGCAATGAATATAGCACAATTTCGATCTGCCGATGTCCCAGGCTTTTATTTAGAAAAATATGCACTGGCGCTCAACGCACTGGTTCTTTAGTAAGTTTATTTGAAAATGTGGTGCTGACCTGACGCTCCTAATTGACTATATTGGCGGGTCTAACCAATCGAGCCATGTTTACACATGCGTTTGAAAAAAAGTACCCTTCCTTCCGTCTCCCCTAACAACAAAAGATAGTATTTGTAGCCCGACTAATCGTGTTTAGCCTTACATTTACTGCGCTCCAATCAAATAGGATTTAACATGGGGACCTATTTCCCGTACAATGGTGGTGTCAAAATCTGCCACTGAGCGATTCTGATTTTGGTGTTGTCTGACACCCTCACTATTTCTTTTGGCTATAATTTGTTAATTCCTAGACTGTTTGCGTAACGTTTAACATATTCTTTGTCAGCAAGTCCTAAGGAACCCAAATATATAAATTTAAAGGAGCTAAGTGGCTGCGTTCAAAATATGCATTTTCTTCTAGGATAGTCGTGCTGTTGCCACCTCCTCACTTCCAAACTTTATGGTGTCTGGTGTACTGTCATGTTTTCAGACATAAAACAGTATAATGTCATATTTCCTAATAAGCATTTCTCAGGATTTAAAAACCTAACTCTCGTATGGGTAGTGTTTTTTATCACTGTCGATTTGAAAAAAGCTAGTGCTTGTGGCCTTACACGCGTGATGGTAGTAATTGTATAGCGAGACGCGTGTTAGTGTGGCATGCGTTCCGGCTTTCAGCCCTCCCTTCTCTCTATCCTAATTCCATCTGTCTTTCGTTTATGGTAACTTAGTGTATAAAATGACATGAATGGAATATTAAATATAGGTCAGCTTGCGTATCTCAAGGTTTTTCTTAGAAAGGCAGTACACGTTTTATTGAGTTGTGGAAACACGTGTATGCTGCAGTAGGCTTTTACTATCAACGTGGAACGTTACAATTTGCAGACGAAGTAGAAAACAAGGGGGATTTCGAGTACAGTCATTGTGACAGCACTGATCTTTACCGTTCTTCTTTCCTTTTATTGAAGTTATTTGTTAGGCTTTACATTTACTTTTTAATTTATATATGTGGATTAGAATTTCACACGACAAGTTCCAAAGAAGTTATCCAGACTTTGTCCATCACGTACAAGAACTGATCTAGCCATTCTATTCTCGCATCCGGATTGCGGTATAAAAAGCCAATTATATAGAGGTAGTGTGTGGGAGGCGGACGTCCAGCCACATGCATTCAACTTCAGGACATTCGAGATCAACGCGTCTTATACCTTTGATGCGTGTGTGCACATAGGCAGCCACACCAGTTTCAAACCTAATTGATGGATCCCGACGGAAAATTTCATAATTTGCAATTTGCAGTTCTTGGTTAGAAATGTGTTCATTAAGTCTAGTTTCTGTTAGTCCAAAAATATGAAAGTATGCATTGTTATTATAGAGTATGGAAGTAATTTCAGCCAATTTACTCACATTGTAGAGATGACAAACATTCAGATGTCCGAACCTGAGTCCCTGACGATTTGGGCATTCCGTTGTGATTGTGGGAGTCATATTTTGTGAAATTGATGATCACTAATATTTCATTGATAACAGGGCTGTTGAAAGTATAAATTAAGTAGATTAGGACGTGAAGGGTGATGCACGGGGTAGAATGAGGTGGCGGGGTATTCATGTGTTCTTGTTGTGGGATCAGAGTATGCTGACCAATTTGATCTCCAGGCATAAGGTGAACAGTCCAAGAGTCTATGTTGTAGCGAGAAATTGGGAAAGGTAGGGTATAGATGTTGATATGTAGGAAGATGGTACAAATGCGGTGACGGGGGGTAGGTTTCCCGTGTCTGGGACATCGATGGCTGCACATGAAGATTGAATTTGTTGAGTTGCATCATTTGTACACTTTTGAGAACGGAGTGTATCACGTCGGTCTTGTTGAGTAGGAGCAGAAAACATAGATGAGTTTTGCTGTAGGGAGATATCACAAGCGGTGCCCTGCACTGCACGATTTACAATAACAGGTGTGATTTGAAAAATGGGTGGTGCTTGTATAGAATATAAGGATTAAAATGGTATGACAAGGTCACTAGTGTGGAACTGATGACAAGATCACCAATGTGGAACTGATGACAAAGTCACCAGTGTGGAACTGATGACAAGAACCAGACAAGCACCAGTGGAACAAGAGATGAGAAGAAGACTGGCCATGGATAGGACACACAGTGAGGAAACCTGTTGACAGCATTACAAGGCAATCATTGTTCTGTGATCCCCAGGGAAAGAGAGGCAGAGGTAGACCCAAAAATTATATGGAGAAGAGAACTGGAGACAGAAGTGGAAATGTTGAGGAAACGTGGCAAGAACATGAGCGGATGGCACAGGACAGGAAGAATTGGTATTTGTTTGTTGAAGGCCTATGCTCCTTCGGGAGCTAGAGGGTTGTGATTTATTTTTTTTTAATGGATGCTTCTCCAGAATGAAAGGAGTGAAGAGGTATGACAGGATCACTAATGTCAAACTGATGGAATTATCACTGGAACAAGAAGGAAGGAAAACACTCTGGAGTTGTTAGGACAAACATTGAGGAAACAAGTTGATAGTATTACAAGACAGTCCTTGTTCTCAGATTCCCAGCGTAAGAGAAATAAGGGAAAGACCTTAAAACACACGGAGAAGAGAGCTGGTGTCAGACATGAAGGAGACCTTATACAGATGGTACATAACAAGAGAGATTGACGTGAATTTGTTGAGGCTTCCGGTGCCATCAACTCAAGCTCTTTCTTCGTCTTATGTATTCCTTTCATTTCTGTCTTCAGTTCTTTTCTGCATCTGTTTGTCAGTCTCCGTCGACCTGGTCTTACCCTGCACTTTCTAAAACAAGGACTGTCTTGTAATGCTATCAAAAAGTTTCATCAGTGTTGGTCTTATCCATTACCAACTTCTTCTTCTCATTCCGTGTTCCATTATGACTTCTATGGTTCTTAGATATTATTTCAACATTGGTGATCTAGTCCTACCATTTAAATCCTTCTATTCTACATAATCAATCACCCAATTATGAAAGTCTGTACATCTTGTTGGTTGTTTATGCTGTTCTCTGTGTTTCAAGGCCATACAGTTGGACTAACTTGATATTTAAGTTGAAGATTTCCATTTACCATAGCGTAGCCATGTCATTTGTGATGATTGCGTCATTAATAGGCTGGATGGCCCTAGGTAAATTTCCGGTGTTATGTGTTGCGGTTCGCGCTAATGACCCCTGTCATCGAAGCATCAGTTCTGTGGTGCCTAGATGGCAGGGACGATAGTGTGATTTGCTTCCGGGGCTAGGCGGGGGTGCCGCACGGAAGGTCCTGGGTTCGATTCCCCGGTAAGACACTCACGTCTGTTGTTTTTTTGTTGTCAAGTCTTCTACTTCTTTTTTGCTCACGAGTGCCTGAAACATACCTTTATGTGTGTGTGTGTAATGTCTATTTCATGTGTGTGTCAGTAACGCACTGGGCCAGTTTATTTGAATGTGTTGTGTATGTGTGTGTTTCTCGTGCGTCCAATAACACATGCTTTTGTATTGTTTACATGTATGTCTGCATGTTTGACTGTTTAATATACCTGTAATTTTCTGTCATTCGACATTTATACATATTTATTTGCCCCGTGTCTGCCTACGGCTGTAGTTCACAACCTCTTTACTACAACGACCTTAAATTTACAGTTGATGAAGCTGGCGACCCATGTACCAAAATTAACAAGTAAACATTATTTATAGACATTCAGCCAAAGGCACGCTGCTGAAAACTTCGAGTTAGAAAAACGCAAGGGATGAAACCCATTGCAAAGTTTCCAGCGACCCAATTTTCGGTTGCGACCCATAAGTTGAAAATCACTGGTCTAAGGAGTCAGTTGTTTAAGAAGTAACATCGGCACTGTAAGCAAAAATATTTGAAGACACGACGATCGAATTATTCTCTGGACAGAGATCAAGATCCTTAATTTTAGTTTTAATTACATGAAAAGGGAAATATACCCACGGTGATTCCTTGGGGTCCCTGTGGGGGACAAGAAAATAAACTGATCAAAGCTTTCTGATGATGTTGCAAGAGTCGGTTAATCTGACGATACGCCAGTGCTGGCACCATATGCATGTAAAACAGTTTGCTACAGAAACGGCGATACACGATGTGCTATAGGCTTATGCTTCATGCAAGGGTACTAACTGTAATGTTTTTTTTTTAAAGGACGAAGAAGAAGGTAGATAATGCTGTGGGACTTCTTTTACCTTCTTTTTCTAATAATGTATCAACAGAGTTGCTTGTCCCTGTGTCCAGAAACAATGATAGGAGCTACGCATTTTAAAAGTATATGTTTTTAGTAGAGACAAACGATTAGAAATGTTTAAGCCCAGTCTTTTGCTAATGAAAACTTGTGTTGATAGCTGTTCTGGTTGTATTCTGAGAGATGGCTAAAATGATAGTCAGTTAACGTTTTTTTTTTAAATACACATGGCCTGAAGTAACCTAAAAACTGTGTCTTTTTCATTTTCAGACGGGCTTCTCTCGCTCCAACATGGATGTTGAGTACCCATCGAGGGTAAGTGACTTTCATTTTATCTGTTACCGTATTTATTGTTTTTCTGTTGTTTTATGACTTTCAATGTACCGGTATCGTTCTACGCAGACTTCACGCACAGTAAAAAGATGCACAGAAAAAGACGTGGTCCCCTTACTTGTTGCGAACAAATTAACAGTCGTGAGGGCATTGCCTGGTGATTTTACACCAAAAGCCAACGTTATCGGTTGACCTTTACAAAACCAGGTGCCTCCTCTCCGCTTAGATAAACAGTCCTTCTCAAGTAACAGACCCCCTACTAAGTTGATTCGTACAAGTACCAGACCCCTACCTAATAAGGAAGTTGATTCTTAAAATTACCAGACCGATACTTATAAATAAATTGATTCTAACAAGTACCAGATCCATACCTTATAAGTATGTTGATTCTAACAAGTACCACACCAATGCTCGGACTGGATATTCTTCCTCCCCCCCCCCCCCCCCCCTCTCCCCCATCCCATACGTAATCCCAGACGTAGACGTTCCTTACATGCATCCGAATGCACGTATCAGAAACAAGTCGACTACGTTACAGGACCCTTTTACTCAACACTGTTTTTCTATTTTTTAGGAAGCATTCATCATCATCATCATCAGTTGCCATCTCCACAACGAAGGTTGGCTGTAATGGATCTCCAACGTCTTCTGTCTCTTGTCTTGATGGTGCACTCTGATAGACTCTTTCCTGTCCATCTCTTGATGTTGTCTTCCCACTTATAGCGCTGTCTTCCCCTTGCACGTTTGCCTTCAACTCTCCCTTCTGTTATGGTCTTCTGCAAGGTGTTATGCCTTTTTATGTGGCCAAAGTATTTTAGCTGTCGAACTTTGACCTCCCTCATTAGTTCTCTTTTCATCCCTAGATTTTCTAGGACCTCCTTATTTGTTTTCATCTCTTTCCATGAGATACGCCCCATTCTTCTATATATCCACATTTCAAGAGCCTCAATTCTTTCTTCCAACTGCTTATTCATCGTCCATGTTTCTGCACCATACAGAAATGCAGAATATATATAACACTTTATGATTCTCAGTTTTAATTTGTGAGATAACTGTTTGGATGTCAGTATATGTTTCATGTTGTTGAATGTAGCTTTGGCCATTCCTATTCTCTTCTTGATTTCTGTTTCACATCTGCCATCTTCTGTTATTATATGACCGAGATATACGTAGCTCTTGACTTGTTCCAGGATTTCCCCATTTACGCTTATCTTTAATGTGGGTTTATCGTCTGTTTTGCTAATTATCATAGTTTTTGTTTTCTCAATATTAATGTCGAGTCCATATTCATGACTTATACTGTTCACTTGCTTCACTAGTTCTTGTAACTCCTGTTCGCTTTCAGCTAACAACACGGTATCATCTGCATATCTAAGGTTGTTTATTGACCTTCCACTGATGTTCAGTCCTGGTATTTCCTGTATCTGTTTGAAAATTTTTTCGGTGTATAAATTAAATAGGCAGGGGGACAGCACACAACCTTGTCTGACACCTCTTTTTATGTCTATGTATGGTGAATAATTCCTTCCAGATCTTACTGTGGCAGTTTGCTCCCAATAAAGGTTACTGAGTATTCTTATATCTTTTCCATCAATACCTATGTCTTCGAGGCATTCAATTATTTTCTCATGATGGACTCTGTCAAAAGCCTTCTTATAGTCAATGAAGCACATATACATACTTTTTTGGACCTCTGTATATTTTTCTGCTAATATTCTTAGGCAAAATATTGCCTCTCTTGTTCCACTGTTCCGTCTAAAACCAAACTGTTCTTCCTGGATTTCGCTGTCTACTTTACTTTTTATTCTTTCCTGTATGATTTTGAGCAGTATCTTAATTGCATGACTCATCAGGCTGATTGTTCTGAAGTCTGAACATTCTGTTGCATTTGGTTTTTTGGGCAATGTTATAAAAAACTGATGTCTTCATGTCGTGTGGTATATATCCTGTATTGTATACATCGTTGCATATTTCTGTGATTGTATCTATACCAAAGCTCTCCAGAGCTTCTATCATTTCAATTTTTATGTTATCCATGCCTGCTGATTTTCCTTTTTGTATCATATGAATGGCATTCTCTACTTCTGATCTGAGAATGTTTGGGCCTTCATTAGAACCTGGTGATGGTTTTTTACCTCTGTTGTCCTCGAATAATTCTTTTACGTATTCTGCCCATCTGTTTGATATGTCTTTCTCATCAAGTAATATTACACCATTTTTGTTCTTGATACAGCTTCCTCCTTGCGCAAACCGTGACCGATTTGATAATTTCTTTATTTCTTCATGCATATCTCTTGTCCTGTGCTTTGCTTCCAAGTCTTCTATTTCCTTGCATTTTGTTTCTATCCACCGTTCTTTTGCTTCTCTACACATAGTACGTATGTCATTGTCTATTGTTTTATATTCTGGAGTGTTTTTTGCTTTCTTTCTTTCGGTCATTTTATTCAAGATGTCCTCTGTCATCCAAATTTGATTTTTCTTAGACTCCTTTTTAGGTAAATTTGCATTTTGCTGATTGTATGCTTGTTTTTAAGCATTCCCATTTTGCGGTTGCTTTTTCTTCTGGGTTTTCTCTTCTATACTGCTCCATGCTTTCTGTCAATAACTGTTGATATTTATTTTTGACGTCGATTAAATATTTCTGTTTTATATCTGGTTGTTTCAGCGCTGATATTTCTATCTGGGGTTCCTCCTGTCTTCTGTTTCCTGCTCTTTTCAGCTTTATATTTACTTTGATGACGACTGGGTTGTGATCTGAATTTATGTCGGCGCCAGGATATGTCTTTGCACTTGTGACACTGTTCTTAAATCTATGTTTTATCATGATATAGTCGATTTGATTTCGTGTTATATCTCCTGGGCTTTTCCATGTGTATAATTTCCTTGGGTGGTGTTCAAAAAAGGTGTTACATATGACCAGCTGGTTTTCTTCACAGAACTGGATAAGTCTGTCTCCTCTATCATTTCTTGTCCCTAATCCATACTGTCCTACTATTTTCTTGTATTTTCCTTTTCCTACTTTTGCATTCATATCACCCATTACTATCAACACATCTGTAGATTTTACTGGTTTAAGTGTGTGTTGTAGCTCTTCATAGTATTCTTCTATTTCTTCCTCGCTGTGATCTTTAGTTGGTGCATAAGTTTGTAAGATTGATATGTCGAATGGCTTTGCTCTCATTTTTAGTAACATCATTCTGTCATTGTGTGTCCAGTATCCACATACGTATTTTTCTAACTCCTTCTTTATCAACATTCCTACCCCTCTTTCATGTTTTTCTCCGCCTGAGTGTATAAGCGTGTACTGGTCTCTTTTTATGTAGCCTGTATCCAAAAGTCTTGCCTCTGCAACTCCCAGTATATCGAGTTTCATGTCTGTTGCTTCTAATATAAGATTGTCAAGCTTTCCTTCTCCGTTCAGAGTTCTAACATTCCATGTTCCTATTTTTTAGGCTTCTCCTACTAGTTTTTTAGGTGGTCTTTCTCAGAATGCTCCCTTTCAACAGAATTTAAGGAACACTCGTCATTATGTACTTCCTTACTCATTAGAGGAGTTGCCTCTTCCCTGTTAATTTGTACAGTAGATTCTTCCCCAGGGGACAGAGAGTTCTCTACATATCGTTTCTTATCTTGTTGTTGTGATCCCATTACGTTCTGTAGGAAGTACGTGGTAAGGCCCCAATCTCTTCCACGGTGGCTAGCCATTGTCTTTTTCTATGTCCGACACGCCTCTAGTGCGCCACACACTTTGCTGTTTCGCTTTGCGAGCCGTTGATCTTCTCAGATTCATCCGCCTCACTCACCGTCTCAGTCTTTGTGTACTAGGGATGGACATTCCCTTGAGTAAGATTGCTCCTACTCCACCCATGTAGTTTAGCCAGTCAGCCAAGACTGTTGCCCGGGATGTGGCCACCGCCGTACACAAGCGGTATTCGAGGAGCCATACATGAGCTAGATAAAGAGAGGAGAACCAAATAGGATCCTGACTATCCTAAAAAGGACATGGCTGTCTCTCACCGTGAGGTACTATCCCTCTCTTTTTATCCTACATCCCAGGAAGCATTACTCGCTTGCAACTGACGCTTACCGAGTGGTAACTAGTTTACTTTATATCTGAGGCCTCCATTAATAGTCAGTTATTTTCTCACACACGTAACTATTTCATTGCATGTACAAAATTCCTCTAAAATGTAATGAGATCATGAGATGTACCAGACCTCTAGTTTCTCGTGTAACAGACCTGTAGTGGAGCTTTTTCGTTGCATATGCCAGATCTCCATTTATAGAGAATTCTTTCGTTGCATGCACTAAACCTCCAAATAAAGGAACTATTTCGTTGCGTGCACGAGATCTTTAAATATAGAGAACTATTTCGTTGCGTGTACCAGACCTCCAAATATAGAGAATTTTGTCGTTGCATGTACCAGACCTAGGGGTATATGGAACTATTCCGTTGCATGTACCACATCTCCATATATCGAGAACTACCTTTTGCATGTACCACACCTCCAAATATACAGAACTCGTTCACTGCGTGCACCATACCACCAAATATAGAGAACTCTTTCGTTGCATGTATCACACCTCAAAATACGTCTCAGATTTCCAATTATATTTAACTAGTCCATTACATCCCTCACATCTCCAGATATGTCTAAGTAGTTCATTTGATGTCCCTAATATCCAATTATATCAAACTAATTCATT
Organism: Oreohelix idahoensis; assembly: GCA_024509875.1. NCBI lineage: Eukaryota > Metazoa > Mollusca > Gastropoda > Stylommatophora > Oreohelicidae > Oreohelix > Oreohelix idahoensis. Next base: position 294,576 of record JAMPIV010013933.1, on the reverse strand, counting down.
ACATGTCTCAAAACCCCAGTTATATCTAACTAGTTCATTACATGTCCCAGACCTCCAGATATATTTAACGAGTTCATTACATGCCCCAGACCTCCAGATATATCTAACTAGCTCATGTCATGTCCTAGACCTCCAGATATATCTAACTAGGTCATTACGCGCATCTACCTAAAACTATAAAGAAGTTAAAAGTAGTAATATAGCAAATACTGCCGTAAGGGAGTGAAATGTTAGAGACCGCTATATTTGTTCTAGCTGTATGAGATGGCATGATCAGTTCCCTTCTTCGCTCTATTTACCATTCCGAACTCAAGAGCAGAGTCAAGTATCCATTTACAGCCGGGTAGATGAGAGTGTGACGCTACTAGATTTTGAACCCTGGTAACAATGCAGCGAGAGGTAAGGGATCTAACTACTCTGTCAATCCTTCAACTATAGATGGATTCATCATCATCATCATCTTTGTTTTCGCTCCTTATAAAGAATGAAATCACAGCTGCAGCTGGCTGTCTTACTGGAAGCCTGTATCAGAGCGTATGTCCCTGTGTGGTAAATTGGGATTATATAAATATTTATAGGGGACTTAGTGTACTGACTGAGATCAGCTGTGAAGGTATCTGTATCTAATAGGTGTAGTGTGTTACAGATGACCTTACTTTGCTACCTCATTTAGACCTCAATCAGACTTATTCTGGGCTATTGTGATGACTACGTTGAATGTCTAGGGTTATGATAATGATGAAGTGTAAGTTCACAACAACAACAGACAGATAAATACTTTATTTAAGATTCACAACACTTTACAACACTATGACAAGCACATACATATAACACTCTAGAAGACTAGCTTAAGTAAGTCAAGTGTTAACTTTTAAATTATGTATTAATTTCTTTCAAGAATAGATATCCTGATCCAACTACAGAGTGAATCAGGAATCACAATCAAATGTAAACACAATGTCTATGTACAAAAATTATACAAAGGATCTTTGTCCTGACATAGAATATTATTACAATATGTGTGTAGTGTTATGCTCTGGTATTAAGGAGTAACACTGGCTTTTGAAGCTATGTTGTTGTTTGTCATCACGACTTCATGTGTTTGGTAATGGTGGAAATAATCTTGAAGGGATCACAGTTCTTTTATTTGTAAAACACTAACTGTCCCTCTTGCTTTATTATTACAGTCAATTTTAAGGAGGGTTATACAAGGGTGAGCTGCTCTGGCTGACAAAGTCTTAGCTTAGGTGTCTGCGGCAGGAAAACTGTCTCCTCTGCTCGCTTGCTTCTCAGTTATCTTGAGATACCCCACTGGTCGATATCTTGGACAAGGAGTCTGCTGCCAGCCCTCTGGATCCAGCAAAACTCAGACCAGGTGCTGCTCTAATACTTTAGTACCACGGTCCCACAATTCAAGGAAATATACACAAGTACGTTGACTGGCGATGAATTCTGGCACAATTTTGATCTGCCTTATCCCAGGCTTTTATTAGAAAAATATTAGCTTGCTCGCCACGCACTTGCTTCTCACAAACTATATATTCAAAACTGGCCCTGAACTGACGCTTCTATTTGACTATATCGAGCGCTCTAACCAATGAGACCATGTTTACAAGAGCCTTTGAAAAAACTTTACCCATCCTACCGTAACCATTAACAACCCTAATAGTATTTGCAGTCCGACTAATCAGGTTTCGCCTTACATATGACTACCGCCAATCAAATCGTATCTAACTTGTTGGCCTCATTTCCCCTAAAGCAGTGTTGTTCAACATGCCATTATGAGCAAATATGATCTTGTGCTGTTAGACAACCCCACTATAGTATTCTGGCTATAATTCGTTAAATACCAGACTATTTGCGTAACACATAACATATTCTTTGTCAGCAAGTCTTAAGGTACAAGAATATATAAGTTTAATGGGGTTAAGTGGCTTCGTTCAAAATATGTATTATTCTAGGACAGTCGTGTATTTGTTTTTACCACTCGTTCACTTCTACACCACTGGATGTCTTCTGTACTATCAGACTAATGTCAGGAGCTTAGACATAAATCAGTAGAATGTCAGGTTTCTTAATAAGATTTTAAACCTGTTTTCAAAACCTAACCTCGTATCGTTAGTGTTTTTTATCACTGTCTATTTGAAAAAAAATCAGGCCTGCATGCCTTTCGCGTTCACTTTTTAATCGCGAGACGACGTGGGATTGGCATTCCTCCGTGCATCTCTCTCTCTCGTCTAAGCCCGTCTGTCTTTTAGGTTAACGTAGTGTATATAATGACATTAATGTAATATTATATCTAGGTCATTAAGCAGTGTGCCTATCATGGTCGTATAAGAAATACAGTACCAGTTTTATTTTTTAGAAACGCGTGTAGTTTATGCAGACGAAGTAGAAAAAGGGGATCTCGGGTTCAGTCATTATGGCGTTCTACCACGCAGGCGTACGCTATTGTGACGGCACTGTTCTTTCACCATTTTTCTTTCTTTTTATTGAATTACTTCGTTAGGCTTTACATTTATTTTCTAATTTATATATGTGGATTAGAATTTTTCACGACACCCTGTAGTGGTAGTTTCTGAAGCTACTCGTTTTATACGATGAGGCTACCAGTCCCATAATCTCATAATCATCATTATCATCATAATCATCTATTTTCTTCGATCCTTATACAGAATGAAACCACAGCTGCCGCTGGTCCTCATGCTGGAAGCCTGTATCAGATCGTATGTCCCTGCAGTCGTGGTTTCTTAAGCAACTTGTTTTATATAATGAGGTGATCACTCCCATGTTCAACCTCATTATGAATCGCCTTTTACGACAGTGCCGCAGGAAGCATTACTCATTTTCTTTCTGTCTTTCTTCAGAGACATCTGAGACTTCTTCTTCTTCTTCAAGTATCGTGCCTAGTGGTGTAGGAGATCATGTCTCTCCACCACTTCCTGTCTCTATTACAATTTATCAATTCTGCTGTTGACTTGTTTCCATGCCACGATGTCAAACTGTCCAGTATTGGCCCTCTTTGTCTTCCCTTATCTCTTTTTCCTTCAATCTTACCTGTTGTTACGTTATATTCCAGCTTTCCTCTTCTCATAACATGCCCAAAATAGTGGATTGCTTCTTCCTAACTTGTGAAATAAGTGTCCTTTGTGCATTTGCCTCATCATGCCCAAGCCTAGGCTCGACTTATTCAAGAAAAGTTTAGCTTTTTCTGCTGCTCATCTGTGGAATAATCTTCCACACGGCTTAAAAAACACGCTTAGTCCATATTCATTCAATCACAGACTTTTGAAATACATCATGAGTGCAGATTATATGCGACCCTAATTTAGTTATTTTCTTAAGTAATTACATTACATCATATGTAGGTTTTAAAGATAATTTTGTCCTGTTTAGTATTAATTATGATAAGGTACTGTAAATCTGTGTAACTATTATTGTACTGTTACAATGTTGGGATTTTATTTTATTTTATTGTATGTTATTTTCTTATTTTAAGTAATATTTAAGATACATGTGAGAATAAATGGATTCAGTATGGAAGACGAGAGAAAGGAAGGGCAGAATGTTAGACGGGCCTGCGTGCCTAATTCTAAACCCTTTGAAAATAAAGTTCGTTCGTTCTTTCAGGAAATCCTCATTACTCTTTTTGGCTGTCCATGGTATTTTTAACATTCTTCTGTAATATTAAGAATAATAAATCTCTGTTACCTCTAGTGCCTTCCCTGTTGTTTACTAATTGTCCATGACTCACTCCCATATGTCAGGATTGGTTCTATATAGCAAGGAAGAACTCTCCTTCTTACTTCCAATGACAAAGAATTGTTGCATAAAATACTCTTCATTTCATTGAATGCTGCTTTTGCCTGAGTTATTCTGCTCTTCACTTCTGAGATGCATCTTCCATCCGTTGTTATTAGTGTGCCCAGGTACTTGAATATATTGACCTGTTTTAAAACTGTTCCATTTACTTTGATAGTGCATTCTGGGGAAGCCCTTTTCTTTAAGACGACCATTACTTCTGTCTTTTTGCTAGGTCTTTATTTTCACTTTCTAACCCTATTGTATCAATCATTTCCTTCAGCTCCTTTTCACTTGTTCCTATTAAGAATGTATCATCATCATATCTCAAGTTGTTTATATTATGTCCGCCTACAAGGTACTACACAGGCAAATTTACGTAGGAAATAGACGTAGTTCTTCATTACTGAAAAAAGTGTGTCGTGAATTAATATTTTCATGTGCATTAATATCTTCGTGTACACTCGAGTTATATGTGAATGATTTATAACCGGTATGTTTTAAAATGGTATACTTGGATTTCATTTCAGTATTGTGTGTACATAATAATATATGCAGTACCTTTGTCAACACATTTTTAGAGGGATAAGTTAGAAGAATAAATTAATGGTAAGCAACTCTTGTAGCTTTCGATGGAGTTTATGTTTTTACTAGTTATTTCCCTTACACCGTTCCTCTCAATGTGTGATACAACTTGAAAATGCATAACAGATCTTAATTTGTCTCACACTACAAAGCTCAATGTGGACAGGGTATTTTAAGTCTAGGAACGACCAGACGTATTTTAGCACGTGGTTAACTTTTCCCGGCAGTCTTCATTATCTCCTGTGGTGCTGGGAAGGTGCATACTATTACTTCTCGCCCCAGCTTGTCTCCGGCGTCGCCTGAGGTATGTTAGTGTCTTATTATTGTCGCGCTCCTGTCTAATGTTTTAACAATGCTTGAAAATCTGTCTTACAGGAAAAAAACAAACAACAACAACCTGTCGTTAGTTTTAGAATTTTGTTTGTACTGGGGACAAAAAGTTTAACAACAAGCGATAAAACAATAGAGACGATGTCAATGGAAGTAAGGCGACTTGTGTGAGCTTTGTCATTATTATATCATTCATCAACATTATTTTATCATTCATCAACATTATTATATCATTCATCAACATTATTATATCATTCATCAGCATTTTTATCCTTTTACTTATCGCTCCTTATGGAGCATGGAACCACCATTGTAGCTAGTCCCCTTCTAGGAAGCCTGCACCAAGCAATAACAAGCTCCTGCAGAGATGATTTACGTAGCAATTTGTTTCATATGATGAGGTTACAGCTGCATGCACATCCTCCTATTAACTGCCATCTACGACTTGCCCTAAGGTGCATACGTCCTGTTCTGTCTTTGCCTCCTCAATGACCCCGGGGAGCTACACGGGGCCAATTTTTATACAGCTGTGGTTAAATACCCGGATATAGAAACTAACTGGCATTATAACACCCAATAACATAGACTCATAACTAAGGTACTTCATTTAGCCTTAAAGTTTTGTGTGTTGACGTAACAGTGCACGAGAAAAAAGTCGTGCTTGAATTTGGCTTAAATATATGATCCGTGAATTTAGCTTACATATATTAGCCGGGAATGTTTATCATAATATATATATATATATATATATATATATATATATATATATATATATATATATATATATATATATATATATATATATATATATATATATATATATATATCATAATCCGATATATACAAATAGACAGAGAATTTGGCTTATAGTATCACCCTTGAATTGAGTTCACAGTATCGTACGTGAATTTGACTCATAAAATCGCCTGTGATACTGGCTCATTATATCATTCGTGAATTAGACATAATATCGCCAGTGATTGTGGCTTATACAAACACCACCCGTAAATTTGGCTCATAATATCACACTTGAATTTGGCTCGTTATATCATCCGTGAATTAATCTCATAATATCTTACATGATTTAGGCTTTTACATACATCACCCGTGAATTTGGCTCACAATATCATCCGTAAATTAGGATCCTAATATCACCCGTGAATTTCGCTCATAATATCATTTTGGAACTTCGTCGTATGAGCGTCATTCCCAAATAAGGTTACCTTTTTACATTCAGTTAGCGAAGACCTTTTACAGTGTGCGCTCGATCTTCATTGATTATTACATCACTACTACGTCTGACGTCACGCGTCCTAAACAGACCACGTTAAGTTTGTGTCCGGAGTTCAAGTAACTCAGTAACGTGCCAACACACACCTCTCTCATCATATGGACATACCGAGTATGTTAGACTGTGATTTTTTTCTTGTGTGACTTCAGGTAAAGCTGTTGATATTTTGTGATCAAGTGTATAGAAGTGATTTAGTAATGCAGTTAAAATTATGCAGAACTAAATAAGGTACGCTTATTTGTAATTATGTTGCTTCTTTGTAAAATAGACAGGGGTTGTACTTACTAGTTTGTCTACTATTATTTATTTCTATTTCTGGATTAAGGTAAGGCAGTCTATCTATCTATCTATCTATCTATCTATCTATCTATCTATCTATCTATCTATCTATCTATCTATCTATCTATCTATCTATCTATCTATCTATCTATCTATATATCTATCTATCTATCTATCTATCTATCTATCTATCTTATCTTATCTTATCTTATCTTATCTTATCTTATCATCTTATCTTATCTTATCATCTTACCTTATCTTCTTACCGTGTCTTCTTATCTTATTTTATCTTCTTTCTTATCTTATTATCTTCTTATCTTATCTTACCTTCTTATCTTCATATCTTATCTTATCTTCTTATCTTATCTGCTTATCTTATCTGCTTATCTTATCTGCTTATCTTATCTTCTTATCTTATCCTTCTCTATCTATCTATCTATCTATCTATCTATCTATCTATCTATCTATCTATCTATCTATCTATCTATCTATCTATCTATCTATCTATCTATCTATCTATCTATCTATCTAATCTATCTAGAATGTTAGACGGGCCTGCGCGCCCAATTCTTAACCTTTGAAAATAAAGTTCGTTCATTCGTTCGTTCTATCTATCTACGTGCGTAACGTTTACCTGTCCGTATGTATGTCTGTCCTTGTGTCTGTTTGCTTTCCTGCCTGTATCCTTGTTGCGTGTCTACTATCTACATACCTGCCTGCCTCACTGCCTGTCTGTCTCGTCTCTCTGTCTATTTGTCTGACTTTATGTCTGCTATATATTTATCTATCTGTTTTTCTGTCCTTCTGTCTGTCTGTCATTCTATACACTGATCCATTCGTCTATCGAGCTATCAATCTCTCTGTCTACCTAGTATCCGTATGTCTGCCTGTCTTGTTTCCAATAGATTCGAGTTAATCCCAGCACAAATCTAAAATGTCTGTTTGCAACAAGGAATCGATTTCTGTCATGTTCATCCGGTATTTATCGTCATTTAACCTCGAATGTTTCACTCGTGCATTGGTCCAGTGTGGACATTGTCTAACAGCTTCATTGACAGTGCGTGGGAACTTACAGATCGTGCCCATTGATTAATATGTAAAGAACTTGGTTGCAATATGTGGAAAATATACTAGTCACGTACATTAACTATATGTGGGGACTTTACTAGTCACATACATTACCTATATGTGTGGAATTTTTTAGTCACTTACATTAACTATATGTGGGAATTTACTAGTCACGTTCATTAACTATATGTGGAAAATAAACTAGTCACTTACATTAACTATATGTGGGAAATAAACAAGTCACTTACATTAACTATATATGGAGAATTTACAAGTTACTTATATTAACTTTATGTGGGAAATTTACAAGTCACTTACATTAACTATATGTGGGGAATTTACAAGTCACTTTAGCTATGTATGGAGAATTTACTAGTCACTTACATTAACTATATGTGAGAAATGTACTTGTCACATTCATTAACTATATGTGGGGAATGTACTAGTCACTTACTTTAACTATATGTGGGAATTTTACTAGTCACATTCATTAAATACGTGTGGGGAATTTACTAGTCACTTACATTAACTATATGTGGGGAATTTACTAGTCACTTACATTAACTATATGTGGGGAATTTACTAGTCAATTACACTAAGTATTTGTGGAAGATTTACTAGTCACATTCATTAAATATATGTGGGGATTTTACTAGTCACTTATATTAACTATATGTGTGGAATTTACTAGTCACGTACACTGACTACATAAATTAAGGGGCTGCTGTAAAACTGGTAAGGGATATAAGTATATAAACCAATAAAACGGTATTGAATCAGTTCTACAAATTAACGGTTCACATGAAACAAGGGACGTTTCGGGTTTTACCCTTCGTCAGCCACAGTTACAAACAGGTGACAAAGACAAGAATTACACATAAGTACTACAAAAACATAAGATGATGAGAAACATACACCAAATGAGCGATACAAGCAGATAGAAATAGTAAACACCCACAGTGATAAGCAAAAAAAGAACAATAATAATACAAGAAAATCGTAAAACCTGAAAGAAATAACGAAACAAGAAAGTAAATAATCAACGAAACGAAAAAAAGAGAATGAACAAAACTTCGGAATAAGTAAAAGGTCACTTAGCTAGATCCGTAGATGTTTGGAATAGAACACTGAGGTACCTTGTCCAAGAATTCGTCTAAGGAAGTGACGTATAAGATAGCGACAATTTAAAAAGATACAAAAAGGATACGAAACGAACCAAAACAAAAACATAAGAAGATAGATCGAAAAAACAACGAATAAAGAAGAATGAAAAAGAGAGAAAAGCCACCATAATTTATGCAAAATGATGTTGGACATTAAGGCCTTTTGGAGATAAACAGCCCATTTGAAAAATGAGGCAATTCTCCAACAAAAAGCGAGTCTGGTCATCAGCGACACATGAAAGGAGGACAGTGACATGAATATCGGAATTACCAGAATGGTCAGGCCTATTGAAATGAAGGGCCACCGGTAAATGTAAAAATAGATGTCATTTAAGTGCTCACGAAACCTGTCTGCCAAACGTCTGCCAGTTTCACCAATATAGGTAATGCCACACCTCTTGCAGATGATAGCATAAATCAGGTTTCTGGATTCGCACGTGAAAGACTCTCTAATGACAAATTTTCCTTTCGGAAAAGTGACTGTCTGAGTTTGGAGTACAAACGGACAGCTCTTACATATACAGCGTTGGCACGGTTTAGTACCAAAGTATGAAGGGCTAGTACCTTGTATGTCTCAAGCGACTGTGTACAAGAATATCCCTAAAATTCCTATCCCTACGATCATCAGATACAACATGTTCTGGATAAAAACGTCGGCGAAAGAACTTGAGCATCTCTTGAGCTCGCTGCTGGAAATCATCGTCATCGTGACATAACCGACGCAAGCGAAGAAGTTGAGAAAAGGGAATGGAATTTTTACAACTAAGAGGGTGCGATGAAGTATAAAAAAAGGAAACCATGAGCGTCAGTAGCCTTATAATAGACAAACGTTTTAAGACCAGTAGGGCTAATAGTCACAGTGATGTCAAGGAAGTTCACTGAAGTCGTAGAAATTTCAGAAGTGAATTTGATGGCAGGATTGAAATTACCAACATAGTCAATAAATCGACGGAGGTCTACCTCAGACATGTCTGTAATGCCAATACCATCATCAATATAGCCGCGGTAAAATTCAGGTATCGGTCCATCGTAACTTTGAAAGACCAAATATTCTAAGTGGCCCATAAACAGGCAAGCGTAACTAGGGCCCATCTTAGTTCCCATAGCGACACCACTGATTTGGTTGAAGAATTGGCCATTAAACTCAAAAGAGTTGAGAATAAGAACTAACTCAGCAAGGCGAAAAAGCGGACCTGTACTTATAGTAAGATCAGTACGCTGGTCGAGAAAAAATTGGAGTGCCTTGAGACCATCAGCATGTGGAATAGAAGTATAAAGGGAAGAAACATCAGGCGTGAATCTGATCGAATCAAAGGTAGTGATAGCATGAGTAGTGTCCATCAAATAAGAAGGTAGATTGGCGACTAAAGGCTGGAAAATACTATCAAGGAATTCAGAAATACGTTCAGTGAAACAAGAACAGGCTGAAACAATAGGCCTACCAGGGTTAGCAATTTTATTCACCTTAGGAAGCATGTAAAAGGAAGGCTTACCAAGACTACTATCAAAAATATGGAGAGATAAAGCACCAGAAGGAAGAAGATCATCGTGGACAAGGCCACGGATAGTCTTATAAACAGTAAGATTATTCCGGATTGTTGCATCACCAGAACAAGGTGAGTAAAAGGTGGTGTTACCTAGCTGTGTAACTCCTTCATGAATGTATAAGTCCTTACGCCAAACAACCACAGCACCACCTTTGTCTGCCGGCTTGATAACAATATCCTCACGTTTTATAAGGCGTGACAACGCCCGCCATTCAGAAGACGTGAGGTTAGATCGACGGAGACGGTGTAGAGTAAGCTGGTCAATGTCATGTAAAGTATTGGCAATATATACGAAATCCAGAGCAAGAGAAGCTCCTGGAGCTGGAGTCCAGTCTTGTCAGGGTTTGTCAAAACGACGAAAGATATCATCAGTATCGGAAACCCTGGCAGAATCATTATCATGCGGCGATGGAAGCTGTGCACATCTTGAAGCAGAGAATATCTGTCAAAATTAGAACGAAGAGGAACAAACTTAAGACCTTTGCTCAGGACAGGCAATTCATCTGATGCAAATCTGTAGGAATGCAAATAACTTTAGCATGGGTAGAAGACTGAATAGAGGACCCTGAAGGAGGTTGCGGACGGAGGCGGCGCAATTTCTCTTTTTTTATGCGTGCTCAAACGAGTATAGAGCTCCCTATTCGTGTCATGGATAATAGTGCGAATAAAAGGGAACGCTGTCGGGCACAAAGAAGTCAGTAGACGTAGCTGTTGTATAAGGTTGGATTTGGAAATTTCAAATTCAGTCAGCTGGCGTTTATGTATAGCAATGACGCACCTCAAACGTTGGAAGGAACATAATCTTCTCAACCTGTTGTAAGCGGTGCTGGTCAGCAGGATGAGGAAGTCCAGCCGACAGATGGAAGCTAGAGACAAACCCTTTGGGAATAACCCTAGCACGGAGACATGTCTTGAGAAAATTAATGTGACATGTACAGCGTGTCTTCTTGTATATAGTAAAGGCTAAGTCACAAGCAGTACGAGATATGTCAGAAGGCATGAGAGAAAATGAATGGGTAATAAAAGAATGAAGAGAAGAAATCAAATGTTTCTGATAAGGCATAATGAACAAATGTAAAAATATGAAACTAGAGAAGCACACAAAATATAGTAGTCACGAAACGAAAACAGGGTAGCAGCAATGATAGTAGTATAGTGTAAGTAAATAAATTAAGGGGCTGCTGTAAAACTGGTAAGGAATATTAGTATATAAACCAATAAAACGGTATTGAATCAGTTCTACAAAATTTATTTACTTTCTTGTTTCGGTATTTCTTTCAGGTTTTACGATTTTCTTGTATTATTATTGTTCTTTTTTTGCTCATCACTGTGGGTGTTTACTTTTTCTATCTGCTTGTATCGCTCATTTGGTGTATGTTTCTCATCATCTTATGTTTTTGTAGTACTTATGTGTAATTCTTGTCCTTGTCACCTGTTTGTAACTGTGGCTGACGAAGGGTAAAACCCGAAACGTCCCTTGTTTCATGTGAACCGTTAATTTGTAGAACTGATTCAATGCCGTTTTATTGGTTCATATACTTATACACTGACTATATGTGGGGAATTTACCATTCAAGTACATTGACTGTTAGTGGGTAATTTACTACTTACGCTCATTTACTATAGTTAGGGAATTTACTAATCATATACACTGATTATATGTATGGAACGTCCTAGTCATATACTTTAACCTTATGTGGGGAACATGCTAGTGACCATGCATCAACTACATAGACAGAAAATGGGCAGGACAACAACATACGTCATCAACTTAGACACAAAATTACCGTTTGTGGGGACTTTACTAGTCATGTACATTTTACTTTAAGTGAGGAATTTACCGCTCGTATTCATTGACTATATGTGCTAAACGTGCTAGTCATGTACATTGACTCCGTGGGATACTTTCTAGTTATATACATTAAATATAAGCTTGAAACGTTTTAGCTGTATATTTTTGTCTTTATTTTCGTCTTCTCGTCTTCGTCACCCACTCCTGTAGGAATTGAGCCCTCCTATACTCAACCTCTGTCTTTCTTATAATTTAGCAAGCAGTTTATGGCGGATAGCATTTAATTTCTTTCTCTTTGAGGCAGGCTAGCGAGCAGACCGGGTCCCGCTCACCTGTAATTATCTCGGCAGCGCTCATAAGAATCGCCGTAATGAGATCAGTCGGTGATGGAAAGGGGAGACAATTCGTCTATCACATCTGCCTTAATTCGTGCGTTGTAAGTTAAGTTACAACATGCGAAACGCCATATCAAAGACTCTCGCTATTAATTCTTTTACGACCAACTCTGCAGATGGCGAGAGGAGGCGATAATATATGTAGATTCTATTTTATCTGGATCTTTGATTTCGCGTGTTTCACATAATTGGAACGTAGAACTAAACGTAGGTGCTAACATCAGGGAATCTTAGATCTAAGACGAGTTCGCGTGTATTACGTTTTAGGGCCATAGTCTGCAAGCAGTATTCGTGTGATCTTGTAAGTCGAGGAAATCTTCGCACGGGGTCTGGTCTTTTACGTTACGTCGGTTCTCAAATGAGTCCGTACGCAACAGAGTGAATCTGGTTCGGCATGAGGGCGAAGAAATTTGTTTGATGCGCAGAACGAGTTTAAGGAATATGGAGATTTTCCCTAGGTGTAAACATCTGGAATTTGAGTCTGTTCGGGGGGTCAGACGTAACCATTTTCCTTTCATCAGAGAGATATTTATACCAGAGCAGCTTTAGACTTCATTCATTCAAGACTCCGCAGTTTCTCTAGACTCATTCTAGCTTTGTTCTAGAAATCACTTTATTTAAGTAGAATCTCAGTTTCGTTGGAGAATAGTATTAGTAGGCTGTGCGAGGTAAATATATATCTAGTAGTGATTGAGTGAGTTAAGTGACGATCGCCTATTATATTTCACTAGTTAATTTCTGTGTAGAGAGATTAAATGTTAAGTCAGTTATATTTTCTCTAAGTTACTGCATTACAGTGGGAAGCAGAATAAATTATAATTTCTAGCTAAACTCATTCGGCTATTAATAAATTTGATTAAACTGCTAGTAACCAGCAAGAGAATAGTTTGACTAACTAAGTAAATGCACTGATGACTCATGAGTAGTGACGAAATATATTTATATGTATTTCTAATTCATGATGACTGATTTTTTTTAAATGACTAGAATTTATTTCACGGGGGAGTTTTAACGATGAGACTAGCTCTAAGCTTATGGTTTCTAGTTAAGTTGTATAAACGAAGTAATATTATTTACGCGTGGGATTAGATATACTATTAGGGTTGAGTATTTATGTGTTTCTTTCTTCCCTATACAGTATTTGGGTCATAAACCCTAAATCTTACCAGCGGCTTTCAGTACCTATGTAACTGAGACGAACTTTACTTAAAGAACATTCTGAATATAATTACCGGTTTTGCAAGTGACCTGTCCGGCCTAGTGTTTTACACCCAGAAGAACGACAGAGTACTGGCCCAAAAGTAATATTAAGAATAAATGGTAACTGGACTTATAGAATATCCAGATTTCTTGCTCAAGTTCATATATACTTCGCCTGTGGTGGCGACTGAAATAACATTTGACATTTCCCATATCAAGACCATTGTGTTGTGAAGGAGATTTATCCTAAACCGATTTATGTACCTGACATTCAACTTAACGAGTGAAGTTCCAAGCTATTGTACCCTGTGAACATTAGATATCATAAGTACTTTCCTAACTGGACAAACATTGAAGTGACCTTCATCAGTCTCCTATTGAAACAGTGAGACAAACGTTTCCCAACATTTTTAATTAATTAGTCTTTTGGAGAAACTGGGGTTTGACTCGACAGTAAACTCAAACTTTGATGGTCTGTGAGTGACTGAACAATTTGTTCCAGATGTTATGAAAAACAACGATTAGGTAAGAGTGCGCATGTTGTCTGTAAGCACAGCTGTCAGAGCGAGAGAATAACAGGGATGAATAATTCGTTTATGATTTAACCCATTTAATAACTTTGTATTTTCTCTTGTATGAAAGTTTTCCTAATGCTGTTTTCCCCTTAGGATAGATTAATATATATAAACTCTGTTCTTTTACTGAGAGAGGGAAAACCTTGGACCTTAGCGTATAAATCTGTGACTCTTTAGGCTATAACTTCTCTTATAACGGGATCTTGGCAACAGAGGGGGGAAAGAATTTCACCTATGAGTCTATCTCTTTAATTGATTCTTAACCTATGTTTATTGTATTTGATTTACTTACTTACTTACTTAGTCGTTCCCCTTCTACCGTGAGGTGTAGAGGTTTGGAAGAGAGAGCGCCAGACTATCCTATCGGCTGTCTTCCTCCTGGCCTGGTTACATTCTAGTCCTCGGTCCTTCAAAGATTGTCTAATGTTGTCCTCCCAGCGGACTCTGGGTCGTCCTTGGAGTCTGGATCCTTGGCTCTTTGTTTCCCATGCTTGTCGTGGTATCCGATCTTCTCCCATTCTGCAGACATGGCCAAACCATCTTAATTGGGACTGTTCTACTTGGGTATGCAGGGGGTAGGATTTTAAGGCCTTGGCGTATCGTCTGGTTGCGTACCATGTCTCTTCTTGTTACTTCAACCACCTTCCTCAGATACCTCATTTCTGAGGTTTGGATCTGGCTTTTATGGGTTGTAGTCATTGCCCATGACTCGCATCCATATGTCAAGACTGGGACATAGGTGGAGCGGTATACAGCCATCTTCGTTTTCTTACCAACCTTTCTCTTGCTGAGGAATCCTCGATTTATGGCCTGAAAAAGTCTCCCAGCTGCTGCTTTTCGAGTGGCCAACTCTTCTTTGATGCCTCCCTTTCGGTCTATAATAGCTTACTTACTTACTTAGTCGTTCCCCTTCTACCGTGAGGTGTAGAGGTTTGGAAGAGAGAGAGCGCCAGACTATCCTATCGGCTGTCTTCCTCCTGGCCTGGTTACATTCTAGTCCTCGGTCCTTCAAAGATTGTCTAATGTTGTCCTCCCAGCGGACTCTGGGTCGTCCTCGGGGGCTGGATCCTTGGCTCTTTGTTTCCCATGCTTGTCGTGGTATCCGATCTTCTCCCATTCTGCAGACATGGCCAAACCATCTTAATTGGGACTGTTCTACTTGGGTCTGCAGGGCGTTGGATTTAAGGCCTTGACGTATCGTCTGGTTGCGTACCATGTCTCTTCTTGTTACTTCAACCACCTTCCTCAGATACCTCATTTCTGAGGTTTGGATCTGGCTTTTATGGGTTGTAGTCATTGCCCATGACTCGCATTCATATGTCAAGACTGGGACATAGGTGGAGCGGTATACAGCCATCTTCGTTTTCTTACCAACCTCTCTCTTGCTAAGGAATCCTAGATTTATGGCCTGAAAAAGTCTCCCAGCTGCTGCTTTTCGAGTGGCCAACTCTTCTTTGATGCCTCCCTTTCGGTCTATAATAGCTCCGAGGTATTTAAAGTGGTCGACCTGCTCCAGGACCTGTTCTCCCAGCTTAATCTGATGTCTTCTTTCTTCTCGTGATATCACCATGGATTTTGTTTTAGAGCTGCTTATGACCATCCCTCTCTTCTCCAGCTCTTCCTTCCAGACTTGCAGGTTGGATTGGAGATGTACCTCTGATTTAGCAATCAGGGCAACATCATCAGCAAATGCCAGCTCCGAAATATAGACCTGTCTCATCTTCCAGTACCCCACTGAATACTTTCTTGTTCTCTGCTTACATGCCTTGATGACATCGTCCATAAGGAGTATGAAGAGGTAAGGTGATAGGATATCACCTTGTCTTACACCAGTGGTGGTCCTGAACTCTTCTGACTTATGGTTTGCTGTCCTCACATAATTTCTGCAAGACTTGTAGAAGCTCTGTATAGCATGAATCAGAGGTGCTGGAATATTCTTCCTTGCCAAACAGTCCCAAAGTTTGCTCCATGGGACCCTGTCAAACGCCTTTTCCAGATCTATGAAACAAAGATGCATCTCACTCTTATACTCAAGGGCCTTTTCACTCAGCTGTCTGAGTGTGAAGATTAGGTCTTGAGTACTTCGGTTTGCTCGGAATCCGCACTGGACCTCATCCAATTGTGGCTCAGCTAGTCGTCGGAATCTCTGCTCTAGGATTCTAGAGTAGATTTTACCAGGGACACTGAGAAGGGATATGCCTCTATGGTTTCCACACTGTCGATTGTCACCCTTTTTGAAAATTGGTGTTATGATGGCAATCTCCCAATCCTTTGGTATGGTCTTGTTGTACCACGCTGCCTGTAAAACCCTTAAGAGTAATAGGTCGCCTGATGCTCCCATGAACTTAACCATTTCTGGTGTTATACCATCATGCCCTGCTGCTTTGCCCATCTTGATTTTCTCCAGTGCTGCCTTCAGTTCTTCCATCTTTATGTCATCTTCACCATCATTGGTTTTCTCTTCTGTGCTAGTGTTTATCATTTCTGATGCTTCACCATGCTCACCATCCAGGAGTTCTGAGAAATATTCTTTCCATCTTTCCATTACTTCCTTCGGGGCAGTAAGCAATTTGCCTTGCTTGTCCTTTATAAATTTGAGAGGGCATTGTTTTTCCTTCCTCATGTTCTTTAGTGTCTTATAGAACAATTTCTGGTTTTCTTCTGCATCTTTTTCTAGCTTTTCTCCAAATTCTTCCCAGGACTTCTGTTTTGCTGCTAGCACTGTGTTCTTTGCTTCTGTTCTCAGTGTCACATATTCTCTATATTTTTCCATTTGTCCTGTTGTGTTTTTAGCTCCAAAGTATTGTTTCCATGCCATTTTCTTCTCTCTTATTTTCTCTTTGACTTCCTCTGTCCACCAAGGTGTCCTCTTTCTCTTGTTCCCAAGTCGGACTTCACCGCATGCTTCTGCAGCAGCTGTCTTTATGATTGTATTTGATTTGATATTCAATATTGTCGATGTAAAGTTTCTTTTATGATAATTAAAAATTTACATAACTTTATTTACGTGTGGTGGTCAGCTTGTTCAAAAAAGATCCTTATTTCATAGATATAGTTTTCACGTATGTGCGTCTAATTGTCGTCACTTATCTGTGTGTGTGTATATGTGAGTGGTTAAATATATCAATATATATATATTTATTGGAAACTGTCTGATCTGAATTCTCAGTCGTAATTGATAGGCTGGTTTGATTATCTATCAAATCCAGGGACAGATTTTTACCTTTCACCATTTCACTTGTGAAATTCTATTTCTTTACCTTATCTCCCACTGAGATATCACCTGCTCTAGCCCTATTCAGTCCTATTCAGGAGGGACCAAAAGTGATCTTAATTACCCTATCGAAAATATACGACATCGTGACATAACCGACGCAAGCGAAGAAGTTGAGAAAAGGGTATGGAATTTTTACAACTAAGAGGGTGAGATGAAGAATAAAGAAGGACACCATGAGCGTCAGTAGCCTTATAATAGACAAACGTTTTAAGACCAGTAGGGCTAATAGTCACAGTGATGTCAAGGAAGTTCACTGAAGTCGTAGAAATTTCAGAAGCGAATTTGATGGCAGGATTGAAATTACCAACATAGTCAATCAATCGACGGAGGTCTACCTCAGACATGTCTGTGAGACAATACCATCATCAATATAGCGGCGGTGAAACGCAGGTATCGGTCCATCGTAACTGCGAAAAACCAAATACTCAACGTGGCCCATAAAGAGGCAAGCGTAACTAGGGCCCATCTTAGTACCCATAGCAACGCCACTGATTTGGTTGAAGAATTGGCCATTAATCTCAAAAGAGTTGAGAATAAGAACTAACTCAGCAAGGCGAAGATGCGGACCTGTACTTATAGTAAGATCAGTACGCTGGTCGAGAAAAAATTGAACTGCCTTGAGCATATCAGAATATGGAATAGAAGTATAAAGGGAACAAACATCTAGGAGGAAAAGACGGTAAGTACGGCCAGACGTGAATCTGATCGAATCAAAGGTAGTGATAGCATGAGTAGTGTCCTTCAAATAAGAAGGAAGATTGGCGACTAAGGGCTGGAAAATACTATCTAGGAATTCAGAAATACGTTCAGTGGGACAAGAACAGGCTGAAACAATAGACCTTCCAGGATTAGCAATTTTATGCACCTTAGAAAGCATGTAAAAGGAAAGCTTACCTAGACTAATTTTTAACAAATATGGAGAGATAAAGCACCAGGAGGAAGAAGATCATCATGGACAAGGCCACGGATAGTCTTATAAACAGTAAGATTATTTCGGACCGTGGCATCAACAGAACAAGTTGAGTAGAAGGTTGGTGTTACCTAACTGTGTAACTCCTTCTTGAATGTGTAAGTCCTTACGCCAAACAATCAGTGCACCACCTTTGTCTGCCGGCTTGATAACAATATCATCACGTTTTCTAAGGTGCGACAATGACCGCCATTCAGAAGAATGGGGTTAGATCGACGGAGACGGGGTAAAGCAAGTTGGTTAATGTCATGTAAAGTGTTGGCAATATATAAATCCAGAGCATGAGAAGCACCTGGAGCTGAAGTCCAGTCATTTTTGGATTTGTCAAAACGACGAAAGATATCATCAGTATATGAAACCCAGGTAGAATCATTACCATTACGATGGTAATATGTAAGACGCATGCGGCGATGGAAGCGGTGAACATCTTGAGGTAGAGAGTATTTGTCAACATTGTAACGAAGAGGGGCAAACTTAGGACCTTTATTAAGGACAGACAATTCATCAGGAGACAGATGCAGATCAGGAGGAATGCAGATAACTTTAGCATGGGTAGAAACCTGAATAGAAGCTCCCTATTAGTGTCATGGATAATGGTGCGAATAAGAGAGAACGCTGCCGGGCACGAAGAAGTCAGTTGACGTAGTTGGTGAGTAAGGGTGGAATTCGAAAGTTCAAATTCAGTCAGCAGGCGTTTATGCATAGCAATATCGCACCTCATATGTTGGAAGGAACATTTCTTCTCAACTAGTTCTAAGCGGTGCTGGTCAGCAGGATGAGGAAGTCCAGCTAGACAAACCAGATTAAAGCTAGAGACAAACCCTTTGGGAATAATCCTAGCACGGAGACAGTTGTTAAGAACATTAATGTGACATGAAAAGCGTGTCTTCTTGTATATAGTAAAGGCCAAGTCAGTGACAGTACGAGATATGTCAGAAGGCGTGACAGAAAATGAATGGGTAACAAAAGAATGAAGAGAAGAAATCTACTGTTTTTGATAAGGCATAATGAACAAATGTAAAAATATGAAACTAGAGAAGCACACACAAAATAGTCATCACGAAACGAAAACAGGGTAGCAGCAGCATTGGTAGTATATCGTAAGTAAATAAATTAAGCGGCTGCTGTAAAACTGGTAAGGGTATATATATATAAATAAAACGGTATTGAATCAGTTTTACAAATAAACAGTGCGCAGGAAACAAGTGACGTTTCGGGTTTTACCCTTCATCAGCCACAGTTACAAACAGGCAACAAGGACAAGAAATATAACGGTTGCTTTCTCGATGACCGTAGTCGATTTTCTCTAGAGAATCGTCTTTTTCAAAATGGGTTGTCTTTCTCCTAATGGTCTTAATGTCCAACATAATTTTGCTCGACTCTGTTATTCATTGGATTTCCTGTATTTCAGATCATTCGTCGCTATTTTTCAAGATCTTTCTTTTATATAGTTTTGCATTTCTACTTCCGTATTTTTTGACGTCACTTTTATTCATCGCTGTGGGTCGCCATTGAGACAGTTGTTCACTGTTTGACCGATTTTTTCAGCGGATAATTTTATAGCAAGACCTTTTATTCCATTTTCTTCTTTTGGTTTTCGTTGATTGTTGAATTTCTTGTATTTATTAATTCTTTTTGGTTTTGCAGTTTCTTTGCTTTAATGTGAGAGATCCGGTCTGATCAACACATGACGTCATAGCTGGCAGAAATTTTTGCTTTTCTCTTGTGACGTCACTTTATTGGCCATTTTTGTTTTTTTTATACTTTGTTTCTGGAAAAAAATAAAAATAAATAAAGCTACGACTTATTACTCAAATGGCAGCTATTTCTGCTTATTTAAATATTTGTTTCGTATATTTTTTTAATTGATACAAGTGAGGATATACATTTTTTAAAATAGGAAGTATATATCAGGGTGTTTCAAAATTATGTATACGTACTTGGCATGCATATAACTCACACATAACTTAACACAGACTATGGCCATTTTGCAAGAATAGAGCGGAGTAATACTAGATACAAATGAATAATGCCGTTAGATTATTACTGTGAAGTGTGTTTTTTTTTTTTTTGAAGAAGAAGAAGAAGATTGTGCTCATCTCAAAACGCGCATAGTGAGGGACCTGATACATCAAATTAAAACTGCATGTTTGACTAGTCATTTAGTAACAACACAAAATGACAGACAGTTGTTGCGGGTTGTCGGCACTTTGAATATTTACGATTTTAAATGTGAAAATATCATAACTCTATCTCAAATGATAATTGAGTTATCATCATTCAAAATGTGTATATATAATTTTGAAACACCCTGTTATATAGCGCAGACCTAATATTGGATAATTTTTATGAGATCGATAGTAACAGATTTTACTGTATCCTAATGTTTCGCCAGCTGCGGTTATTCTCATAAATCTAATTTCTTCATAAGTCCAGTTAATGTAACCGTTCTCGTGTTTTCTTTACGTATGTAATGAAATACGTATAGGTATTGACGTGTCGACGGGAGAGTGCATTGAATGAAAACAGCTGCAGTTGGGTGGAAAGGGGGGGGGGGGGGGGGGGAAGACTGGCACATTTTAACAAGACTTGCTGAATATGTGTAGACGTCTATACAAACTTAAATTAACGTGAGAGTTCAGATGCTATAGGAAAACTAATATTATTTTTCTTCTTGAAGTACATTAACTGATAGCTTAGGTGATCATGTTTCTCCACAACTTCCTGTCTCCCGTACTGTTTATCAGTTCTGTTGGTGACTTCTTTTTATGTCAAGTCATCACTTGTTCAGTACCTCTCTCTTTGCTGCCCTCTTTATCATATCGCTTTAATTTTTCCAGTTGTCACAATATGTTCTTGTCACAATATGTTCTTGTCACAATATGTTCTTGTCACAATATGTTCTTGTCACAATATGTTCTTGTCACAATATGTTCTTGTCACAATATGTTCTTGTCACAATATGTTCTTGTCACAATATGTTCCAACTTTCTTCTTCTCATTACATACACATAGAAAGTGGATTGATTCCTTCCAATGTCAGCAATAAGCTTTCTTTGCGCGCTCGCTTCTTCTAGGATATTCTCATTACTGGTTTTAACTGTCCAGGATATTCTCATTACTGGTTTTAACTGTCCAAGATATTCTCATTACTGGTTTTAACTGTCCAGGATATTCTCATTACTGGTTTTAACTGTCCAGGATATTCTCATTTCTCGTTTTAACTGTCCAGGATATTCTCATTACTTGTTTTAACTGTCCAGGATATTCTCACTCGTTTTAACTGTCCAGGATATTCTCATTACTGGTTTTAACTGTCCAGGATATTCTCACTCGTTTTAACTGTCCAGGATATTCTCACTCGTTTTAACTGTCCAGGTAACGGATAGGAATAGTGAGTGAATGCTGGGCATAAAAAGTTGTGTTCAATAGGTCTACTGACCTTTTTTCTAAATTATGCAGCGTTACAAAAAATAGGGCAAATACCTTGGAACTATTTAATGCTACTAACTAGCCATCAATCAGTTTTTAAATTGCTACATGAAACAGACATTGGCTTTGAAGAAAACGAGTCTTTCAACATTCTCTGCCAAAAGACAAAATCTGTTATCTGAAATCGTGTTGTCGGCAGTTTAAAAAAAAAGAAGGTAAAGGATCCCGTTACACGCCCATTGAGGCATATTGGGAACATGGTGCAAGGCCCATATTTTCTTGACCATCGGCACACTAGGGTTGATGTGGTCAGCATCACGCCGGCCCGCCTTAACCTTCCCAGAGTTACTCTGGTACCAAATTCGTGAGGCTGGGTAGACCACAGAGCCGTTTGCGGTCTAAAAAATTCCACCTTCACTGGGGATCGAACCATGGACCACTGAGCTAGGAAGCCAGTGCACTAACCACTGTGCTACCGCCGCTCCAGTGCTAAACAAAAATGTACTATTCGTATTTGATGCAGCGAACTATTCGACCGAATACGAATACTTCATGGAATGCACTATTCGACCGAATACGAATACTTCATTGAATGCACTATTCGACACCGAATCGAATACGAATCGAATATTTTTAACTGTCCACGATATTCTCATTACTCGTTTTATCTGTCCGTGGTATTCTCGTTATTCGTTTTAACCGTCCAGAATATTCTCATTACTCTTTTTAACTGTCCACGATATTCTCATTACTCTTTTTAACTGTCCACGATATTCTCATTACTCTTTTTAACTGTCCAGAATATTCTCATTACTCTTTTTAACTGTCCACGATATTCTCATTACTCTTTTTAACTGTCCACGATATTCTCATTACTCTTTTTAACCGTCCAGAATATTCTCATTACTCTTTTTAACTGTCCACGATATTCTCATTACTCTTTTTAACTGTCCACGATATTCTCATTACTCTTTTTAACTGTCCACGATATTCTCATTACTCTTTTTAACCGTCCAGAATATTCTCATTACTCTTTTTAACTGTCCACGATATTCTCATTACTCTTTTTAACTGTCCACGATATTCTCATTACTCTTTTTAACTGTCCAGAATATTCTCATTACTCTTTTTAACTGTCCAGAATATTCTCATTACTCGTTTTAACTGTCCACGATATTCTCATTACTCTTTTTAACTGTCCAGAATATTCTCATTACTCTTTTTAACTGTCCAGAATATTCTCATTACTCTTTTTAACTGTCCAGAATATTCTCATTACTCTTTTTAACTGTCCAGAATATTCTCATTACCCTTTTTAACTGTCCACGATATTCTCATTACTCTTTTTAACTGTCCAGAATATTCTCATTACTCTTTTCAACTGTCCAGAATATTCTCATTACTCTTTTTAACTGTCCAGAATATTCTCATTACTCTTTTTAACTGTCCAGAATATTCTCATTACTCGTTTTAACTGTCCACGATGTTCTCATTACTCGTTTTAACTGTCCACGATGTTCTCATTACTCTTTTTAACTGTCCAGAATATTCTCATTACTCTTTTTAACTGTCCAGAATATTCTCATTACTCTTTTTAACTGTCCAGAATATTCTCATTACTCTTTTTAACTGTCCACGATATTCTCATTACTCTTTTTAACTGTCCAGAATATTCTCATTACTCGTTTTAACTGTCCAGGACATTAATTTGTAAATAAAATCTCTGTGGCTGCCATGGCTTTATCCTGCTTGTTTACTAATTACACTGGACAACAGCCAAAATGTATCCGAGACAAAAGTAGCTAATTTTAACTAATTTGGACATGCTGATCACGAATATGAACTTAAAAATCGCGAATTAGCTCTAATTTTCAAGATCCGGGGTGGGGTTCAGTAGGCTGGTGTCTTCACCTTCACGACGCGAATGACCCAGTCCTTCTCTTTTCTATAGTCCTGACGCGTGATTCCCCACGAGACGGATAGCCTTGAGCGCCAATTGGATGATGCAATCTGTAGCAGTCATTGCAACCACATTTCCTCCTTGTCATCATTTGTGTTGTGGATTCTGTGAGTGCAGAAGTGTCGTTCAAGATGCCTCGTGAATGCGTGAACAGTGCGGATTATTTTTGCTATATTTGCGGACAAATAACTTTGCTATCACAAAGGCGACCCATTACACCGATGATAAAGAAAGCTTACAGCCTTTATTTTGGTTGTGAGATCGGTGACCAGGACCGGTATTGGGCCCCACACATATGTTGTCAATCCCGTGCAACGAATCTGCGCTGCTGGTTGAACCGAAATGGACGATCGATGCGTTTTGCAGTTCCAGTGGTGTGGAGGGAACCGACAAACCATCTTAATGATTGTTACTTTTGCATGACTCCTCCAATTGGACATAGTATTTCTAAGAAGAGAAAGCGGCCTGTGACCTATCCAAATATTCTCTCTGCTATGCGGCCAGTGCCTCACGGGGAAGCACTTCCTGTTCCGGACCCACCAGAATCTTATACTCTGGATGATGGAGAAGATAATAAGGCCAGTGGACATTCGTCACCCGTAAAAGCATCTACCTCAAGAGATCCTGACTTCGTGCCTATTGAAGAGTCTGCACAGCCACATAAAAATTACCCATAGTGAATTGAATGATCTAGTGAGAGATCTGGAATCGCCAAAAAATAAAGCAGAGCTGTTGGGGTCCAGACTGCAGCAATGGAATCTTCTAGAAGAGAATATGCATGTGTCTGTGTTTCGTGCTCGGCAACAAGATCTGCTTCCATATTTCAAAATGACAGATAACCTCATTGCTTGCGTTGATATAGTGGGTCTGATGGCAGCACCACACATCAACTACAAAGACGACGATTGGAGGCTGTTCATTGATTCGTCCAAGTTGAGCTTAAAAGCTGTGCTGCTCCATAATAGTAACGTTTTACCATGTTCCACTCGGGCATGCAGTCCACATGAAAGAAACGTACAACAACATGAAACAACTATTACACACCATCAACTATGACAAGTATAAGTGGCAGATTTGTGGTGACCTGAAGGTCATTGCCATCTTGATGGAACTACAGCAGGGTTACACATAGTTTTGCTGTTTCCTCTGTCTGTGGGACAGCCGTGCCAGGACTTCCCACTACAAGAAAAAGGATTGGCCCCAACGACAATCACTTGAACCGGGGAAAAAGAATGTACTTAACGAACCACTTGTAGAATCCCACAAGATCTTGCTCCCTCCTCTCCACATCAAACTTGGACTAATGAAGAATTTTGTAAAGGCAATGGATCGAAATGGGGCAGGATTTTTATACCTTCGTGATAAATTTCCAAGACTTAGTGAGGACAAAATCAAGGTAGGTGTATTTGTCGGTCCATAGATAAGTCAGCTCTTCCCAGATCAGCGTTTTGATGATATCCTCACAGGTGATGAAAAGTTAGCTTGGAATGCTTTCCAGCAAGTGACCACAGACTTTCTAGGAAACAAAAAGGCTGACAATTACCAGGAGCTTGTAGAAACCCTCTTGCAGTGCTACGAGAGACTAGGGTGCAACATGTCTTTGAAATTACACTTTTTACACTCTCATCTGGATTTCTTTCCTGCTAACTACGGTGCTGTTAGTGACGAGCATGGGGAACGATCTCATCCGGACATTATTACCCTCGAAAAAAGGTACCAAGGGAAAATGAAAGCAGCAATGCTAGCAGACTATTGTTGGACCCTTGTTATCCATGTGTTTAGTGATCTCTCTTCATTTCTCTCACCCTAGAAATTTCAGAACAAAGACTACCTTGTAACTCTGTCAGCGGGCTATCTCAACGTGTGTCCTCTCCAACGACGCTGTCTTCTCAAATCTTAATCTACTGGTATTTGTTTGGTTCTCTATTAGTTGTTTCCCACTGATGATCTTTTCATTCCATTTCAACCCTTCTATCCTGCGCTATATCGTATGTACGGATTTATGTATTGTTCTGGGTTGTACATGTGTTGTTCTTCGTGTTTCAGAACGCATAGTGTCAATCATAAAAAGCCTCTATGCCAACTTTACGTGTAGTGTTGGGCAGAGCAACCTAACCTTTGAGGTGAAGACAGGAGTACGACAGGGATGCCCCTTATCAACCACTCTATTTTTAACAGTCATAGACTGGGTGATGCGCCAGACAACAGAGGGCAGTCCAAGAGGAATAAGATGGACAACATGTTCTACATTGGAAGATCTGGAATATGCAGATGACATTGCACTACTAGCACATTCACATAAACACATCCAGGAAAAAACGGATAGACTTAATAAGTTTAGCCAGCAGGTGGGCTTGAATATCAATTTAAAGAAGTCTGAGGTCATGACGCTCAATGTGAGCAACCCTGAGCCCATATCAGTAAGGAATCAGCAATTGGTACAGACAGATACCTTCACATACCTAGGAAGCATAGTAACACCAGACGGCGGGGCAGGCAAATACATCAACATCAGAATGAATAAGGCAAGAACAGCCTTCTTTAGCCTAAACAACATCTGGAAGTCCTCCCAATACAGCACAAGCACAAAATTAATATTATATGAGCGCTGTGTGCTTTCTGTGCTTCTCTATGGTGCGGAATGCTGGAGAGTTACAGAGAAGGAAATGTCGAAATTGTCCTCTTTTCACACAACATGCCTAAGAAAAATTCACCGAATCTTTTGGCCAAATACCATCACTAACCAAGATCTGCTTACTCGTAGCAAGCAAGAGGACATGCACACCATCATAGCTGGCAGACGCTGGAGCTGGGTTGGTCATGTCCTCAGAGGAGACCCCGATGCCATCACAGGAACAGCTATGCTTTGGACCCCTGAAGGAAAACGAAAGAGAGGCCGACCAAAAACACCCTGGCGGAGGACTGTGGAGGCTGAGATGCAAAGAATGAACCAGAGTTGGGGCACTGTACGAAGGATGGCCACTGACCGAGCAAGGTGGAATCAATTTGTTGTTGCCCTACAAGACGCCACTAGGCGTGATGGCCATTGACTGATTTGACGGTTCGGCGGCTAAGGATCAAAGAAGAAGTAGAAGTGTTTCAGAACCATATAATAGGACTGCCTTGACATTTGTTGTTCTTCGTGTTTCAGAACCATATAATAGGACAGCCTTGACATTTGAGTTGAAGATTGTTATTTTTAGGTTGGACTAGATTTCCTTTAATTTATAATATTTCTTAATGCAGTGAAGTTTCCTCTTGCCAATATAAACTAAACTGATCAAAACTAAATTAAATTTCCATCGTCAGCCTACATAAGACATCCATTCACAAACACTCATTCACACCTGTGCACACAGGTACTCGCCGAGGCCACGAATTCACACGGTGAAACAAGCATCGCTTGATTTCATTAGCCAAGTCGAGAGATGAGACGAAACTATCCACCTCGTTTTCATTCTTGCACATACACGCCAGGATCATCGATCCACCCGATAAAAATGAAGGTCACCTCTGACATTTCCCATCACAAATCAGATCGGCAAACATCTTTAGTGCCTCTCTTTCAATCTCTCTATCTGATCCTCCCTTGTTAGAACGAGGCTGTGCCATCACTTGCTCTCAGCGAAACAGTTGCTCAGTTGGTTCTTAAACAAGAGTTCCTCTTTTATTTCTTTTCTTCCTTGTTTTTCTGATTCTCTCACTTATGCTTTTGTCTACCTCCTACTTCTTCGATATTCAATGTTCGATTTTGTTAGAGCAATTTGAGCTTGATTTTATAACGTTGATTAGTTCATTTATGTATCATCCCTAAGAAGGATTGACCTTCTACAAATTTATTTCAAGCCTTCATGTCCTGTGCCATCCGTTCAAGTTCATTGTATGTCTTCTCTACCACTTTCATGCCTATCTCTAGCTCCTCTATCTATGTGCCACAGTGACTGTCGCATCCCTCCAACCTTGTGGGTTCCAGAACAAGTACTGTCATACAATGTCACCAGCATGGTGTCTCAGTATCTCCACTATTTAAAGCCTCCGTCTTCTTCAACCTCTTGTTTTTGATGATAGAAAACTCGATACGGAGCAATCAACAGCAGGCAATCTGATCATCAGAAGTGCACCCCCCACCTTCCCCCAACAGACAAATGTTTCGGTCCTTTTATTTCCTTTACACTGTAATTTAAAAAAAGGAAGGAGGAGGCGGGCCTACGTGGGTCATGACTTCCAAGTATCAGCCTCCTATAGATTATTTTCCCCCGCACACATTGAGAATTGAACCCACTCTACCCTTGTTGCATCTTCCAAATTCGCTTCTGGTTTTATCCATTCTACCAGCTGCGAAAGTTACAAATTTGTTGCATATAAGTTACTGTTCTGAATTCTATAACACGTTATGGTTGCCCCACATCCTTATGTGAGCTTACATAACTGGTACTGATTTCCTCCCCTCGCCCTACTTCTTCTATTGTGTTGTATCACTATTTGATTCTGGTTTGAGGAAGACACGTGTGTTGACACTTTCAGATGCTCTGTTGCTGTTTAACTTTCAAACGGCGAATAATAGTATAAGTTAGTTGCTTATCCTTTACAGGACGTGGCAATCAACCCCAGCTTTTATTGGCTGTTTGTGATTTTTCTAGGCAATTTTTTTCATTCAGTAGTTTGCCATTGCTTTCTGAACGGTACGGCGCTTATACCATTGTTAAAAATCCACACAAAGCGATCTGCTACCAAACCGCCTGCAGCAGGTTTCGAACCTGGTATTGTGGGCGGGAGAGTGGACGGGAATGGCACCAAATCAAGTTAGATGTGACCGGGCTTGGTCACGGTGACAAATCAAGTCTAGTGTGACAGGGTGAGAATGGGGTGGAATCTTTTATCAATGTTCATCTGTTGTTTTACTGGCGACTGCCAGACATGGTGATTACAGAATAGGAACATAACCCAGGTGATTCTTTTGGAGACTCGTAACTGTGTTTATGTTTTAGGCTGCATGATCGTCGAAAATATGGTAACATTCTTTTCTCTATTACCTGATGTAAACAAACGACACTTCCTACTGACGTTCAGGAAATAAGTTCAAGCTGGATTAAATATGAATGTACACCTTTATTAAGTGTCTGCATACTCTGACAACTTCATAATAGTTCATAAATACATGTGCTTCTGTGGTATACAAACCAGTCATCCCAAGAAATAACACACAGCCATCGAACTTACAAGATGGTCCAAAAACCCCAAAATCACTGCCTCGCTCGTCTCATGCCTAAAACCAACTCACTTAACCCCCTTCTCTCAAACCATCACTTCCGTCCTAGCTACTGAGCAATTCTACCCCAAGTTCGATGACGTCATTCCTGAACACTTTAATTAAATCACTCATAGGATTTGTGACTAGTGTTATTACACTAACTAGACACGTTCAAATACTTAGTGTTTAATCTTGCTAAGTATTCTTACCCTAACTATAATTAAGTGGCAGCATCTTAGTGCTAATCCGACGTAACAGTCCGTACTGTCACAGTATATCTGCATTATGAAACTGCGTTCATATCCATTAGGCCACAGACGCCGACAATAGTATAAGAAGGATACAAATAGTTAAAAGTGAACTAAGCGGAGGCAACATAATAAAACAGCTACAAGTACAATATACTGCATGTAGACTTGTAGCTGACTAGCACAGATGTCAGACCAGTCAGTCATCAGATGTCACCGTTATACCATCATAGTAAGTAAGGACATCATTTCAGTGATATAGCATTAATATTAACATTTCAATTAAGTGTAACTGACTAGCACATAAGTCAGACTAGTCAGTCATCAGGTGTCAAAGTTATACAGTCATAGCAAGTAACATCATTTCAATGATACAGAATTAATATTAACATATCAGTAATAAACATCATCTGGTTTATTCCGCACCTATACATCCCTTCATATTCTATAACTTGATCCTTCCAAATCATATCAAGTACAAATTCAAATCTGATGCTATTCTTAGCATCTACACAAAATTAATACATAAATAAAGAGAGTGACCACGCGAACAAGTTGCTTTCTTCGGTAGTACAATTACATAGTTTTGGAATTGAAACCTGGCTGTAGAACACTCCAGTTTACCAGCTGTAAATGGGTACAAAGTTGTGCGCTCGAACTAGGGAAGGCAAAGGCAGCGAGGAAGGGGACTAGCCACCTTAACCTCGTAAACTGGGATCTTCCATGATGAAGTTTCTAACACTTCATTTCCCTATGACAATCTCTGCCATGGGACTGCCTTTATCTTCGTAAGCGATAAAGCAATATGATAAATATATCTTCATTAGGCTGTGGGGCTATTCGTGATTAATTTTTGTACAAGCAACAATCATCCACAATGCACATGTTTAGATCATATTAAAAATACAATACATTATATCAATGACTATTATACAGGCATATTTTGTGAATTCTATATGAACCTGAAATAACAAATATTATACACGGTAGTTATCATAATTTCGCTTACCCTCAGACTTCAGATACTGGGCTGAACAATGTTTCTGGCGATCCGCTCACAATTCATGGGTAGTGGCGAACCTCTGCCTCCAGTCTGTCTCAAACCTCTTTCGTTGTCTCTGTCTCAGTGTACCGATACGCTTTATATACGTATAGCGCGGACGTATCGGAGGGTACTGACGTCACAGCTTAAACCTAGGTGTTGAAGCTGGATGTTTTTTGACTATATTGTTGAGACTGTTTATGTTCTTGTGTCAATCGTGCTGATTTCGCGAATATATTAATTCTTGATGCAGTAAGATGAAAAACTCAACGTAGGCACATCAACAAGTGCCAATACTGTGATAGTCAAACTCGTTACTTGAAAGTTCATACATTGTTTATTGACATCACATCATACGGGACGAAACATTCAACGTTGACGGTTAATAGGTAATTCAACATGATGATTGTGGACGCATGTCCTCAATAAAAATTCAAATAAATAGTCTCAGAAGACTCCTCAAGCAAATTCTGACCAGGTCTCTGAGTGAATACATCAATAGTCATAAAGGTCATGAAGTAGTTAAGTACAAGGTTATATTGATCACGGTTGACCTTTCCTCAAGGACAGGAGATTCTCATTATACTTGGTAGTATCTAAGATCCCGATCTTTAGTATGTTCATTTATAAAGAAGTCCTCATCAACTAATCATAGTAGAACGTAGGTGCAGGTTCCTACTAAATACCTTCTAGGCATGTAAAGTTACTTAGGCATTGATACTTGAATTACCTCTTGTGTAAGCCGTGACTGACCCCAACGGCTTCCTAATATTATATAGATAACGTAGATCCACGGTAGTTACCGCCGATCCCTTTGATAGGCATTTACTGGCATACAAAAATATATCTTCAGCTGTGAATCCATTTCGGTACAGGCTAGTTACCTGTCATCGACTAGATACTCACGACTTTGGAGAACAATCATTATTATTATAATAAGTACATACTTGGCTCTTCCAACGACTCAACACTTACGTGGACGACCACCGGCTACGACTGCTAATCCGCAGGACCGGGTCTAAATATAAAATACTTTACTCAAAACACGGGTCTCGAACTCCCAAAGCTTCATTAGTAGAACTTGGGATTCTTGCTTCTCAAACCCACACATGACGTCAACCGACTGTCTAGATACACGTGCGGACGGGATAACCCCTATACGCCTTAGTGCACAACCGTGCGCTAATGGAATCAAACTCACCAATAAGACTTACTCTCATGTAAGTCGGTGCGTAAAGTTTATTACAGAGGTAGGACAACATATTAATAATATGAGACTACCTTCATCTGTAAAGGAGTGTAGAGGTCTACGAAAAGGGCTCTACAGATTCCTTACCAATCCCCCCCCCAAAAAAAAATTAATTATATTAATTTTTTCTTTACTACTCCAGGATAGAGGTAAGTCAAGTTTACATATTCCTATTTTACCAATATATCATGATAAAAATAATAAAATATGAAATTCCAGTTAAATCAAACAACAAAAGGTATGCATAAAAGCATACATCCACAATTGCACACCTTTGGTACAATGTGGTCAATGAAATAAATTATCATATTAGAAATATTGAATTAAAACAAATGTAAACGCAAATACAAAGAAATGATGAGAAACCAATGAATAAACAGAAAAGTGATGGATATGCATTTAAAATGACAAGTGAAAAAATGAATAAAAATGAAAGAATAGAATTTAAACACGTGTAAGATCAACGCACTTAACTGTGTCTCTAAGTCCTTTTGTGGTACTAATTAAAGTACTAATGTTAAATTAATGTGCTTAAATACAAATATTGATAAATCCACTTAAATATTGTATAGTTAATTACATTAATCATTATTTTAACTAACTAAGTATCTAAGTTTAATAATCTAATTAATTCATTTATTTCACTCTAATAATGTTATTAATTCCTTAAATACCGAAAGTTCCATTTTCCTGTTAGTGAACAGTTTATAATATAACAAGTTCAGTTCCACGAAGAAATCAAAGTGCTAGAAATGTTATTTCGGTGAGAAAATATAATCCTTTTCCAACGTTATTATCTCTTCAATGTCATAATTAAGTGAATGTTATTCTCACAAAGATAGTCATATACCTTAACGTTCCATGTTATTTTGATACATAAGCATTGTAGATTTCACTTGACTGAATCTTAATGACTCTTATAATCGAGGTATCACACGTAAAAAGTTACAATCGACGAACTGTCAGTGTCGAAGTTCAGTTGTCTTTAGTGCGTAGCTGCTAACTCGATTCATTCGGACATCTCGACAAGATGTCAGCGAGAACATTCTGTGTGCCAGGTATGGATCGAATTGTGAAACTATATGGTTGTAGAGCGATCGCATACCTAGTAGATTTGGCAGATTTCACGTCCTTTGTGTTGAGTGCAGTAAGCGCTTTTTGGTCTGATTCCACAATAAAGTGTGATCCAAGCAGATATCTCTGAAGTTTATTTATTGACCAAACAAGCCCGAGAAGTTCCTTATCTAAAACTGAGTAATTCTGTTCAGTTGGGGTTAACTTCCGTGACACATAGAGAACTGGATGCAAGGTGCCATTATATTCTTGTAGTAAGACACTTCCCACGCCGTAATTAGAAGCATCGCTGCGTAAGACAAATGGCAAATTTTCATTAGGCAACCTTAACACAGGAGGATCCGAAAAAAAATTCTTTATGATATCCAACGCGATTTGATGTTCGTTAGACCACCGAATCACGTTAGCTGCACCTTTCCTAAGTAATGAAGAGAAAGGAGCAGTAATGGACGAAAGATGTGGTATGAATTTCCCATAGTATTGTACTAGTCCTAGTAGAGATCGCACTTGTTTCTTTGTTTTAGGTGTGGAGATGTTAAGGATTTTAGAGACATTACTGTCCTCTGTATATAACATACCGCGACCAATACGGTGCCCCAAAAAAGAAATCTCCTGGAAACCCACAAATGCCTTAGATGGCTTAGCAGTTAAGTTATGATTTTGTAACGTGGACAGTAATGAGTTTAATCCTTCTAAATGTTCTTCCCATGAGTCACTGAAAAGACAAATGTCGTCTATGTACGCAATGACGTTGGGATGATGAGATAGGATTCGACGCATCATGCGTACGAACGTGGCAGGAGCGTTAACTAACCCAAATGGCATAAAATTCCATTGGAATAGTTCATGAGAACTAGAAAAAGAACAAGTAACTATTACAAGAAAGAGATGATGACTGCATAGGCTGAGTCATCAAAGAATGTGAAATCAAAATCAAATATCCGTAGGTTACTATCTGCGTGACGCAGAATCGGGAACCAATTGTAATCGGAGAGAATGGTGGTGGAAATACACACCATTATCCCGCTCGATAGCCATGCGAGCATCTCTATTGGTCCTAAAAGTAACCACGGCGTCACCATACCTGTTATTGGTATGAGGTAACAGACGCACGAACCTAACGTCTGCCGTGTGGTTGAGAAAATCTCCTAGTGCTTGCCAACTAGTTCGCTGTGGCAGATTTTGCATAAGGATGGTGCGAGAAGATGCACCTCTACCAATATAAGTGGTACAGTAGTCACACGAATGTGAACAAGGTTGATGGGTAACATTAGTCCTCTTAGGTATATTATAATATTTATTATTTATACCTGTAGGATTATTCTTAAATGTACCATACTTTTGTACTTGATTATTACTACTTATGCCAGACAAATGTGTAGGTGTACGGCATGTCGTAGACACCTGCTTGCTGGGCAAAGTTAAAATCTTACTGGCAACCTTATTGGTATTAATTTTCCCAACGGAGTTACAACTACTCTTATTTTTATTAGGAACATCATTTTCCTTTTTCTCAAACGTAACTTTTTTCTTACGATCAGTTGCCTGCTGATCAAGTCGAGGGAAGGTATATGTCCCCCGGAATGACTTACTAGTCTTCACAGGTTGCGTTGAAACCTTAATATCCTTCTTAAGAATGGACGCATGTCGTAAAGGCTGTAATGCATTAGCAACAGTGGCGTAATGAACAATGGAATCATTTTCGATGCTAGATTCCAAGATCTTATCATTACATAGCAATTTAGCAATATGTGTATGTGAAACAAATCTAGGAATAGTCGTAAATGCACGGGTATCATGTATATTTCGCTCTTCCCAATCAGCAATCTGCTGTGGGGTACACTCTTTAACCTCATGTATGCGGCCTAGTATAATATCACTTATAGGTGCAGGAAGAAGGCATGCGTGAATTTTTCCTGAAAAAAATGGTGTATGAAGGTTAACTATAGCTGTAGGAAAAATCTCCACAGTCCCTCCAAAAGTCACGCACTGCACGGTCTGGCCAGTAGCACATGATGGGTCGACCAGCGAAGTCCGTACACCGATTGTGCTACAACCTGAGTCAAATAAAAGAGAACATGGAATGGAATTTAAAAAACCCTTATTTAATTTAAGGCTTCCTGTTCCATAGTCAGTAGCTGACGTGGCCGTACAAGCCGCTGGTAGGCTGGGCAACACATGTTCGCATCGTGGCGTCGTGATCGCCCTGGGCTGGAATGGGGTATTACCCTCATCACAAGACTTGACCTGTTCGAAATCCAGAGAACATGACATAGCACTATGTGCATTAACATTATCATCCTGTTCCTTGTTTGAATGTGTATCACTCAAAGCGACATTAGAATGTCTACGTGTACTACTCGACGATCTATCTCTTCGACGCGATCGATTCTGATTATTATCCCCAAAACTGCTAGTATTTGCATTTTTGTTTACGTTAAAATCACGGTTAGTATGACTATTACCATTGTGCCATTGACCATTCTGTCTATTTTGATAACCTTGTCTGTTATTGAAAGATTGTAATCTAAATTTCCCATTATGATGATAATTATTGCTTTGATTATTTCCAAAATTATTTTGATGAAAATCTCGTGATCTGTGAGATTGGCTAGAAGATACATTATATAGAGAAGTTTGACAAAATTGTTTCCCTTTAAAAGAATTGCAATTCTTGTTATTTCCCTTTCTGACTTTTCTATCTCTAAGATTCATTATCAATTTTTTCTGTTTTTCAGCTTCTATTTTCAACTCTACATAATCTGACTTCAACTTCTCATAATTCATTTTGACTTGTTCTAGCTCTCTAGCAATCCCATTCATAATATTTAAATCTTTAACTTCGAGTTCTGCAGCAGCAGTTTGAGTTAGATGTTCAACATCGATAGTGTGTTTCCTGACATGTTCTTTATTAATGGCCTTTTCTCTTTCAAGTGCCTTAATGGCATTTTGATGGCTATTCGTAAGCTCCTCAACCCTTAATTTCAAAAGAGGAATCTCAGATGTAAGTTCTTGAATCTGAGCCAAATGAGCATGACAGTCTGTCTTCATAGTCATATTTAACTTTTCAAATTCTTCAATAACCTTCTTCTCCTTGTCAAGTAATTTTTTTACTGAGCGTACTTCATTATTTAACTCATTTTTCTCCATGAGTAATTTTTCAATATTTATCTGTTTTTCCTGAGACACTTTCTCCTGTTGACATAGAAGATTCCTGAGTTCTTGATTTGCCAAGGTAAGATCTGCTATCTTCTTATCCAAAACTTTCATGTTTTGTTCCATCGTTTTTTTCATATTACACTTTTCTCTCAAAAGAGTTACCTCAGATGTCAGGCTCTGAATTTGAGCCACTTGTGTATTGCAATCTATCTGCAAAGTAGTATTAATAGCAATAGGTTTATTTTCATCGTCACTATCTTCTTCGAAAAATATGTTCATTAAGGAGGTCACCTCATTATCTAACTCTCTTTTCTGCCTAAAAGAAGAGTCATGAAATTTCTTATTATCCTCTATCAACACCGTCACTGTAAAGACGTTATTTCTTACTACACCTGTAGTACACCACTGTAAAGTATCAGTCTGTCTGCTCTGTAAGGAAGAGTGGTGTGTTGTTGAGATCAGGCATGCTCCAGTCTACCCAGCTGTAAATGGGTAACTCACCCTAGTCCTGAGTTAGGGAAGGCAAAGGCTCCAGGGGAAGCAGGCCCTAAACTTGGTCACTTCAGCCGACGCAGGATGGTGTATGTATGAAGTAGTAGTGTAGAGTGTGATTACCGCGAATGGTGTACTGTTCGTGTGCTGACCAATATAATCACTCATACACATGTGTCTACAAGGCACCAATGCAGACTGCTGGAATCTTAGTTTACTCAATTTATTCAGACGTACACACTGGGATATACGAGTACATCAGGCTTTGTTGACATAACAATTTGTAGGTATACATAGCAGATCTGAAGTCATGACACATGCAGAAATAATGGGTAGTACATCAAAGTTCAATGTCATGATACATCATCTTATGAAACCACGAAAAGGGGGTTTCTAGCAGGATTGAGATCTCTCTGTCACTGTCCGATAATAAGATAAATAATCTGTTCTCTTGGCAGTGATCAAAACAGACGATGACCGAAATCCAACATGGCTACCTTCCTGAGTTGTCGTTCACTCATTCATAGGAAGAATATCAGCCAAAGTTAATTTACAATGGATATATAAAGGATTTCATAAATGGTTCCATGCAGCACTACGGTGATCAGGTTAGTTCACGTAGCCATAACCGCTGCAGGAAAATCTGTCATCTTCGTCGATACAAAACACGACACTAGCATATCGAAGCACCCAAAAGTCAAGCTAGGCCTAACCGACGAGAGATCATCAAAAATACGAGCTGGGTTTACCTGGAGTCCGAATCATCTATATACTGACATAAGGAGAGTCTCTAACACAAACTATCGTAGAGACACTATCTCCTCCAGAAGAAAAAAACCACTTCGTAAGACATTTTTTTCTTGACGAAGGGACCAGCTCTTGAAAAACGTACCCCGCCATTCTTAGCAGTACATCGGAACTCATCACGACTTGTTAAGACAACTCATACTTCCGCTAACAAGAATCTAGTCCCTCATAACCATCCAAAATATACAATATAGGACTGATTCTACTTGTACTAATAATATGTAATACATATGAATTCAGGCCATAAACACAATAAGCAAATTAATATATTTTCTGGCCCTAAAATTAAGTACAAACGCAAGCGTACTATTCTTGCGCTGGATCGATATCCAGACCGATTACTCCTATAATCAAAAGTGTGAATCAAACATGGATTATCTCGCTTTTTACAATAAACAGCATTTTCATACACAGATGGATGCATGTCTATATTTTTCCCATATTAAATAACCATATCGATTTTTTTTGTAATATGTGCGTCAAAAATATGCACGCAACAGTCACTTTATTCTTCAACTCAGCATTTTCACTACTGTCTTGAGTAGTTATTTTTCCTTCATCATAAAAAATGGTGGATAATAATTTAGCAAGTCTCACTGCTTTCTCTTGTGAAAAGCCATATCCACACCTAAGAAAAGCAAAATTCTTGAGGTCCTGGGTAATTTGAAGTAAGAAATGTTCAATGGCATATTCCTCACAACTTGAACCCCATTTACCTATTCTATCTCCCTCCCGGAGAAAATGATCCAAAATATCCATTATGTCTAATAATTTTTTTCACTCTAATAAGTGTTACTATACCAAGTGGTCTTCGTTCCTGTCCTAGAACGGTAAAATCAAGTCATATAATAGGCAATTATATTAATAATTAATAAAGTAATTTACGCAATGAAATGTTATGAAAACAATAACGTGACAAACAATAGGCACAATACTGACAAGACACGATAATCAAAGACAAATGGACACAATCGTAGAAATCAACTAAAATAAAAATGTGGAACTAAAATGGAATGTCGTAAAAAATTACGATGACATCTACGATCAGATAATAAACAAGACAGTTGACAAGACAGTGTATAGACATCAGTGGTGTAAGAAACTGAACGACAGTCAGGTTAGAAGGACGCATAATACTAACAAAATACATTATAAAACTAAGTACGAATAAAATAACTACCAAAAACAACGATTAAAACTTGACGTTACAACTAAGCAGTCAGGTGTCACAGACTACCAGACACAGTGGACCAAAGATCCTTCTATGCTCACGCATAGGAACATTCCACTGAGGGAAGTCTGCAAAATAATTCCTATAGAACACTCAAGACGGACCTGTGGTGAAACTGGTATTTTTCCGTCCTAAGTCGCCATTCCCAACCTCCCACGATAAACATCAAACATAGAACATGCAACATGAATAAAGAGTAGTGGACATATTACTAAGTCAAGGCACAGTTAAACGTAAAACGGTGTAATAACAACACGACGTTTTTACTTATCTCAACCGGCTAAAAAACAATATCCCTCGCATCCGGGACTGCATGCTTAAGTCATCTACTTGAAGTACTGTAATGACTGAGTCAAATGTCGAAACTTGACAGTTAAAATCCCTGGGTTGTCCTTGACATAGGATGCCCGTTAGAATTGCTGCAAGGTCCAAGATGTTGTCGCCTTGAAAGATAACATATTTCTGTTAAACCGAGTTTGAATGTAGGCTTGAGTTCGATTCCGCTACTGAAAACTGGATATTTTCAGAGCACACTGCGCCGCCATATTGTTGAAGCTGGATGTTTTTTGACTATATTGTTGAGACTGTTTGTGTTCTTGTGTCAATCGTGCTGATTTCGCGAATATATTAATTCTTGATGCAGTAAGATGAAAAACTCAACGTAGGCACATCAACAAGTGCCAATACTGTGATAGTCAAACTCGTTACTTGAAAGTTCATACATTGTTTATTGACATCACATCATACGGGACGAAACATTCAACGTTGACGGTTAATAGGTAATTCAACATGATGATTGTGGACGCATGTCCTCAATAAAAATTCAAATAAATAGTCTCAGAAGACTCCTCAAGCAAATTCTGACCAGGTCTCTGAGTGAATACATCAATAGTCATAAAGGTCATGAAGTAGTTAAGTACAAGGTTATATTGATCACGGTTGACCTTTCCTCAAGGACAGGAGATTCTCATTATACTTGGTAGTATCTAAGATCCCGATCTTGAGTATGTTCATTTATAAAGAAGTCCTCATTAACTAATCATAGTAGAACGTAGGTGCAGGTTCCTACTAAATACCTTCTAGGCATGTAAAGTTACTTAGGCATTGATACTTGAATTACCTCTTGTGTAAGCCGTGACTGACCCCAACGGCTTCCTAATATTATATAGATAACGTAGATCCACGGTAGTTACCGCCGATCCCTTTGATAGGCATTTACTGGCATACAAAAATATATCTTCAGCTGTGAATCCATTTCGGTACAGGCTAGTTACCTGTCATCGACTAGATACTCACGACTTTGGAGAACAATCATTATTATTATAATAAGTACATACTTGGCTCTTCCAACGACTCAACACTTATGTGGACGACCACCGGCTACGACTGCTAATCCGCAGGACCGGGTCTAAATATAAAATACTTTACTCAAAACACGGGTCTCGAACTCCCAAAGCTTCATTAGTAGAACTTGGGATTCTTGCTTCTCAAACCCACACATGACGTCAACCGACTGTCTAGATACACGTGCGGACGGGATAACCCCTATACGCCTTAGTGCACAACCGTGCGCTAATGGAATCAAACTCACCAATAAGACTTACTCTCATGTAAGTCGGTGCGTAAAGTTTATTACAGAGGTAGGACAACATATTAATAATATGAGACTACCTTCATCTGTAAAGGAGTGTAGAGGTCTACGAAAAGGGCTCTACACTAGGCCTGAAAAATCCTTCCCGAACCGTGATTTCAGCCGATCTGTGCGTCGACTGAAATTTTGCCTTTCTCATTCTCGGCATATATAATATCCATATTGTTCCATCATATCTAGTTTTATACAGTTGATAATTCTCTTCCTTCCTAACCATGTAATTTCCCAAACTGTTATTTGTTGATTTTAATATTTAGAACAGAAGTGGGTTTTCATGCTTTTCCGCGTAACTGAGGGCAGCCGAAATACGCATGTATCTCCGTACATGAGAACTTCCTACCGTTCCTTCTTATATGCAGTTATACACAATCCTTCCCTGTACTAAAATGTAAAATCCTTTTCATACTGATTCCCTTCTGCTTTTATTTATCCTTGGCGATTTCCTCTGTCTGATACACATTTCGCAGATACGCCGCCATTTTGAAAGCAGTCAATCGATCGTTGACGGGTTTATAAATCTAACTGAACACGTTTGCAATGACTTGAAACAAATTTTGCGACACTGCAACAACAGACTGTACGAATAAAATTAAAAGCACTACAAAGTTAGAACTAGTAACCAACAAGAAAGAATAGAGTCAATTAAAAATATTCCAAGTATATATTCATTCATTTCCTTTTTTCGCTCCATACAGAGCGCTTTAACCACTCTGTCAATTGGACGCTCCATGTTTCACAGCCATACAATAACACTGCCATGACTGGAGTTTAGTTTAGTTTTATATTTTCCTTATCACGCTTATAGCGCTGGTTCTCGCAGCAAAGGTGCTGGGTTCGATTCATGGTATTGACGCACTTCATTCTACCCAGCTGTAAATAGGTACCTGAATTTGCACTTGATTTAGGGAAGGAAAAGGCAATTAGGAAAGGAACTGGTCACCCCACCTCTCGATGCTCTACCTAGTATAGTGAAATCTCTAACGCTTCCCTCTCCTACGTCAGTATCTGCTATGGGACAACCTTTACTTAAATCACGCTTATATGTATGCTTATATACACAATTATATTTTATTTGTATGCCCCGAGACGTACATCATACAAAATATATGTAACTCTAGGGTTATGTAAACAATAATTGTATACATCCATTGCAAGGGCGCTTTAATTCTGTTATGTTCTCAAATCTAACGGCCTGTAGGGGCATACAAGAACAATATCTATTCTGAAATTCTGGAATCGTGTAAACAAAAGAATGTATCAATATCTGGTCTGTAAAGGTCAGCTTCATGATATGCGTAAAACCTCCATGCTGTCAAATGCTAGATTCATGTGAGAAAAGGAATATAACAAATATTTTTTTTTTTTAATTTCTGAAAGTTTGAGAGCAAATGTTTGTGACAAAAATAATTCAAGGTGTCCCTAAATTCATTGCGCAGTTTGAGTTTTAACATTTCACTTCTATATATATATATTTCACTTCTATATTATATATAAACAACAATCTTTAAAGCGATAAGGGGAATTTAGCATATTTAATTGTGTGAATGTTAACTTTCAATATGTTCGTAATTTTGGATACACAGCAAGCTGAACGACATTTTGAATTTCTCCTAAAGTGAATGTCTAGTGTGTTTTCCAAAAATTATTCTGTATCCAACAAAAGGGTGCACATGTTGATCAGACCAAAATGCCTTTTATATTTGGACATGCGCCCTAATATAACCGACTAGGTTGAACGGGTCGCGCCGCGCCAAAACGAGGCAACATTTTATTTAGAAAAAAAAATAGTTGATATGCGAAAGTGAACATTAATACAATTAAATATGCTAAATCGTGAATATATTCCTACTCTTTTTCGATTCACAGATTGTTGATATCTTGCATAGAAGTAAAGTTATCAGAAAAAGATGCAAACTGCACAATGACTTTAGGGACACCCTGTGTAATAGAATAAGATATCGAAAGGCCAGAGGTAATAAAAAATATGGAAATTCTAATAAAAACATTTTCCTCCAAGGATTAACAAAGAAAATCCATACTTTTATGGATCAAATATGAGGAAAGTTATTCGAAAAGTGACAGACACTGGTTTGACGGGGACGACGACTTCTGATGATCTGATTATCACCTATTGTAAAGCTTGTGTATAGAGCTTCCTATCTTAATATTTTTTTAAATTAATTGTTAAGCATTTACAATTAATAGCTTATCACTCACATATGATCTATAAATTGCATTTTTCTGATAACGACGATAATTACTATAAATAATTCTCATGTTGAAGATTACACTGAGGACGATCGTTTTCCCGCAGATGTATGTCTGTGCCCCACACTTTGGTGAGCATGTTGTTTTTATATGTTCCTATGCCCTGTAATTGTGTCAAAATGTGCTCTATTATTCTGCCCATTATTTGTTTAATACATCATCATCATCATCATCATCAGCTGCCATCTCCGCAACGAAGGTTGGCTACAATGGATCTCCAACGTGTTTTGTCTCTTGTCTTGGTGGTGCACTCTGATAGACTCTTTTCTGTCCATCTCTTGGTGTTATCTTCCTACTTATAGCGCTGTCTTCCTCTTGCACGTTTACCTTCAACTCTTCATTTTATTATGGTCTTCTGAACGGTGTTATATCTTTTTACATGGCCAAAATATTTTAGCTGTCCTTCGTTAATTCTCTTTTCATACTTGGGTTTTCTAGAACCACTTTATTTGTTTTCTTCTCTTTCCACGAGATGAGTCCCACTCTTCTATGTGTCCACATCTCGAGAGCCTCAATTCTTTCTTCCACTTGGATGTTCATTGTCCATGTTTCTACACCATACACTAATGAAGGATATATATAACACTTCTTGATTCTCAAAACCAAGGTTCAAAAGTCATTCCCTATTTTTGTTATAGTTATTGTTAATCAGAATCGACCTCACCGCACTCCGGCAAAACCCATAGGTGCTCAGTCTCCCTCAGCAAATGTCTATGAGCATGAATGCTAATTGTACCTGCAGCATGCTGGTTGTACATACGATGGATGCATCCTCTCTCACGTCCATTTCTGCTAGTCCCGCGTTTGATGCCAAACTCCAACAGCCTCAACCTTGTTGATTCATCCATAGCAGTGTCATTATCCAGCAGGCGATCATTAATAGCCCTTAGTATCTCTCCCTCAAACCATTTAGAAACCGCCTGTAGTGCCGCTTGAATGGCGTGGACCATTTCCTGTCTGTCTGAGCCAGTTCTGTACATGAGTATGTTATCTGCGAAAGTTAATGTTCGTCCCAGTCCTGTTGGTTGAAAGGTTGCTACTTTTGCTGTGTAGATGTTAAACAGCCCTGGTGATAGTGGAGAACCCTGGGGTAGTCCCGGACAAATGCGCATTGGTTCTGATGTCCAAGTTCCCAAGCGAAATGCAGCTGATTTCTCGATTAAGGCAGCTGCTATCCACCTTGTAATCCAAGGGTTTACCCCACATGCCATTATACAGTATATTTTTAAATTTGTATATCTTCACTTCTACACAAATAAGTTAAAAGAAACGACAGATGAAACGAATTAAAGATAAAGAGAATTAACTGTTATTTTATAATACAGAATGCTATGTAACCTTAACATTGTAGCTCGAATGTGAGATCTGGCCTGTTCAACGCATGACCTCAAGGGGTATCAATTTTTTTTTTCTTCTAAGTAACGTCAATTTTTATTTTGGCCATTCAATACTATCTACTTTATTTTGTTTCTCAAAATAAAAACTAAAATTTATTGATTAGATATCATATGATAGTTATCATGGTAGACGCCAAAGTTATTTAAATTTACAACGACAATATATGTAAAAACAGTCACGCGAATAATACGAGTACATCATTTCTTTGTCAGTGTTCTGATGTAAAGCTATCAGTATGTCGTAAAGTGTGACTTTAGTATTTCATGTGGTACATGTCCTATCGGTTGAAGGTAGATGTATAAGTGGTTTAGCTCGAAAAAGGTATTCCTCTCATTAATTTAACATTCGTTTCATGTACTCGTATATCCAATAAATACAGGTGCTAATATAACATTTTAAAAATAGAGAATTACTTTCCAACCACCCCCTGTAGTTGCTACGTTGTTTAGTGTTTTGCTCTGAGATTATACTTATTGTTTAATCCGTATATTGCAGGATTTGGAGCAGTCAAATTTTTTAATTGCTCCGCTTTGGCATCGATAGTGACTGCCCTGCTCTGCTCCGCGCTCCGGCATTCGCGGATCCAAGGGGATGCTACGTGGCAATCGCCCCTCCCTTGGAACTTTGAA
The DNA here is from genome assembly GCA_024509875.1 of Oreohelix idahoensis. NCBI lineage: Eukaryota > Metazoa > Mollusca > Gastropoda > Stylommatophora > Oreohelicidae > Oreohelix > Oreohelix idahoensis. Next base: position 250,412 of record JAMPIV010013933.1, on the reverse strand, counting down.
AACCTTTATTTCATATCAGCCACTCCAGTACCCCCCTCTCCCCCCCCCACACACACACACACACTTTGGGCTTAAATGTAAGTAATCGTTAGGTCTGACGACGGGCGAATTAAAACATGTCTGGTATAGGACAATAGTAAGTACCATTAAGGTTACCATGTAGTTTGCAAGTAATTCAACGTGGCGAGACAATGAAAGACAATAAAGCGTACCGCCATACAACAATGAGACAAAAGACGACGCCAGGCAGGCAGCACAAGGGGACTTCACTCGAGTCGCAAAAACAGAGGACTTTGTGACAAGAGGCGGATAATTTCTGTCTTGGATGGCCAATCCCAAATCACAAAATGTTACGCTATAATATAAAATATTTACGAATTGTTATCAAAGTGTGTCTTTTTGTAGTTGTACCTTACGTTTACGTAATTATGTTATAAAAAGTTATTTTTTTTTTAATATAAAAATGAATATTTTTGAGTTACTATATAATAAAACTATAAAGTTATCGTATATTTTTCAAAATTCGTTATTTTGTTTTTAAATTGTCTAAAAATATGTGCACATAAGGAGTCGGGGGGCTCATCATTCTGATGTATCGCTCCTCCCTTGGACAATTCCTAGATCCTCCAGTGACTCCGACTAATTAAAGAAACAAATTTTTTTTATTTACGTCTAAAAATGCACATTCGAACTTTGAAAACGAAGCTTTATTAAAGTCTTTTCAATTTAAATGTCTCTTAAACTAGGATCATTCCATAATTCTTATATTCATAATTCAGTCTACAAAATATTATTGCTGCAATGAAATCATCTTTCATAGACTGGCGCAGATAATTGAAAATTAACATTGAACCGTAAATTCTACAAGCAGCCTGAATACGGTGTCGTTAACTGCGATTACCCTTAAAAAAACAGACATTGTGGTCTACCAACAGATTCCATGGCCTTAATGACTAGGCTAATTATAATTATAATTATGAATGGCAGAAACCAGCCAGTGTCTTTCCTGTCATCATCATCATCATTCCCGTTTTTTTTTTAACTTACGGAACATGGGGCCGTGACTGTTCCGGCACTAGTTTTAATTATCTTTAAATGACATTATTTGATCTCGCCATTCACGTCTTTTTCTTTCTTTCACGTCGCCGATCTCTTCTTTGCATTTCCCAGTAGCCCAAATTTAGGCGTTTCAAATTCAAATATAAAGACATCCTTGAAATCTATTTACGTAAATCGGCGATCACTAATGTGGGCTAATTTGAACTTGACGTCATTGTTAAATCTGATTGTACTCCCACCGCAGCCAAATTATTTTTGTTATTAATTACCTCCTTCAGTCATAACTGACTATGGGAATGATGCGCCCTTGATGTGATAGTCCTCAACTGCTTCTCTTTTCCTGGTGTTTCTTTAGGCGTGTTCTTTTCTCGTCTGCTTGTTGTTGTGGTAAAGTGGGATATTATAAATATTTATAGGGGACTTAGTGTACTGACTGAGATCAGCTGTGAAGGTATCTGTATCTAATAAGTGTAGTGTATTACAGATGACCTTACTTGCTACCACATATTTATACCTCAGTCAGAATTATTCTGGAATATTGTGATGACTACGTTGAATGTCTAGGGTTTTGTAAATGATGAAGTGTAAGTCACAATAATAACAGACAGATAAACAATTTAATTTATTCCACCACACTTGACAACAGTTTGACACTCACATACATATAACTCTCTATGAGACTATCTTAAATGAGTCACTGGTAAATTTTCAAATATCAATATGTATTAAGTACTTTTCATTAATATATAGGTGTCCTGATTCAAATACAAAGTGAACCAGGAATCACAATCAATTTTAATTACAAGTTATATGTACAGAATTTATCAATATGAATCTTGTAGTGACATATTTTATTAATATTATCTTATGTGTGTCAGTTGTGTAGTGGTACTATGGGGTAATACTGGTTTTGTTTTTTCAAGCTATGTTGTTATTTGTCATCATGACTTCAAGTGTTTGTTTCTGTTGGAACTAGTATTGGAGATGTTCTCAGTTCCGTTCATTAAAACAATTAATTTCCCCTCTTATTTTTACACAATGTCAGTTTAAGATGGGGTTACATAATGTTGAGCTCCGCTGGCCACATAGGCTTATCTTTCGTGATGGCGGCAGGAAAAGACTCCTCTGCTCGATTGCTCCCCTGTGTTCTGGAGACACCTCACTGTTTGCTATATGGACTAAGGAGTATGCTATCCGCCTCTGGATTCAGCAAAGCTCTGACCAGGTGCTGCTCAATAACTTTTGGACCACGGTCCCTGAAACAAGAAGGTTGTACCTCCTACTTCAGAACTAATTTATACTCTATTTCTACACTGAGCACAATACATAACAAACAATGAGTTCAGAGCGGTAGGCCAACTGTCAGCTTCATCTGAAATAATTTACACCAGTATATTCCTCCCTAATGATTACTACGCCTCTGCAATTCCAGCATTATTTCTTTCTAGTCAATAAGCTAGGTGTCAGTGTACTGTTTGGCAATTCCATGTAGTTTTACTTTCCTCCGACACCTTCTGTTCAGGCTGGAGCACTATAGAGGCTTTACCTCATGTTCGCTACTGAACCACACATATATACAGACATAAATTATCAATTTACATTCAATTTTCATTAAAAGATATCAAATATTTCAAGCTTACCACAATTCATGGAAATAATACAGAATTACGTTGACTGGCACTGAATATAACACAATTTCGATCTGCCGATGTCCCAGGCTTTTATTTAGAAAAATATGCACTGGTGCTCAACGCACTGGTTCTGTAGTAAGTTTATTTGCAAATGTGGTGGTGACCTGACGCCTCTAATTGACTATATTGGCAGGTCTAACCAATCGTGCCATGTCTACCCAATCGTTTGAAAAAAAGTACTCCTACTCCCGTTTCCCCTGACAACGAAAGATAGTATTTATAGCCCGACTAATCGTGTTTAGCCTTACATTTATTGCGCTCCAATCAAATCGGATTTAACATGGAGACCCATTTCCCGTACAATGGTGGGGTGAAAATCTGCCACTGAGCGATTCTGATTTGGGTGTTGTCTGACATCCCTCACTATTTCTTTTGGCTATAATTTGGTAATTCCTAGACTATTTGCGTAACGTTTAACATATTCTTTGTCAGCAAGTCCTAAGGAACCCAAATATACAAATTTAAAGGAGCTAAGTGGCTGCGTTCAAAATATGCACTTTCTTCTACCTCCTGTTTACTTCGAATACGATGTGGTGTCTGGGTACTGTAATGTTTTCAAACGTAAACCAGTATAATGTCATATTTCCTAATAAGCGTTTTTCAGGATTTTAAAACCTAACTCTGGTATGGGTAGTGTTTTTTTATCACTGTCGATTTGAAAAAAAGCTAGTGCTTGTGGCCTTACACGCGTGATGGTAGTAATTGTGTATCGCGCGACTGTGGTAGTATTGCCTGCGTCCCTGCTTTCAGCCCTCCCTTCTTTCTATCTTTAGTCCATCTGTCTTTCGTTTTAGGTAACGTAGTGTATAAAAAGACATGAATGGAATTTTAAATCTAGGTCAACCTGCGTATCTCAAGGTTTTTCTTAGAAATGCAGCACATGTTTTATCGTAGAAAGCGGGTATTGAAGCAGTAGGCTTTTACTATCAACGTGAAACGTTACAATTTGCAGACGAAGTAGAAAACAAGGGGGATTTCGAGTACAGTCATTGTGACAGCACTGTTCTTTACCATTCTTCTTTCCTTTTATTGAAGTTATTTGTTAGGCTTTACATTTACGTTTTAATTTATATATGTGGATTAGAATTTCTCACGACAAATCCTCCCCACTTAAAACAGACGTTATATGTCAGTCTATAATTCTATATACACATAGAGAAATTTATTATTTTTCCTGGAGTTTAGGGTGATTCTCATCACACGGATGGCGGCTTAAAAAATCCGCTCCCAGATTTGTTTTTCCACTTATATACTCTATGCTAAACTCAAATGGCTGCATCAATAAGGACCAACGGAGTAATCTCGAGTTCTCATGCCTAGCCTGTGCTAGAAACGACAAAGGTTTGTGATCCGTTTGCAACTTAAATGCCTTCCCATACAGATAAATATTGAATTTCTTTATCGCCCATATTACTGCAAGACATTCTTTTTCGCTAGTTGAGTAGTTGGTTTCAGCTTTATTCAACTTTCTGCTAGCATATGCCACTGGGCTTAATTCCCCATCCAATGCATCTGATCTCTGTAGCAGAGTTGCACCTAACCCAATATTACTGGCATCCGTCCTTACAATGAATTCTTGACTTAAGTCAGGTTATTTCAAAATAGGTTTGCTTGTGAGCTTTTCCTTCAATTCCTGGTAAGCCATTTCACATTGTGGTGTCCATGTAATTCGATCTGGATTTCCCTTACGTGTCAAATCAGTTAACGGTGCACATATGGAATTAAAGTTTTTGATATACTTTTGGTAGAAACCACATAATGAGACAAAGGATCTCACGTCTTTCTTGGTTTGTGGTCTCGGGGCTTTCTTTAGTTTCTCTAAATTCTTTGGGTCAGGGGTCATGTTTCCCTGATAAACTGTGTGTCCCAAGAATTCCAATTCTTTACATCCAACGCAACATTTGGTTGGTCGGGCTGTTAAATTCGCTTCCCTAAGTCGATTAAACAGCATGTTCAGAGAGTCAATGTGTTCCTCAAATGTTTCTGTTGCTATAAGGATATCATCCATGAAATTTGTGATACATGGATTATTCAGAGGGTCCAATAATTTTCTCATCATTCTAGAGAAGACACTAGGCGCATTCTTCAATCCAAATGGCAATCTATTAAACTCATAGTGTCCTTCTGAGGTACTAAAAGCTAGGTATGGTCTAACCTCAGGCTTTACTGGAATCTGATAGTATCCTTTACTCAGATCCACTTTTGAGAAATATTTAGCTTTATTTAGTCTGGCAAACAACTGATTTGTATCCGGCAATGGATCCACCTGTCCTTCTGTAATAGCATTCAGTCTCCTGTAATCTATACAGAGTCTATGTTCTCCAGAGGGCTTCCTTAAGAGTACAACACCGGAACTATACGAAGATTCACTGTGTGAAATAATTCCTTCCTTCAACAAATAGTCTATCTCTTCCTTCAAAGCTTTCTCCTTAGCAAAAGGAATCGAATAGGGTTTCATACAGACAGGTGTGGGGTCTATCAGTTTCATATCATATTCCAATAAGTTTGTATGCCCAGGTCGGTCTGTTAACACCTCTGCATGATTATCTAGAACCTGTTGCACTCTCTCTTTCTGAGTTTTCGTTAAATGTGTACTGATTTTCACCTGTGCCGCTGTCTCACAGGGGTGTAATGGATATTCAAATGATGAAAGTGGTTCCTTTTTCATCTCCATGGCAATGGACAAGGTCAACAAGTGTGTCTCTTCCTGATGTTCTCTTTCCAAATATTTCTTCAGGAGATTCACATGATAGATTTTTTCTTTCCCCTTCTTATCTATCTTATAATTGGTTCTAGACACCTTCTCTAGAACTGTATATGGACCTTGCCATCCAATTTGTAACTTATTCTGACTACCGGGGAGAAGAAGCAGTACCTTCTCTCCCACAGCCAAATCTCTGTCTTTCGCTTTCCTGTTATAATAGGCAGCATGTTTCTTCCTGGCTTGTTTCAAATTTTCATTGGCAAGTTTCCAGCCAGTTTTTAAACGAGTGGTCAGCTCATTCACATATTGGTATGAGGATGTAATATTTTCCTCTGCTTTTCATCAGTCCACGTTCTTAACAGAGCTTCGAGTGGACCTTTTATTGGCCTTCCAAACAATAATGTTGCCGGGGCCATACCGGTTGAACTATGGGGTACCTCCCGATAAGCAAAGAGGGCGGCGTGAAGGTACTGGTCCCACGTATCTGGTTTTTCGTGTGCCAACTTTCTCAGGATCGACATCAACGTGCCATTAAATCTTTCCACTTGGCCGTTCCCTTGGGGGTGGTACACACTACAATGGAAGTGTTTGGCCTGGAAGATCCTGAAAACTTCTTCAGTTAGTTTCCCCTTGAACTGAGAGCCATTATCAGTCAAGATTTGATTGGGAAAGCCTAACTTGTGAAAATTGTGAGCAATGCCTCTGCCACATGTTTAGAATCAATCGATGACAGGGCTACCGCCTCTCCCCACATAGAACAAGTGTCCACCAGAGTCAGAATGTAGCTGTTCCTTCTCTTGGTTCGGGTGAGAGGTCCCACAAGATCCACGGCAACTCTCTCAAAGGGTGTTCCCACTATGGGCATTTCCCCCAGAGTTGCTGGTGCAGTCCAATGTTTAGGTGCTACTCGTTGGCACTCTGGACAGGATTTTACATATCGTTTGATATCTTCAGTTATTCCTGGCCAGAAATAGTGACAAGCTATACGCTGTCCTGTTGCGCTGATCCCCATATGACCACTGAAGGGAATCGCATGCCCTAGTTCCAACACTTTAGTCCTATATGAAGTGGGAAGGACCAGCTGTCCGTGACCATTGGATTCAGATCCAGCCTTCCTATATATCAGCTTTTGTTGTTCTTCATATAAAATTCTCCCTTGCCTGGAGGTGTATGAGATTTGGGCAACTTCTTGAAACACGGCTTGAGTGTTTTGTCCTCAGCCTGTGCCTTCCTCATCTCATCTGGATGAGTATTTATTGGATTATCCTCCTCCTTTTTAGACTGTGATCTGGTCTGCACTGTTGCCAATATCACAGGTCTCTTGGGATTCCCCAAGAAGACATATCTACACCCCAATATCAGAGGGTAGATTGGCTCATTTATCACTGCTGCTTTTATGATTCCTTCCACATATCGCGTTTTCACCTTTATCCGGGCGACGGGAAGTGTCATGGTAGCTACATCCTTGGTTGCAGTTTGAATCTCCACTGTTTCTGTGGTGTATTGATCTGCCTGCACCAGGTGAGAACTCACAACGGAATCGTAATCTAAACCGGTATCATATAAACACCTTATAGTGACACCATTACAGATGACATCTTCACACACTGGGGGATGGTATGGTTCCTGTAGTTCTGCAGGTTTGACCTTTTTTTCCTTTTTCCCAGATGTCATAGCAGCACAATGAGGAGGTTTCCTTCTACAATGGTCAGTGTCATGATTGTTCATCTTACAATTTTTACACCACCTTTTTTCCTTGGTTGAAAGATTTTCTTTCATCATATTTCCTTTCATCGAATTGTGGGGTTTTATTTTTATTGTCATACCGTGGCCTATCAAATTGGTGCTTACCTTTGTTTTGATCTCTAGGATCAAATTTATTAAAGTTCTGTGGTGCCCTAAAATTTTCCACCTGTTTCTTTTTATTACCTGATACCTCTGCCTGAGCTGCTTGATACCTTTCAGCAACATTTAACAACTCACCCAGCCTCTCTGCACCTTGTTCCATGAGAAACTTTCTCAGGTCTGGAGCCATGGACTCTCTTAATTGTTCTATAAGGACCATTTCCTTAAGATCTTGGGTTTTCCCCAGAGAAGTCCATTTCTCCAAGTATGTCTCTAACCGTGCAGAGAACTGGTGATAGGTTTCACCTGACAGTAGTTTAGCATTCCTAAATTTTTTCCTATAAAATTCTGCGTTCTTTTCATATCTTAACAAAAGAGCCTGCTTTAGCATGTCATAATTTTCCTGATCACCTCTGCTCATTTTGGCAAAAACTTCATAAGCTGCCCCACGAAGACCTTGAGATAACTTTAAGCTCCACCTTTCTCTCTCTAACCCATATGTGGTAGCTAATAGTTCATATCTATTTAGATAGCTCTCAATATCATCGTCTTTCTCAACAAAATGATCTAAATGAAAATTCATAGCTGAGGTTGAGGCTCCCTGGCTAGCAGTGGCATCAGAGGTAAAGGGACTGGCACCATTTTCAGGAGCATGGCCTTGAAACTCAAACTCCCTTAGTCGTAACTCATGTTCCCTTTGTAATCTCTTATCTTCTGCTTCCCTTTCTGCAGCTAATCGCTTGTCTTCCCTTTCTGCAGCCAATCTTCTTTCTTTCGTAACAATTCAATCTATCAATAATTATCTAAGGACACTACAGGCACTGAGAGCCCAACGTTATTTATTTCCACCCAAGGATACCTTTTAATTCTTTTTATTCCCAATATCTATAACAGGAGAAAGTTCAATATCCCTGGAGCGAGACCCCAATATATGTGGTAAAGTGGGATATTATAAATATTTATAGGGGACTTAGTGTACTGACTGAGATCAGCTGTGAAGGTATCTGTATCTAATAAGTGTAGTGCATTACAGATGACCTTACTTGCTACCACATATTTATACCTCAGTCAGAATTATTCTGGAATATTGTGATGACTACGTTGAATGTCTAGGGTTTTGTAAATGATGAAGTGTAAGTCACAACAATAACAGACAGATAAACAATTTAATTTATTCCACCACACTTGACAACAGTTTGACACTCACATACATATAACTCTCTATGAGACTATCTTAAATGAGTCACTGGTAAATTTTCAAATATCAATATGTATTAAGTACTTTTCATTAATATATAGGTGTCCTGATTCAAATACAAAGTGAACCAGGAATCACAATCAATTTTAATTACAAGTTATATGTACAGAATTTATCAATATGAATCTTGTAGTGACATATTTTATTAATATTATCTTATGTGTGTCAGTTGTGTAGTGGTACTATGGGGTAATACTGGTTTTGTTTTTTCAAGCTATGTTGTTATTTGTCATCATGACTTCAAGTGTTTGTTTCTGTTGGAACTAGTATTGGAGATGTTCTCAGTTCCGTTCATTAAAACAATTACTTTCCCCTCTTATTTTTACACAATGTCAGTTTAAGATGGGGTTACATAATGTTGAGCTCCGCTGGCCACATAGGCTTATCTTTCGTGATGGCGGCAGGAAAAGACTCCTCTGCTCGATTGCTCCCCTGTGTTCTGGAGACACCTCACTGTTTGCTATATGGACCAAGGAGTATGCTATCCGCCTCTGCATTCAGCAAAGATCTGACCAGGTGCTGCTCAATAACTTTTGGACCACGGTCCCTGAAACAAGAAGGTTGTACCTCCTACTTCAGAACTAATTTATACTCTATTTCTACACTGAGCACAATACATAACAAACACTGAGTTCAGAGCGGTAGGCCAACTGTCAGCTTCATCTGAAATAATTTACACCAGTATATTCCTCCCTAATGATTACTACGCCTCTGCAATTCCAGCATTATTTATTTCTAGTCAATAAGCTAGGTGTCAGTGTACTGTTTGGCAATTCCATGTAGTTTTACTTTCCTCCGACACCTTCTGTTCAGGCTGGAGCACTATAGAGGCTTTACCTCATGTTCGCTACTGAACCACACATATATACAGACATAAATTATCAATTTACATTCAATTTTCATTAAAAGATATCAAATATTTCAAGCTTACCACAATTCATGGAAATAATACAGAATTACGTTGACTGGCACTGAATATAACACAATTTCGATCTGCCGATGTCCCAGGCTTTTATTTAGAAAAATATGCACTGGTGCTCAACGCACTGGTTCTGTAGTAAGTTTATTTGCAAATGTGGTGGTGACCTGACGCCTCTAATTGACTATATTGGCAGGTCTAACCAATCGTGCCATGTCTACCCAATCGTTTGAAAAAAAGTACTCCTACTCCCGTTTCCCCTGACAACGAAAGATAGTATTTATAGCCCGACTAATCGTGTTTAGCCTTACATTTATTGCGCTCCAATCAAATCGGATTTAACATGGAGACCCATTTCCCGTACAATGGTGGGGTGAAAATCTGCCACTGAGCGATTCTGATTTGGGTGTTGTCTGACATCCCTCACTATTTCTTTTGGCTATAATTTGGTAATTCCTAGACTATTTGCGTAACGTTTAACATATTCTTTGTCAGCAAGTCCTAAGGAACCCAAATATACAAATTTAAAGGAGCTAAGTGGCTGCGTTCAAAATATGCACTTTCTTCTACCTCCTGTTTACTTCGAATACGATGTGGTGTCTGGGTACTGTAATGTTTTCAAACGTAAACCAGTATAATGTCATATTTCCTAATAAGCGTTTTTCAGGATTTTAAAACCTAACTCTGGTATGGGTAGTGTTTTTTATCACTGTCGATTTGAAAAAAGCTAGTGCTTGTGGCCTTACACGCGTGATGGTAGTAATTGTGTATCGCGAGACTGTGGGGAGCTGATAGAATAGTCTGGCGCTCTCTCTTCCAAACCTCTACACCTCACGGTAGAAGAGGAACGACTAAGTAAGTAAGTAAGAGACTGTGGTAGTATTGCCTGCGTCCCTGCTTTCAGCCCTCCCTTCTTTCTATCTTTAGTCCATCTGTCTTTCGTTTTAGGTAACGTAGTGTATAAAAAGACATGAATGGAATTTTAAATCTAGGTCAACCTGCGTATCTCAAGGTTTTTCTTAGAAATGCAGCACATGTTTTATCGTAGAAAGCGGGTATTGAAGCAGTAGGCTTTTATTATCAACGTGAAACGTTACAATTTGCAGACGAAGTAGAAAACAAGGGGGATTTCGAGTACAGTCATTGTGACAGCACTGTTCTTTACCATTCTTCTTTCCTTTTATTGAAGTTATTTGTTAGGCTTTACATTTACGTTTTAATTTATATATGTGGATTAGAATTTCTCACGACAGTTGTAAGAGCTTCATTTCACCCAATCTGAGGTGGCGCCGTAGTGAGCTGCTCCACGTGGTTATCATACCCAGTACCTTAACACCTCTTGCACACATCTTTGAACCTTAGCTGTCCATCTGTTCTTTTATCATCTGTCAATTGTTCGTAGAAAATATCTTTGGGGATGCGATCACCTTCCATGCGGTGGACATGGTCAAGCAAAAGGAGTTTGCGCTGTCTACTCAGTATATACATGCTTTGAAGGCCAACACGTGACAGCACCTTTTTATTATTGCAAGGTGTAATGTGTTCTGTCCATAGTTTGGGTTTGACCCTAGTCTCCATGCACCCAACGTGGAAAGCAGACCGTGGCAGGACAACGCCTATTTGCTGGGGGCTGACAACTTGAAGCGGGCAGAAGCTGCCTAGTGAGATCCTAGAACCTCTCCCACTTTTAGAAGTAGCCCCTGGCAGTTGAGCAAGATGCTTGTAACTGGTAACTGCCACTTCCCGTTGTATGCCGACACCATAGGGTGAAGCTGGAGTATCCTCTCCAGGGCGCGAGCTTGGGCACAGTTATATGGAGATCGTTACTAACAAACAGTGACGTAAACTCAACTATAATGAGAAACGTTGTAGAATTCCAAACGTAATATCAAATCAATAAACAAGCAACTCATTAATGCCACGTTCTTTTATTTTTTTAAATCATATTGACTACCATGATCACGTGACCAACATTTTCAATAATCTCATTTCCAATACATTGGATGGTTCATCATGATCCATACGCCCGTCTCTAATCACATAGCCATACGTGAGTCCATGTTCATACATACGTCCATGTTTAGACACACTGAGAATTCTGGAACACATTCCTTTCAAGCGTGGCTATAACCAGCTATACTTCCATAGATAAAACACTGTCGACCTTCTAGTTCATACATGGGCTCATATTTGGACACAATAAACATTTTGCCAGCTATACTTTCATAGATAAAACACTGTTGACCTTCTGGGTTCGTACATGAACCTATATCTAGACACATTAAATATTATGCCAGCCACACTTTCATAGATGAACACTGCCGGCCTTTGTCCTAGACAGCCCGGATTCCCTCTGTCCTAACTAATACACACGTCATCTAACTACAATCGCGCATGTCATAGATCGCTGGTGCATTTTAGTGCACAAGCTACTAATAATGGACAATGTCCCGTTTGTGAAATTATATGCATACTGTAACACTTTGGAACCGATTATTGTTATGACCTTTCTAAATTGATATACAATATAAAGTGTGACATTCATCCAATACCATAATTCCCGTCGTAAGTACGTCGGTCGATCGGTCACATCATGCACACCGTCATTTGCGCACTTTTCTATTTTCGAGAGAGTACATTAACTTTCAACCACAGCTAAAGGGTGCAACTGTGGTTGAAAGTTAGACAATAATTATTTTGTTTCCCTTATACAGTTTGTTCGACTTGAGCAAATACATTGGCAGGTTGGTTACGAAAATCGCCGAAGCATAAGCCGATGCCTTTTGGAGTGCCAGTAATATGGCGTGAACCGACAAATCACGCTACTGATTGTTACTTCTGCTTGACAAATATCTATGGTTTCACTTTTAAAACTAGAAAGTCTGTGGTTTATCCAAATATTGAATCGGTTTCGAAACCAATGCCTCATGATCCAATCACGTGTCCGATCCCAGTTCCACCAGAACCATATCCGTTGGACGTGAATGAACCATCAGAAAGTGATAGTTTACCTGCTTTAGAAACTAATTCTGACTCGGATTATGTACCGGTGAATGATGGTGTTCACTTAATTAACCATTCAGAACTTTCAGATCTAATACGTGATCTCGCTCTCACCAAAGGACAAGCGGAATTACTCGGTTCGCGACTCAAAGAATGGAATCTTTTAGCGGCCCAATACTCCGATATCTAAATTTCGTCATAGACACAGATAACTTGTTCAATACTTTGAGATGGATGATGACATTTGCTACTGCAAAGATGTAAAAGGTCTAATGGTGCACCTCGGTCATGAGCACATAGTCAACGAATGGCGACTTTTCATCGACTCTTCCAAGACTAGTCTAAAAGCCGTGTTATTGCATAATGGAAATTTATTTTCATCACTTCCAGTTGCCTACTCTGTTCATATGAAAGAAACTTATGACAATATGGCTATACTTTTGGCAAAAAATAAAGTACAATGACTACCAATGGCGGATTTGTGGAGACCTAAAGGTCATTGCAATTCTCACGGGCATGCAGACTGGGTATACTAAATTTTCTTGCTTCCTATGTGAATGGGACAGCCGCAACAGACAGGAACATTATGCAAGAAAGGTGTGGCCTATCAGGGATCGTATGCAGCTCGGGCATAAAAATGTAATACACGAGCTATTAGTTAACAAAGACAGCATCATTTTACCACCGTTACATATAAAGTTGGGGCTCATGAAGAATTTCGTAAAAGCGTTAGATAAAACGAGCAAAGCTTTCATTTATCTTCGAGAAAAGTTTCCGCAAATTAGCGATGCAAAGATAAAGGAAGGTATCTTTGTAGGACCTCAGATTAGGAAAGTTATTGCAGACAAACAATTCGAGAACTTGTTACATGGTAGTGAACTTCGCGCATGGATGGCATTCAAATCGATCGTCGATAACTTTCTGGGAAATCACAAATATGTCGACTATGTGCATATTGTTAAGCAGTGCATAGATGCATACAGAATTATGGGCTGTAACATGTCCCTCAAAATCCATTTGCTCGATTCGCATCTTGACTTTTTCCCTGACAACCTTGGCGAAGTCAGCGATGAACATGGAGAACGATTCCATCAAGATATCGCCGTAATGGAGTCACGTTATCAAGGACTGTGGAGTGTGACCATGCTTGCCGATTATTGTTGGATGCTTCATCGCGATGTACCACATGCCATTCACCGACGAAAGTCGACTGCAAAGAAATTCAAGCCTACATAACTGTTATACTTCTTGTACAAATGATGTTGTAATACTGTATGCGTTGTTAAAAAACTTCAATTGCGTATTTCTAGAGATCCCGACCTGATAGAGAAAAACAGCGCATTAAAATTGACCAGAAAAACATAGAAATGTTAGAGAAAGAAAAAAAAAATTTTTTTTTGTTAGTCAGTGTAATCATACAATGTAAGTTTTGATTATTTCTTCAAGACAAAATTTTAATTTAAAGTATTGCAGACTTATTATTATGGATCAAAATTAACTTGGTTGTGGTTTGACATGTAACAGAAACAACACACTATAATTAAAAACCTGTAAATTTTGACGGGTTATTGCTAATTTGTTTTATAATGTACCTGCTTGTGATTTACTAATATTATCACTTACGACTTACCACTTAAAGGCTTAAGGCTGTGTGACGTACGTCTAGTTCGACAAGTGAATTTTCCCTGATATGATGGATGATTTAAAGGGACTTTTAGCTTTTCAAAACATTAGAACCCCTGAACATTTGTTGTAACTTTTCGTTTCGCCAGAGCGAACCGATTCCACCGGGACTCATTTAGCATGCGGCACGAGATCAAAGACAGTAGTGGTCCCTGAAACGATTTCGCATCTCGGTGTTAAGCACGGAACCGATCGCAGCCAGAGCGAACGGAGAAAGCTGACGCAAGCAGCGAGCGAAGATACGAGAGGCCAGGGGCGGCTTCTCTCTTTGGTCTGGGGGTCAGATCCCCAAAATCCTTCCGAGATCAAAAAGGCTGTCAAGTTTCTCATGTCCCACTCATTTTGCATTCCAGTTGTAGATATACAGATCACGTAGAAATACACTTCATCACTCGCTGGCCAGAACTTGATAGAAGCACTAGCGATATTTGAAATCTTGCTAGATTATCCCATGGATTTTCATTTATATTTGCAGTGAATTCTATTTCTGTGCAAAACGGTAATATATATATTGTGTAAAGTGATCAGTGGTCTAGTTCATTCATTATATTTCATTGGATTTTGTGTTAATTTAAACCTATTAAATTAAACCGTCTCAATAGTTCTAGTTGTAAATGTAATGATATACCTGCTATACTATTTCCAAAAAAGATAATAGATGTTTAATGCTTAAATTAACTTTTAAAGTCGCGAAGGAATTTATAATTAATAAATTTAGTTAAGTCCTATATTTATAGATGTGTGATTTAACCACTAGAACTCGCGCAGTGTTTATTAAATACATAATTAAATACGCGAGCATATATATATAATAGTCTTAACGGGAAATTTATCGCGCGCTTAGAAGATTATTTGATTTTTAAAGTATGATTATGTTGTTATGGGTTTTCTATCTTTTTCTCTAGATTGATCACCTTTTGCAATCCCAGCAATAACGAAATCTTTCAGAGTTTCCATACTCGGTTCTTAAACTTCCAGACAGTTTGATGAGACATTTTTTTAAAGTAAATCTTGTGGTGGTCCGGTGCGGCCTAGCTAACATAATTACATGAAAGAAAGCCTACCCAAGATCATTTGATTATTATCATCAAATTAAATTACAATCTGTAAGATAAACTGGAAGATGAACAGTGCCAGTAGCGATAGTTTATATACTGCTTTATTGTGAGAGATTACCGATTTACTTGACTGTGACTGAGCCTAGTTTTTCCTCACTGGATAAAAAAAAAAACTTTACCGGTCAGTTACTGTCATCACGCAGTGAAGGAATATTGCCATCACCTCATTTTCACCCCTGTGTTGAATTGTGTCAGTGCCATCCCATAGACTTCTTTTTATATAATAAACCACAAGAACTCTTTAAACTTCAAGTCCGGCGATAAGCGGGAATATTTGCTCTCAGTAAAAACTCGCAATATCTGGGGCGGGACATAGAAGTGCTAGACAGTTTCACATGTCAAGAGTTTAATCACTGTGTTTATCATTCTAGGGATTGTCTGATGCTGCAACTCGGTAAGTGTGTGAGTATATATGAGTGTGGATCCGCACAGTGTGCATGAATGACAGGAGATTTATTTTTTTGCAAAAACCATTTGTTAACTTGCCTACCGGGTAATACGTTTTTCTGTATACCCGGCATTGTTCCTTTAGTGGGATAATTTGTTAACTCTGTTTCATCCCCCCCCCCCCTTTTTTTTTCTTTGCTTAGTAAAGGGAAGACACCATTGGGATAACAGTATTTTTTTTGTCTACCACCATAACTAATATTGTAACACCTCTTTCAGAGTAATTAAATTCACTGTTGGGTTAACTTTCCTATGCTCCTGATAACTATCTATCTTGAGACTGGGTTTATCTTTGTCTAATACAAGCGGGAAGGGCTTAGTCGATACCAATCTTCTTCACCCCCTCCCTACCTTGATATTTGCATTTTTCTGTACTTATGATAATTTTATGTAACACTTGATATTGTTTTTTTGTGATTTGATCTTTTAGGTTAATAAACATCATAAACTTATATCGGACTGTGTTGGAATACCCAAAAGCCCAAAATTCCCTATTTGTTTAATATAGCTGTATCCACGTCGTCTGAGTGTTTGAAGCAACAAATCGGTGTGAGCGCAGACGTGTGTCTGGAAAACTGGCAAATAATTGTTTGACCAGGATAGTGGAAGAGAAGATTGAGAGAAACGATTTGTCGTAAATAAGTCTGT
This sequence comes from Oreohelix idahoensis, assembly GCA_024509875.1. NCBI lineage: Eukaryota > Metazoa > Mollusca > Gastropoda > Stylommatophora > Oreohelicidae > Oreohelix > Oreohelix idahoensis. The sequence goes on along the minus strand of JAMPIV010013933.1, from coordinate 234,037 downwards.
CTTTACTCTCCTCCAGCACTCTGTGGAGCATCATATTTAATCTATACATTTCTATCACTGAGCTTTCATCATCATTCTACACTCTAAACCGGACTACTATTTCTAGACTCTTTTTCTCTCAAAATAAATTTACGACAGGCTGATTAATTACTTATTTTTTCTTGTTCTATTTTTTAATAAATGACATATGTAAGCTAGATACTGCACAGAAAAGAACTTATTTGTTTTAAATAAATTTGACCTTTTAATAATACAAATATGTTTTTATTTTGAGTAATGACCAGGCTGTTCTGTCATCATAACAGTGTACAATTTGGTTTTTTTTTTCATTTACAAATTTAGATTTTTTTTTCACTTTAAATTAACCAAGAAAATGTATGGACATTTTTTTAAAATCTGGAGCAGCGGAGCAGTTACAATATTTTACGTGCTCTGGCTCCGCTCCAGCTCCAGGCAAAAACCTGCTGTTCCGAGCTTCAGCTCCGGGCTTCACTCGAAAGCCCTAGTTTACTGTGCCCTGTTATGCATTGAGGCATATCTGGAGTCATTTTTATGTGACCACCAGCTATGCACAATGCTACAATATATGTACGTGGAAGTGAACCTGTGTCTGTGAGGCTAATTACATCCTCATTGACTCTTGAAATCATCCACACACTTCCAGGGATTCCCCTTGTGGTGAAACTTGCTGAGAACTCAGCATTGCACACTAAGCTTGGAGAAGTCACTTGAGACCCAGGCGTAATTCTTTGGCTTTGGCTTGGTTAACTGCATGCAAAAGGATCTCACTGTGGACCCAGTGATAGGCAGGGGAAGCTGAGAAGTGGCTCTGTGCAGGACGTGACAATTCCTTGGGAGAGCCCAGAACCAGAGTACAGTATTTTAGCTCTGCATAGTTGGAGAGCCCCCTTGGATGGCGCGGAATGCACAGTATGCCACACACTTCTTACTCCTAGCTTGGGACCAGATGTGACGATCCTTTAAATGCAAGCCAAGCTAGAGAAACTGGAGCTCATGACTTCAACTCAACACGTTTCGGAATGGCAGAAAAGCCACAGGAAAAGCCTAGATCTACAGTGTAGATAATACCAAGAAGTCTTCAACTTGGTTTTGGCTGCTAAAGAGCAAGAAGCTCAGCAGTCCTAGTTAAACAACAACAACTGTGCCCTGTTATTATGCGATGTCATGTGTCATTCCTTCTAGAGCCTATCTGTTCTGTTACTTTTCTGTTATCTGTTGTCCTCCTTCTTTCTGTCTTACGAATGCTCATTCTTTATCTAAATTCGTTTGTTTATTTATTTACTACTCACGGGCCTCCAGTTTCCTTTTTTGTCGCCGGATGGCCCACTACTGGTACCATAGCATCATTCGTGCTATTAGTTATCATGTACATTAGGAAGAATAGTTACGAGGTTTTATTGAGATACGCGGTTATCAGATGGAAACTGGAATTAGGGTAAATAGCGACTAACCGCTGATCTTTGGCGGGAGTTGCTAGTCAACCGATGACGATCCAAATGAGAATTAATAGACTGTCCAACCAAAAGGCTGGAAAAAGCCCGGAGCATTTTTGCAAAGGCAAGCTTCGAGGTCACAAAGCAGTTGATCCCGAAAAGCCAGTCTGTATGGACGTACACTGCTGGTCTTGAAGTTTTCAAGATATCAGCTTTAAGAAGCAGATAGCTTTCTTTTAATGTGTTGGAAATTCGAATGTTACAGTAAGTACAGCTTCGAGTGAGACCTTGTTTATATTTCACCAGAAATGCCTAAATGTACAGATGACGAACTGAATTTTTATAAGGTTTGAAACGGAACCCTGCAAAGACATCCTAAGCAAAACTCATAAAGAAAATAGAAACTCTAGCAGAAATACTCACCCCAACATGGATAGGCTACAGGGAGAAAATAGCCTTTAAAATGAACTATCTATTGATTGAGGAATTATAAAGAAAATGTATTCATGAGACATTGTCTGGATTGTAAATATGAATAAACAGTTTTAATGGATATTGAAGACTTTCTTGCCTAAACTCATGTTGCAAGTTATACAGTGTATGCTATAATTAACACACCACAAATAACATCACAGAGGAATTTCTGGAACAAACCTGGGTCACAATATTCATCAAGAATCAAACATCTCTGGCAGTATTCCAGTAATTCATGACTTGAATGATACCATAAGCATTTACACACTCCACACGGTCACACATTGACTAAATGGTGCCGTGAGTTCCTGTACCCCCGGTCACATTTTCATTTGTTTGTGTTCACTCGTCCGGATAACTACAGCCCAGCAATTAAATGTATACGCAAATAGCATGATTATTTAGAGTAATTTGTTTAACTGTTTGTAGACTGTAGCGTTTTGCTTCTTTATTATTGGAATAGAGCTTTGCTATTCTGTGCTTTTTTTGTTTAATTGATTTGGTACAGTTATGTTGCGTTCTGAAACGTTTTGAAGCTTTGCGTCTGTAACTTTGATTTTTAAGTTATTTTGATTGTCTGTTTGCGTGTAGGCACGCATGAATGTGTAGAGCTTGGTTTCTTGTGACTTTCTACTGTATGTTTGCGTCTGCATAGAGCTTGAATGGTTTGTGCTTTTGTTTGTTTGTGGCCCCCCCTCATTCAGCTTGAATTTTCTTTTTATTTTTGACTTAATATGTGGAGAATGTTTTGATGTGTACTACAGGCTTTATGTTTCTACTTGACTATTTTGGTGCTCTTGAAGGACACGCGAGATGGTTGATGGGCTTTCACTGAACTCTTTCCTTTACTTTCTTTACGTTTACACATGTATGTTGTCAGTGTTTTCTTGTTTTTCATTGAAAGGTATCTGCAAATAGATCTTGGCCAGGAGGTGTAAGCCGCACTGCTCACAATCTGTTAAAAGATCCAGCTTAGCTCCATGAAGAGATCGATTTTCACATCTTTATCCGTCATGATTTAAGCGATTCCATTAATTCTGTCACATTTATTATAGTCATTCTCGTTCTCTCATCCGTCTCTTTAAGTTTTCCTCTCCACTTTCAGCGTTAAATTGTTTTCCTATTTTTTATAATGCTGTTTATGTTACCTCATCTATCATCATCATCATCTATTTCCGTTCCTCTCCTTCTGTTTTTTTTTCCTTCTGTCTTTTCAGCGCCATTCTTTTCTTTTTCCTCTATTTAATTTGTTTCTACTTCTCTTTCCAATTTTCTTCTGAATCGTGTTATTTTTCTTAGATCTCATCTTGTGCTTTATCATCATCATCACTATCATCATAATCTTTCTTTTCTTGTTTTTTTTTTCACTTTCACCTACAGCACATTCTTTTCCATCATCTTCAATTTCGTCACCTTCTTCTTCACTTTCCTCTTCAAATACAAAATGAACGGGCACAATCCTTGTATTTATACAGGATGAAGATTATCTAGCTTTGGCTTGTATATTTCTTTTCTAATACCACTAACATGATCACATATGATCAGACATGATCAAACATTTTTCTTCTTATCTTTATTCCATCTCCTTAGAGAAAGTCGGTTCATCATTGCAGTTATTTACTTTTACAGCTGGATTCTTGATTGTTTTCCCCTTTTCACAACTCCCGTGAGAGGGAATGTTCACATCTTTCCGGAAAGTGAACTTAATGCTGAAACCTCCATTGAGGGAACTTAATGTACACATATCCCCTGAGGTTGAATTTAATGTTCACGTTTCCCCCCCCCCCCCCCACCCCCCACCACGAGATTTAACCCTCTCCCCGAGAGAACTTAATGTTCACCCCCCCCCAAGATTAAACTTTACGCCCCCCCCCCCTTTTTTTTAAAGATTGAACTTAATGCTCACACTTCCCTTTGAGGTTGAACGTGATTTTCACACTTCCCTGAGATTGAACTTAATGTTCACCCCCTCCCCCCTTCCCTTTGATATTGAACTTAATATTCACCCCCCTTGAGATTGAACTTAATGTTCACACAACCCCCCCCCCCCCCGAGATCAAACAATGTTCACCTCCTTCCCCTTTGAGATTGAACTTAATGTTTACCCTCCCCCCTTGAGATTTAACTTAATGTTCACAACAGCCCTCCTTGATATTGAACTTAATTTTCTCTTCCCCCCAGATTGATCTTAATGTTCACCCCCTCTCCCCATGAGATTGAACTTAATGTTAACCACCCCCTTCCCCACCCCCTTGAGATTGAACTTAATGTTCACGTCCCGATCCCCCCCTCCCCCATAGATTGAACTTAATGTTCACTACCCCTTCCCCTTCAGATTGAATTTGATGTTCACCCCCTCCCCCTTCCCCCCCCCCCCCCCAGCAATTGTACTTACTGTTCACCGCCCCCCACCCCCATTTTTAAATAGATTAAACTTAATGTTCAAGCCTCCCCCTGAGATTGAACTTAACGTTTACATCTTCCTTAGATTGAACTCGATGTTCGCACCTCCCAACCTGAGAGTGAACTTAATGTTCCTACCTCCCAACCGGAGAGTGATCTTAATGTTCACACCTCCACTGATAGTGAAATTAATGTTCACACCTTTCCTGACAGTGCCCTTAATGTTCACACCTCCCCTGAGAGTTAACTTTATGTACACACCCCCTACCTTTTTTCAAATTAATCGATGAGGCATTCAAAACATAATGAAGATCTTACAATAATGATTTTATTTAAAACCAATTTCTCAGACACCCAGAGGAAAATAATAAAATAAATTAATGACCTTAACATGATGGCTGTTACTGCCTTCGGTTAGTAAGGGCAAACATTCTAGGCACCATCTTGGACTAATAAAACTATATAGTCTCACACTTAACTTCAGAACTGTATCCAGTGAGAAAAGCAATTGCGATACATTTTCTCAGGGGCATCTCTTGGCGTCTCTGTAACATCTCTGCACCTCCCCCAGCGTCCCATAGGCAGAGTGGTTAGACTGCTTACTTCTATAGGCAAAGTTTACTGGGTTCTGGGTTCAAATCCTGGTAAGGTCAAGCTTCAGTCTGACTAGTTGCAGAAGGGTATCTGATTCTGTTGGTGAGTTAGGGAAGGAAAAGGCATCGAAGAAGGAAACTGATCATCTTACCTCAGAAAACTGGACCTAGTCAAGTGCAATATCTAACATTTCTCTCCTCTACGGCAGTATCTGCTACGGGATTATCTTTACATGAACAATTCCCCGGCGTAGGGCATACCCACAGATTAAGAACCCGTGCTTTACAGTAAACCTGTACAGTTGGTGGATTCTTGGGCAACTTTGAGTACATGACAAAGTTGTTGGAGCCAGACACAGCAATCCTTTCCTTAGTGTCTTTTACAACATTCTTGGTAAGGCCAGTGGGTCTGATTTTGCTCTTGGCTGATGAAATACTGCTAGCAGAACAGGTTGCAGATGAATCATACCTAAAGGCCTTATATATTTGGAGGTGCGCCCTAATATAACCGACTAGGTTGAACGGGACGCGCCTTGCCAAAACGAGGCAAAACTTTATTTTTTTTTTTTTTCTAAAAGAAAAGCAGGCTGCATCGAGTTCGCGAATAATGAATGATAGCCAATCACGATCTCGCTCTTAGCGCGCGCGGGGTTGTTTATTAATTCTTTCTTTCTTTCATTTGTGTGTGTGTGTGTTCATATTTGCATGTGCACAATGAAGTTTAGCAAGCCATGTTATTAAAGGTTTGTTGTTTGCTGGAAACAAAATCAAAACAGCTTTTCAACGTTGAAGGTCGCGCAGTGTCTCTGTATATTAATGTCAGAGGACAACTGCTTGGATGAAAACATAATGTGAAACTGTCAACAAAATAATTAATTTTGGATATAATATAAAATTATTTCATTTATGTTGGATAGGGAGAGGGTAATTAGAAAGGTTTTGATAAACATTCTTTTGTTTAAAGGAAATTCTGAGCTTTCTATCAAAACAGGTTATTTGTTTGTGTTGAGAGCCATCGGGGAAATTTAGACACAAGAAATGGAATCACGCGGACGTCAAATGTATGCCGGGAATAGTTAGAATTTGTCACCGTGACATCGGGGATATTTCAGACTTCCTAATGCCTGGGTTGAAGAGTAATATTCCAGACAGGTTAATGAATGCGTTTAATAATTCATTCATACCGTGTTTATTAAGTCAGGTGACCTTTCAAATCGATTTTTCTGTTCATGGGCGGTGACATTATTACCTAACTCAAGGTGTTATTAAGGTACTGGGAAAATATATGAAGCCTTTGTGATGCCTAAGTCACGTGATGCCTAAGTCACGTGTAGTTCCCAGGGGTTTCTGAAGAGATAAAGACAGCATAGGACCACTGCACCCCCAGGCATGTCGTACCAGGCGACTAACATGAGGTTGGCAGCCTCGTCATGTCGAAATTCGCTAGAGCGTGTAACTAATTCCTGCAGGCTTCTTTCAGTGGTGACCCCATGCTCCGCAAGAAGCGCAAATGAAAAGATGATTATGAAGCCTACACATAACTGAAGCATTTCATAAAGCTGATCTGTTAGGATGACAAACATGAGGGATGAAATATGGACACCTACTAACGATTAATGATTATGAAGCCTACACATAACTGAAGCATTTCATGAAGCTGATCTGTTAGGATGACAAACATGAGGGATGAAATATGGACACCTACTAACGATTAATGATTATGAAGCCTACACATAACTGAAGCATTTCATGAAGCTGATCTGTTAGGATGACAAACATGAAGGATGAAATATGGACACCTACTAACGATTAATGATTATGAAGCCTACACATAACTGAAGCATTTCATGAAGCTGATCTGTTAGGATGACAAACATGAGGGATGAAATATGGACACCTACTAACGATTAATGATTATGAAGCCTACACATAACTGAAGCATTTCATGAAGCTGATCTGTTCATCATCATCAGTTGCCATCTCCACAACGAAGGTTGGCTGTAATGGATCTCCAACGTCTTCTGTCTCTTGTCTTGATGGTGCACTCTGATAGACTCTTTCCTGTCCATCTTTTGATGTTATCTTCCCACTTATAGCGCTGTCTTCCCCTTGCACGTTTGCCTTCAACTCTCCCTTCTGTTATGGTCTTCTGCAAGGTGTTATGCCTTTTTATGTGGCCAAAGTATTTTAGCTGCCGAACTTTGACCTCCCTCATTAGTTCTCTTTTTTCATACCTAGATTTTTAGGACCTCCTTATTTGTTTTCATCTCTTTCCATGAGATACGCCCCATTCTTCTATATATCCACATTTCAAGAGCCTCAATTCTTTCTTCCAAATGCTTATTCATCGTCCATGTTTCTGCACCATACAGAAATGCAGAATATATATAACACTTTATGATTCTCAGTTTTAATTTGTAAGATAACTGTTTGGATGTCAGTATATGTTTCATGTTGTTGAATGTAGCTTTGGCCATTCCTATTCTCTTCTTGATTTCTGTTTCACATCTGCCATCTTCTGTTATTATATGACCAAGATATACGTAGCTCTTGACTTGTTCCAGGATTTTCCCATTTACGCTTATCTTTAATGTGGGTTTATCGTCTGTTTTGCTAATTATCATAGTTTTTGTTTTCTCAATATTAATGTCGAGTCCATCCATATTCATGACTTATACTGTTCACTTGTTTCACTAGTTCTTGTAACTCCTGTTCGCTTTCAGCTAACAACACGGTATCATCTGCATATCTAAGGTTGTTTATTGACCTTCCACTGATGTTCAGTCCTGGTATTTCCTATATCTGTTTGAAAATTTTTTCGGTGTATAAATTAAATAGGCATGGGGACAGCACACAACCTTGTCTGACACCTCTTTTTATGTCTATGTATGGTGAATAATTCCTTCCCGATCTTACTGTGGCAGTTTGCTCCCAATAAAGGTTACTGAGTATTCTTATATCCTTTCCATCAATACCTATGTCTTCGAGGCATTCAATTATTTTCTCATGATGGACTCTGTCAAAAACCTTCTTATAGTCAATGAAGCACATATACATACTTTTTTGGACCTCTGTATATTTTTCTGCTAATATTCTTAGGCAAAATATTGCCTCTTTTGTTCCACTGTTCTGTCTAAAACCAAACTGTTCTTCTTGGATTTCGCTGTCTACTTTACTTTTTATTCTTTCCTGTATGATTTTGAGCAGTATCTTAATTGCATGACTCATCAGGCTGATTGTTCTGAAGTCTGAACATTCTGTTGCATTTGGTTTTTTGGGCAATGTTATGAAAACTGATGTCTTCATGTCGTGTGGTATATATCCTGTATTGTATATATCGTTGCATATTTCTGTGATTGTATCTATACCAAAGCTCTCCAGAGCTTCTATCATTTCAATTTTTATGTTATCCATGCTGATCTGTTAGGATGACAAAAATGAGGGATGAAATATGGACACCTACTAATGATTATGAAGCCAACGCTTAACTGAAGCATTTCATGAAGCTGATCTGATAAGATGACAAACATGAGGGATGAAATATGGACACCTACTAACGATTAATGATTATGAAGCCTACGCTTAACTGAAGCATTTCATAAAGCTGATCTGTTACGATAACAAACATGGGGAATGAAATATGGGCACCTACTAACGATTAATGATTATGAAATCTACGCTTAACTGAATTATTTCATAAAGCTGATCTGTTAGGACGACAAAAATGAGGGATGAAATATGGACACCTACTAACGATTAATGATTATGAAGCCTACGCTTAACTGAAGCATTTCATAAAGCTGATCTGTTAGGATGATAAACATGAGGGATGAAATATGGACACTGTCGTAAATTTATTTTGAGAGAAAGAGTCTTAGAAATAGGGGTCCTGTTTAGAGTGGAGAATGGTGGTGAAAAGCTCAGTGATAGAAAAGGTAGAGAGTAAATAGTTGCTTCACAGAGTGCCGGGGAGAGTAAGGACAGACTTATTTACGACAAATTTTTCCTCTCAATCTTCTCTTCACTCTCCTGGTCAAACAATTATTTGCCAGTTTCCAGACACACACCTGCGCTTACACCGATTTGGTGCTTCAAACACACAGACGCACGTGGATACTAACTATATTAAACGGATAGGGGAAATTTTGGGCTTTGGGTATTCCAACACAGTACTAAATAAGTTTATGCTGTTTATTAACCTTAAAAATCAAATCACAACAACTATCATGTGTTACAGAAAAAATATCATAAGTGTGGTGTCTGCCCATGCACACCACATGTTAGATTTATTGAGTTTGAGTTAGTGCTGATAAATGCGGCACTATTTGGGATATTTATTGAAAATGAGGCGCACCGGAAAATGACGTCAGAGTTTGTGTTGATATGTGTATGGCCAAGGTGAAGTAAAACCTTGCACTTTGTGACAGCTGTGGTTTTTGGCTGTGTTTTCTTTTTAAGTTCCAGTATGGACCTACTACGAAGTGTGTACCTCCTGACAGGAGAGGGTTTGTACAAGAGCATGAATACTCTTGAATTAAAAGTAATTTGTACGGAGAAAATTAATAAATAAGGATTAATCATGAATAACGAGTATGCATGCTACAAAGAATTTCAGTTATTAAAAGATGTCGAATTCGTTTGAAAAGAAGACTGTTTTAGTTCCTCATTGGTCAGGTAGAGAACCTGTATGCGTGTTGTGATAGAGGGAACAAAACTATGAAAAGTGAGAGATTTTACCCGGGATGTAACGGGATAACGAGCAGTTCTATGAGCGACCGCTGGAGCAATCAAATATATATTAACTGTGGACAGGGGTAGCAATGTACCTATAATAATAATAAACGAACACAAAATATATTCGAACGGCGCCCCACCACAGATATGGGAGGCTGTCGTCCGTTGGATTTGAAGGACATTTGAAGGTTGCTCAGGCTATTGGCAGACAGAGTTCTATGTTGGGACAATATCGGGAATTTTGATCAATCTATCGCTGTTCAACAATGAACATTTTATGCAGAGACAGCTGTTGGAATGCAACTTTGTGCAGACATGAAATTTACAATATTTGTATACTAGGTCATGCCCAGACCTGGTACCTTACTTGAGGATCAGAAAAAACATTATATCCATGATGAAATCGTTCACGCTGATTTACCTTGAGAGGAATGCTATACCAATCTGACGAATATCTTGACCGGAGAAATATGAATCTGCGATTTTACTATTAGGGCGTTACGCTGGACAAGTGGACTCGGAAGTAATAGATCAAACCGTTAGGACATTGACAAGGTCACCTCATCAGTTTAGTCGGTCACTCGTTGGAAAATAACATTTCGTCTCTATCATTATATATTGACACTATCTCTACAATGTGTCTCACACGAGTAAAGGTCGGACATTCCCATTGAACTGAATACTCAGTGAACGATTTACGAGAACGTCTTCATATTTCGTCATCATGGTTGCTGATTACTACATTATAAGATTACTACATTATCCACATTTCAATTTAATATTGCGTGGAACGACCCATTGGAGTTACAGCGAAGAATGGACGCTCATGGTCGATTCAGATAAGTAATGTTATGTAACGTCATGGTTGTTGGTCCTATCATTGTTGGGCAAATCTCGCTTCTTTTGTGTTATATGTTTCTTTTCTTTGTCTCTTGCGGGCGACTGTTTAGGAGGCATTTTACGTTTCAGTGTCATATTTCTATAGGTTGATTGCATTAATTTCTTTCAGGGATTCAGCATTTAGTGCTGTCGTGATTTCCGCTCTGTTTGAAATTAAGGCTTTCATGCGTGTTAGCTGTGCTGTGATTCGTCGTATTTTTTTTTAAATTTCAATTTTGTTCGGGAATTTAGTCTGGCGTAGGTCTTTCCTGGCTATCTTTTGTAAAATTTACATTAATGGAAAAAGTGATTTGTCGTTTTGTCTCGGACAACACTATTCCATAGTGTGCTGGTCTAAGTAGGGCAGAGGAGACCATCGATATTGATTTATTGTTTAGCAAAGTTATAATTTGTGGTATACTATGGCGGCCCTTGACTATTTTATTAACCAAGGCAAGGCGCTGGGTATGGAAGGTGATATTTTAAAAAATTTTGCTTTGACTGCATATGAAAAGGCAGAGGCAAAAGAAGAAAGAGAAAGAAATGAGAAAAGAGAAAGAGAAGAAATAGAAAGAAATGAGAAAAGAGAAAGAGAAGAAAGGGAATTTACTATGGCACAAGAAAAAGCAAATAAGGAAGAGAGAATTCGTATAGCAGAAATCGCTGCGGAACGAGAGAAAATGGAACCTGACAAGGCAATTCGTTTAGCGGAAATTGCTGCCGAGGACGCAAAATTTGAAAGGGAGAAAGCTTTGAGGTTGAAAAACTTCGTTTTCAACAACATCATGTTTTCCCATGATTTCAGATAGTAATGGTTCATTCGAAGAAGGCAATCACAACCCCTAACTTTAATTTAAAGACTACCACCTTTTTCTCTCCTCCTCACGACGATATAAGTTTTTATTTATTAAGATTTCAGGAAAGAGTCTCTTGCTTAAATATTGATAAAGATTCGTGGTCTGGTGTTTTTTCGGGTCTCCTCACAGGTGATGCAGTTGGGGTCTATCTGGGTATAGACCAAGATAAAAGACATGATTTTCAGGTCGTAAAGGCAGCATTTATACGCAGATATGGTCTGGATCAGGAAGGCTATAGACAAAAGTTTCGATCCATGTTACCGGTAGAGGGTAAAAATTTTGAGGATTTTGTTTCCTCCATAAAAACTATGTCTCCAAAGATGGGTTGAACAGGCTTCTATCCCTAAAACGTTTGAAGGATTATGTGATCTCTTATTAAGAGATAAAATTGTTTCGTCGCGTAAACCAGGATATTGTATCATTCTTACAAGAACGTAATCCGACTAGTATCGATGGAAATGGAAAAATTAGGTCAACAATTTTCCCGTTGCTCATCCAAACTTGTCCATTGAGCAGAGCAAAAGTCTTGGACTCATCTACTGCGTGTGCTGCGACGCACGGGAGATCGCGCACTCGTAGCTTGGATAGACGATATAATTATAGAGAAAATAATCACACATCCTATAGGGGTAAATATAATTTTTTACCATAATCGCTCACCTTCACGAGGTAGAGACAGGCATAATTTCAACAATTATAACAATAACCAATGGTATCGAAATAACCAGTATTCACACAACAAAATATACGGACAATCATAATTTGTCACCGCGGGGTGGCCATTATATAACAGGGACAACATTGGACATTCTCATTCACACAATTTTTCAGATCGCAGAAGATCTCACTTTGTTAGAAGTCATAATAGAGCACGCTCACAAGCCAATGTTTGTCAGACGGTAGATAGAAATGTCAGTAATGACATCCATCCAACCAATAATCACGCCAATGCGTGTAACGTTGATTTAGAAAATTCTAATAATTGTACAGAATGTAAGATGTTATTTCAACCTGGAGCTACACCACGGCTTAAATGTGGACATGGCTTACCAGTGTTGTCATCTTATGACGGTGTTGGTACTCTCACTTTACATAATGGGTTTTTGTTTAACACTCCAATTAAAATTTTAAGGGACACGGGTTCCACAACGGTCGGGATAAGAAGGTCGTTAATCCCTCCATCTTGTTTCACTGGAACGTCAGTGAAATGCATAACTTTCGGAGGCACGGTAGAGATATATCCCATGGCCGACGTAACAATAACCACGCCCATTCTCTTTACTGGGAAAGTTCGTGTATGTGTTCTCAACCAGCCTTGCTGTGACTTGATTTTGGGAAACATAAAGGGTATAAAAGAATGTTCTACTGATGAAATTTCTGCATGGGAAAGAGAATATCTTTCTTTATCCAATGCTGTGACTACTAGAGCACAGCTGGTTGCAGAAGCAAATGAACTTAATGATAGCAATAATATCCCACACGTGACAACAAGTCATTACATAGATAAAAATGCATTCATTAACCAACAAAAATGTGAATCTATCACAAATCAATCTCCGCATCTGGCATCTATTGCTTTAGTTGATGAAGAAGCAACTAGTTTCGCGGATGTACCGCTTGATTTTCCTGTGGTACCTATCCAAGCCTCTGAAACTTGGAAGGATGTAATCATTTGTAACGATTTACCTTCAGATCAGAAGAATCAGATTCTCAATCTATTGAAATCTTTTGAAGATGTGTTGTCTGATCTACCTGGACGAACTAACATTATTTCTCACGAAATAAAATTATCGGATCCCACTCCGATTAAGTTACGACCGTATGCAATTCCTTTGCATATCAGAGAGCAGGTTGATAGTGAGGTCGACAATATGTTGAAAATGGGGATAATCTCTCCATCAGATTCTCCATTTTGTTTTCCGATGGTAGGTTTAGCTTCCGCTACGTTCTTTAGCAAATTCGATTTATCAAAAGGGTATTGGCAGATCCCTTTGACCGAAGAATGTAAACCATTGACGGCATTTGCAACATCGAAGGGTTTGTTCCAATACAATGTCATGTGTTTTGGGCTCAAAAATGCGCCTGCAACTTTTGTACGGATGATGCGTCGAGTATTTGGGAGCCGTTATGACCTAATATCTTATATAGATGACATTTGCATGTTTCATGACACATGGGAAGAACATGTAGATGGGATACAATCTTTACTCCAGACACTAAGAATACACAATCTCACAGCCCGTCCATCCAAAATAGAAATTGGATTCAAGGAAATTTCATTTCTAGGACACAAAATTGGCAGACATGTAATACAACCTGATGAATCTAATTTAAAACGCATACTTGATCTTACAATCCCAACTACAAAGAAGCAAGTACGGAGTCTATTAGGATTGGTGAATTTTTACCACAAGTTTATTCCAAGGTTCTCGTCTTTGACTGCTGTCTTATCTGATCTAACTAAAAGAGGTATGCCTAACAAAGTAGTTTGGACAGAACAATGTAACCAGGCATTACAAAACATTAAGACTCATTTTTCACAGTATCCGATATTAAGACTGCCAGATTTAAAAAGATCATTTATTGTTGTAACAGATGCTTCGCTCCACGCAATAGGCGGGTGTTTGGGACAAAGTTTTGATGGCAAGTTTCATCCGATCTACTACTTGAGTAGGAAACTATCGGAAGCCGAATCTAAATACTATATTTTCGACAGAGAACTGTTGGGTATAGTATGGACTTTGAATAAACTTCAAAAGTATGTGGTAGGTACGCATTTTACTATAATGACAGATCAGAGATCATTAACGTATCTGCAAACCTGTAAATCACCAAGTGCAAGACTTACGAGATTTGCATTACAGTTGCAAGCGTATGACTTTGATATCGTCCATATAGAAGGACATAATAATGTAATCGCGGACACTCTATCAAGAGTAATACATTGAACTATGTAACTGTCCTGGGTACAAGAAGTGACAACAAACATTGTTTATGTTCATAATCAATTGATGGATAGATTATATAGCGATATTTTCGTAGCATTAATATGTTGCTCACAAGTTGTTGCCACATATTTTAACTGCATTTCACTCATCGTGATATCATTTCACTCATTACTTGAATTTGATTTTCCTTTTTATCATTATAGTTAAGTATAGTTAATGATGACCTGGAAACCTGCAGTTTCCAGTAGCGCGCATGGGGGGGGGGGGGGGGGGGTAATATGTGGTGTCTGCCCATGCACACCACATGTTAGATTTATTGAGTTTGAGTTAGTGCTGATAAACGCGGCACTATTTGGGATATTTATTGAAAATGAGGCGCACCGGAAAATGACGTCAGAGTTTGTGTTGATATGTGTATGGCCAAGGTGAAGTAAAACCTTGCACTTTGTGACAGCTGTGGTTTTTGGCTGTGTTTTCTTTTTAAGTTCCAGTATGGACCTACTACGAAGTGTGTACCTTCGGACAGGAGACGGTTTGTACAAGAGCATGAATACTCTTGAATTAAAAGTAATATGTACGGAGAAAATTAATAAATAAGGATTAATCATGAATAACGAGTATGCATGCTACAAAGAATTTCAGTTATTAAAAGATGTCGAATTCGTTTGAAAAGAAGACTGTTTTAGTTCCTCATTGGTCAGGTAGAGAACCTGTATGCGTGTTGTGATAGAGGGAACAAAACTATGAAAAGTGAGAGATTTTACCCGGGATGTAACGGGATAACGAGCAGTACTATGAGCGACCGCTGGAGCAATCAAATATATATTAACTGTGGACAGGGGTAGCAATGTACCTATAATAATAATAAACGAACACAAAATATATTCGAACGGCGCCCCACCACAGATAAGTATAGAAAATACAAATAACAAGGTGGGGAAGGGGCGAAGAAGATTGGTATCGACTAAGCCCTTCCCGCTTGTATTAGACAAAGATAACCCCAGTCCAAAGATAGATAGTTATCAGGAACATAGGTAATGTAACCCAACAGTGAATTTAATTACTCTGAAAGAGGTGTTACAATATTAGGTATGGGTGGTAGACAAAAATCCTGTTATTCCCAATTGTTCTTCCCTTTACTAAGCAAATTAAAAAAGGGGGGGGGGGTTTAAACAGAGTTAACAAAATATCCCACTTAAAGGAACAATGCAGGGTATACAGAAAATGTATTACCCGGTAGGCAAGTTAACAAATGGTTTGCAAAATTAAATCTCCTGTCATTCATGCACGCGCGTGAGCGCCCACACTCATATACTCACACACACTTACCGATTGCAGAATCAGACAATCCATAGAATTATATAAACAGCAATTACACTCTTGACATATGAAAATGTCTGGTACTTCGATGTCCCGCCCCAGATGTAGCGAGGTTTGCTGATAGCAAATATTCCCACTTATCGCCAGACTTGAAGCCTAAGAGTTCTTGTGTTTTATTATATAAAAAGGAGTCTATGGGATGGCACTGACACAATTCAACATAGGGGTGAGGATGGAGTGGTCACTTTAATTTCGCTGCTGGAGGTAAAATTCCTTCAAGGCGTGATGATAGCAACTGACCGGTAGGTTTTAAATCTAGTGAGGAAAAACTATGCCCATTTACAGTTCAGGTAAATATGTACTCTCTCACAGTAGGGCAGAAAATAAAATATCGCTACTGGCACTGTTCATCTTCCAGTTTATCTTACAGATTGTAATTTAATTTGATGGTTTCTTTTTAAATATTCTTGGGTAGGCTTTCTTTCATGTAATTATGATAGCTAGGTCGCATTGGACCGCCACAAGATTAAATTTAAAATGTTTCATCAATATGTCTGGAAGTTTTAAGATGATTTCTTTATTGCTGGGATCGCAGGTTACGATCACTCCGTATGAAAGAAAATAACATGTAATATACCGAAAAATCAAATAACATTCTAAAGCGCGATGAATTTCCCGTTAAGACTATAATATATACTCGTGTATTTAATTATATATTTAAGAAGACACTTCGCGAGTTTAAATGGTTAAAACACACATCTATATATATATATATATATATGACTTAACTCAATTAGTTATAAATTCCTTCGCGACTTTTAAAAGTTAATTTAAGCATTTAAGCATCTATTATCTTTTGAAATAATATAATAGATATATCATTACATTTACAACTGGAACTATTGAGATGGTTTAATTTAATAGATTTAAATTAACGCAAAATCCAGTGAAATAGAATGAATGAACTAGACCACTGATCACTTTACACAATTATATTTTACCGTTTTGCACAGAATAGAATTCACTGCAAATATATATGAAAATCCAGGGGAAAATCTTACACGATTTAAAATATAGCTAGCGCTTCTGTCAAGGTCTGGCCAACGAGTGATAAAATGCATTTCTTCATGGTCTGTATATATCTAAAATGGAATGTAAGATGAGTGGGACATGTTAGAATTTGACACCTTTTTAGATCTCATGAGACTTTCTTGGATCTGACCGCCAGATTAAAGAGAGATGCCGCCCCTGGTCTTCCG
Source organism: Oreohelix idahoensis (assembly GCA_024509875.1). NCBI lineage: Eukaryota > Metazoa > Mollusca > Gastropoda > Stylommatophora > Oreohelicidae > Oreohelix > Oreohelix idahoensis. The sequence continues at coordinate 217,116 of JAMPIV010013933.1, read as the reverse complement.
TATCTCCGCTCGCTGCGTGCGCGTCGGCTTTCCCGTTCGCTCCCACTGTGATCGGTTCTGTGGTTAACACCGAGATGCGAAATACCGGCAAGAAAACTTGCGTCGCTCGTTTTCAGGGACCACTACTGCCTTTTTGATAGCGTGCCGCTAGTCTTTCCTGAGATACCCCCCCGTGTCTTTGATCGTGGCCGATTAATGATTATGAAACCTACGCATAACTGAAGCCTTTCGTAAAGCTGATCTGTTAGGATGAGACATGAGGGATGAAATATGGACACCTACTAACGGTTAATGTCGGCAATCAGCAGAACTGGCCTAAAAACATCAAAATAAAAGTGATCAGGAATACAGGACGGCACATGAGAAAATGTCTGGAGAGAGAGAGTGAGATATAAAAAACACAATAAGGGAAAACATGGCGCTGTCTCTGGCTAGCTTCAACACCCCAGGATAGAATAGGAATTACTAGGTAAGTAAGTAACAATATGATCAAATGCCTCCTCTTGATAACAAACAATATCAAATTGCTTTGATATTTCCTGGCCTCTTCATATAAATATTTAACGGGTGAATATGGCATTTAACAATCCTCGGTTTCTGAAGCTCACATTGACTTTAGTTGTGGCTTAATTTGTTAATGTTATTTTTGGCTTAATTTTTTATTCGGCGCGGCTTGAAATCTGAGTGCTTTTCATTCCCGTTATAGCTATATGTTTTTTTTTTAAATATGCATTTTTAACTGTATTTGCCCTTTGTCGTTGACATTTCATTTCGCCAAGGTTGTTTTTGATCATTTATTCGGCCATTTTATTCCTGTGTTTTCTCAGGCAGTTTAAATATCTTGAAGGGCATTTCTACGTCGCTTTCCTTCCTGAAAAAAGAAAGCTATTCAGCAAAAATAAAGGAAGTCTACGCAATATATACATAATTTTATCAATAGAATTTTACGCTATTATCTACAAATTGTTTACAAAACCAGCCGCCCCCCATCCCCCTTAAAAACTCCTTACGGCTTTTAGGACCATTACTACAGTTAGTTCTCATGCACGAAGCCTGCACTAAAGCAGTTCATGTGTACTTTCAGTGGTCGTTTTCGTAGCCACGTTTTGCTAACTATGACGTAGCTAGTTCTATGCAGTCCAATGTTATGACTTCTAATATGGGCGCAGTAGATCTATCTTTTCTTTATCTGCTCATAAATTGCCGGAAAACATAACAAATACAATTTGGTCAAATACCCGTAAAACATAACAACATGTGACCAAATCCCCGGAAAACATAACAATATTTGGTCAAATCCCCAGAAACCATAACAACAACATTTGGTCAAAGACAATATAAAATTTGGTCATCTCAGTGAATACCAAAACCTTCACAAGTATCAGAGGTACAAGTATACGTTCTGGCGTCAGGAGAAAAGATAGACATTATCAAATGAAGTCTTGATGAAGTGTGAGCTGACATTTAGCAAGACCACATACGCTACAGAACAACACAAGCTACATTACCAACGATGTTTAAAGGTACAGTCGGAAGAAAATACAAGATTAAAGGAGTAAACATTTCTATCCAAAGAGCTGTTAAATGCGCCACGTTATGTTACATTATTCTCTCCAGAGCCGCGTGGTACGCCTGCTTGGTTATGGTCACATCTCCTAATATAATTGAATTATTTGTTATATATAACATATTTCCTCGTAAACATGTATGTTTACTACCTGCTTTAAAACATCACATGTATGACAAAATGGCTTTCATTTTCTTGCCTGGGAACAACCTTAAAAATGCCAGGGACAGTAAGAGTTAAGCAGAATTTGTAAATTTTATGATTTGCCAAACATTTCAAGGGCACTTTTGGAGATGCTGTACTGTCACATACATTATCAGCTCATGACTCTTCTTCTTTCACCTTTTAATAACTCCCGAAGGTGCAAAGGTCATCAACAAACTAGTTGCAAGTCTTCCTATCCTACGTCATCAGCTCAGGGTCTTTCCTTGTCGTCTTCATCCCCTTCATGTCTGTCTCCAGTTATCTTCTCCGCGTGTTCTTTGGTCTTCCTCTATCTCTGTTACACAGGGGATTCCAGAACAGGGATTGTCTTGTAATGCTATCAAACGGGTTTTCTCAATGTGTATCCTATATATCTCCAGCGTCTTCTACTCATTTCTTGTTGCGATGGCACATGTCTAGTTCTTGTTATTAGTTACACATTAGTGATCATTAGCTCGTGAGTGTCCTGCATAAACTCAGCGTTACTAAAGCTCAGAGTCTGGCTGTTCAAGGCCAAATAATGCTTGAAAACTGGGTTCAATTTCTGCTCTGTCCTTTGAGTTAAGCGCCTTAACATCTGAAACAAGGGAATTTTCTTTTAAAAATCACCAGACCTTTTTACGTTGCACGACTTTCCGTGTAAAAGAAATTAAAGCTTTTAACCGAAAGATCTATACGATACACTTCAAAAGACGCCAGCGCAGAAATTTCCGCTTATCGATCTTCAGTTTCTAATTGTGATTTTGTGAAATAAAAATCAATGAACCAAACAGTTGACATTTAGAGTGAACTGTCTTGGGTGAATTTGAAAGGAAAGAGAGAAAGGGGAACAACAACATGCCTGACTAATATTTGGTCTTGAACGATGCCAGAACCCGGCGTCTGTGAGTATACATTTCTTGACTTGTTTAACACACGAGGCAAATAATTAACTTCCTGAAAAAAAGGGGAAGTAATCCAGTTTTGTTTCTCTAGAAAACAGAAGTAGCAGCTGTGGGGACCAGTCAATACCTTGTGCGTCATAGACAGATTATTTTTATCACGAAGATTAGTTTTATCTTTAATCACTTAAGATTAGTTTTATCTTTTATCACGTAAGGTTAGTTTTATCTTTAATCACTTAAGATTAGTTTTATCTTTTATCACGCAGATTAATTTTATCTTTTATCACGACGATTAATTTTATCTTTAATCACTTAAGATGTGATAACTTCAGACCTAAGGGTCTTTTATATTTGGACATGCGCCCTAATATAACTGACTAGGTTGAACGGGACGCGCCTCGCCAAAACGAGGCAAAAGTTTTACATTAAAAAAAAAATCACTTAAGATTAGTTTTATCTTTTATCACGTAAAGTTAGTTTTATCTTTAATAACTTAATATTAGTTTTATATTTTATCACGAAGATTAGTTTTATCTTTTATCACGAAGATTAATTTTATCTTTCATCACTTAAGATTAGTTTTACTTTTATCGCGTAAGGTTAGTTGTATCTTTAATCACTTAAGATTAATTTTATCTTTTATCACTTAAGATTAATTTTATCTTTAATCACGTAAGATACGTTTTGTTTTTTCTTTTATCACGAAGATTAGTTTTATCTTTTATCAAGTAAGATTAGCTTTATCTTTAATCACTTAACATTAGTTTTATCTTTTATCACGTAAGATTAGTTTTATCTTTTATCCCGTAAGGTTAGTTTTATCTTTTATCACATAAGATTAGTTGTATCTTTTATCCCGTAAGGTTAGTTTTATATTGTATCACGAAATATTAATTTTATCTTTTATACCGTAAGGTTAGTTTTATCTTGTATCACATAAGATTAGTTTTATCTGTTATACCGTAAGGTTAGTTTTATCTGGTATCACGTAACATTAGTTTTATTTTATATCGGGTTTGATTAGTTTTATCTTTTACCCCGTACGATTAGTTGTAAATAGGGCATACATTGTCATCTACGACATCATCTGTACATTTTGCTTTCATTGACAAAGTGAGTTAATTTAGCAACAGTAGCTTCAAGTTTAGATCATCACTGCATGGCTTTAAGATTTGTAGTGGATCAGAAATGGTATCAGATCACAATTTTCTGTAAGCCGAAATAAAGCTGAAACTCAAGAGACATACAACAGTACATAGCTTTAGACAAAAGTTTAATGTAGAATATTTAGAAATCAAGAAACAAGAGACACATTTACGGGCACATTACAGAACAAATACCAGCGAACAAAAGCAATAAAGAAAAGATGACAGCGGAATAATGTGAAATAGTCCATAGAAACAAAAGTAACTAACATAGAACTTGTAGAAAAACCAAGAATGGAAAGATAAACTATCAAAGCAGTGAAACTCATATAAATACAGTATTTCGTGCTAAAAAGAGACAGGGGGAATGTGAAAACTTAATGGATTGTTCAGCTGAAGGCAAGTGGTTAAGAACAGTTACAAAATATAAAACTGCAAGATTTGGGACGAAAATAATGAGTCACCAAGTCAAAAGACACAAATGCAGCCAAATCATCATGGAAGACGACACATGTTCAGATGTGATTTGATCTCTTAAAATACGCAGCGCGATTTGGAGTGAACCAAAACGTAGTGAGCTAGAAGTTCTGTTAATATTATTTACAAATGTAAATATAAGTGCATAGTCTTTTGTTTGTCTTTGTCTTTTTTTAACAGCACAAATACTGAATAACTAACTACACGATGTTATTAAACATATATACATATATCTTGACAGCAACCCAGACAAATTTGGATAAACAAATGTTGATACCAAAACAAGAATAGAAAAGGCAAGAGAAGGTTTCATTACAATGAATCTGTGCCAGATTAAGACCTTCCAATGCCCTAGGCACTGAACATTTTATATTGCCACCCCTTTTTAAAAAAGGATGAAACTCAAAAATAATTAAAAAGCTAAGGTATCTACAATACTTAAATATAATGTTATACATTTCCTTGATGTTATTGCCTATTCAAATTAGCAAGAAGGCGAAGATGGTTGTATACCACTACACTTATGTTCCAATCTTGATTAAGGGGTGCGAGTCATGGGCAATGACTACAACCCACAAAATCCAGCTCCATGCCTTAGAAATGAGGTACCTGAATAATGTGGTTGAAGTAACAAGAAGAGACATGGTCCGCAACCAAACGATGGATACATCATGGTCTCAAAACTCAGCCCCTGCAGACCCAAGTGGAACAGTCCCAATTACGATAGTTTAGGCATGTCTACAGAATGGGAGAAGATCAGCTACCACGACAAATATGGAAAACCAAGAGCCAGGGATCCAGACCTCCAGGACGACCCAGATTTCGCTGGGAGGACAACATTAGACAAACTCTGAAGGACCGATGACTAGATTGGAACCAGGCCAGGAGGAAGACATCCGATATGATAGTATGGCGCTCTCTCTGTCGAAGCTCTAAACCCCAGGGCAAAAGAGGAACGACTACTTAAGTGAGTAAATTGGAGCCGCGCTGGTGTAATGGCTACAACGTTGTACTGGCGACCAGGTGTTCATGGTTCAAACCCGGCCGTCGGCGTTTGAAGAAATGTTTACGACCGGAAATTTGACTGAATAATCTGAACGGCTCCTACACATAAATCCCGTGTGGATGGGAAGGAGCGAAGCTCCTGACCGGGTTGGAAGGAAAGTCCACTGACCCCCCAGCCTCGCAATGACATGTCATTGGGCCGAAAGAGCTAGAAAGCTCGAGTGCCGCTGGTTATAGAAAAAAAAAAAAAAAAAAAAAAAAAAAAAAAAAGTGAGTAAACTATTGCATATTCTTCCTGGCGAGAATAGGAGTACACTTATCATCAACAGTTAATTTGAAATTGTGTGGTTCCCCTAAACACGGGCTTATTGTGGTTAATGGGTGATCCGGTCCTGCATTGGGACATATGGAAATCAAAAGAAATCAAGTCTAACACAAACAATCAGAATGTTCAACTCAAACGTCAAGTCTGTCATAACAATCAGAATGTTCAACTCAAACGTCAAGTCTGTCATATTGCATGTATGGTTCTGAAATATGGGGAACAAATAAAATGACAAGCAAAAAGATTCATATATTGATGCTGGCGCAGAATACACAGACTGAAATGCTATGACAAGAGAACCAATGTGGGACTAATGGAAGAAACGGACAAATGCCAGTACAACAAAATGTTTTTTGTGCAGACGTCTGTAATGTGTTATTTGTTACTAACGAAAACAAGAATAATGATTAAAAAAAAACTACATGAGCTAAGCATTGCGGCAAAGGAAAAACAAATGCAAAGTAATATTCTCCGCGCCAATTCAATATTAATTAATTGTGAACCCAAAAAAATCAATAAATATAAACTAGATGTATTTAAATAATTTTAATTACAATAAAAGAAAAGGAAACAGATACAATAAACAAAAACGAAGAAATCGACTCTTTAGGCGCTGCGAGTGGTACGACTGCACCGGGCGCCATCTTTAGGCGGTGCGAGTGGTACGACTGCACCGGGCGCCGTCTTTACGCGGTGCGAGTGGTACGACTGCACCGGGCGCCGTCTTTAGGCGGTGCGAGTGGTACGACTGCACCGGGCGCCGTCTTTAGGCGCTGCGAGTGGTACGACTGCACCGGGCGCCATCTTTAGGCGCTGCGAGTGGTACGACTGCACCGGGCGCCATCTTTAGGCGGTGCGAGTGGTACGACTGCACCGGGCGCCGTCTTTAGGCGGTGCGAGTGGTACGACTGCACCGGGCGCCGTCTTTAGGCGGTGCAGAAATTTATTTTTTTTATGGCGGACATTATAGCGTGCCCTCAGCTCCGTAGCATAAAACTGACCAGCTTAAGTGGACAATACAGTACGGCATGTGTTGGTAAACATTTGTGAAAGTCTGCTAAATTTAGCATCTCATCTCTGTTATTCGTTTTGGTCTTATTTCGCCAAGAGAGAAAAAAATGTTATCGTGGACAGAGACCTTTCAGGTTTGGCCTTTTGCTTCTGGCTGATGAAACTGAAATGATGAAACGGGACCTCACGAAACATTGAAAAATCCCTAGAGCCAGCTCTGAGAGATATATTTCTTTTTCTTCTTCTGCGTTCGTCCTGAAAAGGACGTTGGTTGCGTTGTGTCGCCGTTTACAGCAAAGCTACGATATCTGCGCCTTTCGGCCAAATACATCCGACTTCGGCACGGCCTTTTTAGGACCGGGTTTGAGAGGTATATTTAAAAACAGAGAAGCGGGTACTCCATATACACTATAGATACCAATCCAATAAAGAAAGAAAAAAAAAACAACTAATATACTCTGCTATGCGGAATAAAGAACGTTGTATACCAAAATTGTATAACCTTCATGGTGTTGACACAGTGTATTCCATACACCAGAAATACTTCATTTCATTGACATGGACCAAAAACAACAGTATATGAGAAGACGCACTCTGAGAAAGACCACGTGATAGCATTTCAAGGCAGCTCTTTTTCTGGAACCTCCTGGGTAAGAAAAATAGAGGGAGACACACAAAAAAAAACTTTGAAAAGAGAATTAGACATAGAAAATTAGACATAGAGAATTAGACATAGATGTGAATGGGATAAAGAACGACTTGGAACGACCTTGAAAGGTAGCTCTGGATAGGAAGACTTTCCCTGTATTTTGTGAAAGCTAGTGCTCCGCCGGGAACTAGGAAGATAATGAATGAGTAAACGTAAGCATAGACTTTATCTTTGTAGTAAGCTGGCTCTTGGTCGTGTCTGTTTCTGGCCTTTTGTCTGATTTTATTTATGAGACTTCACAACGTAATTCACACTAACAGTTACGGGGCTCTTGGAGACGGCTTCCTGGCTAAGCCGTAGTCAATTTGAAAAATTGCATTCAAGACAATTTGGCATCTTTTACGAAGCTTGGTTTCAGAACCTTTGGGACTCTTTTTTGAAACCCTTGCGAAAGTCTGCTAAATTTAGCATCTCATCTCCATTTTCCGTTTTGGTCCCATTTCGCCAAGGAAAAAAATGTGTTATCGGGGGGCAGAAACCTGGCCAATTAGGCCTTCTGTTGCTGGATGTAGAAACTGAATTGACGAAGGTGTAAAGGTAGAAAATAGTGCTAGTAGTGGTTATAGACTTCTGAAACACACAAACTAAAATATGAATGAGCAGTGCCATAACACTGACAGAAGTTTCTTTCAGTTGGATATATTTTGTGCAGAGGGTTCTTCGCAGCATTAGGGAGAACAGAGTTTATTAACTTTTGTAAACTAGATATCTTCTACGCTGTACTAACATTAACTTTGTCTTAAGTGAACTATGCTGTGATAAACATAGATACCTGTTTAATGTAGCATTTGAATGGACTAGAGTAAGCCTTGGCTTTGACCTAAAATATTGAAAGTATCACACGTTGTCTATTTATAGTTGTACATATATTTATAAAGACCAGTATTGTAATAAGAGGATTATTCACATTAATTTTCTGATACAATCAGTCAAGCAACGCAATTAGATCTTGATCACTTTAACTCTGAATCAATCAGTCAAGCAACGCTCTTGGCTAATAATCAGCTTGCCACACAAACAAAATCAATCCGTCAATGAATTCCTTTGGCTCATAATCAGTTTACCACACTCACAGGAGCAATCAGTCAAGAAATTCCATTGACTCATGATCATTTTAACTCTGACACAATCAGTCACGCAACGCTCTTGGCTCATGATCAGTTTGCCACACACACAGAACCAATCAGTCGATCACTTCCTTAGCTCTTTATCAGCTTATCACACACTAAATCAGATTAGTCAATCAATCCTTTGGGTGTCTAGCCCAAAGTTCACATCCAGAATGGTCTCTGAGATGGAATAACCCATTTTTGCTCAGGGTGGAATCATGAATTTTTATTCAGATCTCGTGTTCGTATTTAGCGCTTGTGAAGTGTTTCAGGTGCGATGGTTGTCTATTTCCCACCTAGTGCACGTTTGTGGCCCAGTGTGCTGTGATGTTGTGCGTATGTGAGATGTTTGTCTCTCCATCGATCCAATTTCTCGCGGATAGTGGCATATATTTTCCTAGTCTATTATGTCTGATTTCATATGACAGCGCTAGATCAGGATTTACAAGACAGGTTGCCTGGTCTATGTTTGTTTTTCCCAATATAATCCATCTCTGCTACAAGGTATAACTATCGATCATAATACAGTATATTGTTCAGCAGGTAAAGGTAAATACATTTTAGGAACTCGTTTATTGTCTTTCAATCAATCAATACCCTTTAGCTCCACAAGGAGCATAGGCCTTCAACAAACACATGCCAAGTCCTCCTGTCGTATGCCATCAGCTCACGTTCTTTCCATGTTCCTCCTTATCATTTTTACTTCCGTCTCCAGTTCTCTTCTCTATGTGTTTTTTCCTTGGTCTACCTCTGCCACTCTTTCCCTAGGGATTCCAGAATATGGACTGCCGTGAAATGCTATCAATAGGTTTCCTCAATTTATGTCCTATCCATGCCAGCGTCTTCTTCTCATCTTTTGTTCCACTGCCACTTGTCTGGTTCTTGTCATCAGTTCTACATTGGTAACCTTGTCATACCATTTCAATACTTCTATTCTGCGCAAGCACCCATTTATGAAAGTCTGTAACTTTTAGTTGTTGCGGTTGCTGTATTTTTATTCCATGTTTCAGAGTCATACAATAAGACTGACTTGATATTTGAGTCCGAAGATTATTTTTTATTGTCTTTTTTTGCAACGTTTTATACTGATTTTAACACTAGCAAAAAAATGACGCAACCTATATAGACAAAGCTGGAGGTACAGACAGTGATATAAAAAGAAGAATACAAAAGTTATGAGCAGGTTTCATTACTCTGGTATATGAATATCAATCAAGTCCAACACAAAAATAACAATCTTCACCTCAAGTGTGAAGGCAGTTCTGCACTATAGCTCTGAAACATGAAGAGCAACTAACGCATCAACCATGAAGTTACCGACTATCATAAATGGATGTTTGCATAGAATAGAAGGATTGAAGAGGCATGACAACATGGACAAAATGGAACCTGGTGACAAGAACCAGACAAGATACAGTGAAACAATAAATAATAAGAAAGTGTTGGATATGGATATGGCACTGGGTAAACCCACTGCGGTCTCTGGAGTCCCAGGGTAAGAGAGGTAGAGAGAAACCAAAAAAACACTTGAGGAGAAGACAACTGGAAACAGAAAGGGATGAAGACGACATGGAAAAACCTTAACTCTTTGACTCCGGAACAACGCTCAGAGCGTTGGTCAGATTTGACACACGTGCCAAAACAACGCTCTGAGAGTTGTTTTTTAGTCTATCACGAATTTAAATTACGGTACAGGGTGGAAAATAATTCCGGAGTCAAAGAGTTAAGCGGATGACAGAGAATAGGACTTGTCATGAACTTGTTGAAGGCTTATGCTCCCTGAGGAGCTGATGGATATTAATGAATGAAATATACCATCATCATCAGGTGACATTTTCACAATGAAGATCGACTGCACTGGATGCACTTGATTGTGCGTTCTGATAGACTCTGTCCTGTTCATCTCTTGATGTAATTAGACTCTGTCCTGTCCATCTCTTGATGTAATTAGACTCTGTCCTGTCCATCTCTTGGTGTAATTAGACTCTGTCCTGTCCATCTCTTGGTGTAATTAGACTCTGTCCTGTCCATCTCTTGGTGTAATTAGACTCTGTCCTGTCCATCTCTTGGTGTAATTAGACTCTGTCCTGTCCATCTCTTGATGTAATTAGACTCTGTCCTGTCCATCTCTTGGTGTAATTAGACTCTGTCCTGTCCATCTCTTGATGTAATTAGACTCTGTCCTGTCCATCTCTTGATGTAATTAGACTCTGTCCTGTCCATCCTCTCTCTGATGTAATTAGACTCTGTCCTGTCCATCTCTTGATGTAATTAGACTCTGTCCTGTCCATCTCTTGATGTAATTAGACTCTGTCCTGTCCATCTCTTGGTGTAATTAGACTCTGTCCTGTCCATCTCTTGGTGTAATTAGACTCTGTCCTGTCCATCTCTTGGTGTAATTAGACTCTGTCCTGTCCATCTCTTGGTGTAATCTCTGTCCTGTCCATCTCTTGGTGTAATTAGACTCTGTCCTGTCCATCTCTTGGTCTTAGGTGTAATTAGACTCTGTCCTGTCCATCTCTTGATGTAATTAGACTCTGTCCTGTCCATCTCTTGATGTAATTAGACTCTGTCCTGTCCATCTCTTGATGTAATTAGACTCTGTCCTGTCCATCTCTTGATGTAATTAGACTCTGTCCTGTCCATCTCTTGATGTAATTAGACTCTGTCCTGTCCATCTCTTGATGTAATTAGACTCTGTCCTGTCCATCTCTTGATGTAATCTTCGAATTTTTTGGCCGAATATCATCTCCAGCCAGGGGTTGCTTGCACCGTGCCGTCGAGGGGGCTTGCAAGCTATCGTTGCGGGAACACGCTGGAACTGGGTTAGCCATGTCCTCAGAAGAGACCCTGACACTATCATTAGAACTGCTATGCTATGGACCTTAGAAGGACGGCGAAAGAGAGGCGGACCAAAGACATCCTGGCGGAGAATAGTGGAGGCTGAGATGCTAAGCATGAATCAGAAGAGTTGCGGCACAGCACGAAGGATGGCCACCGGACGAGCAAAATGGGGACAGTTTGTTGCTGCTCTACAATACGACACTAGGTGTTCAGGCCACTGACTGTTTTGTCAGTCACGGACTAAGGATTCGAGAAGAAGAAGAAGAATATAATCGATACTCTACCCCATCCCCTTTCCAGCAAAAGCGAATGTTGAATGTATAGAGCTATGTCGCACGTTACTACGACGAAAGAGTATGCTTTGATCCGTGGACATAACATAACAGAGCTAGTAGCGTACGTGATCTTTCAGTTTCCCACGATGTGTTATTTCTGTGTGAACACCAAAATTGGGTTTCATGTGTATTGGCATACGTTATATCTCCATTATTTCTCAACCTTGTTTGTGTTCACTGCACACTTTTCTTTCTAAAAATTTGCGGCACACCTATCTGACTTCGCGCCTGAATAAACAATTACAGTGATATACAAGGTATACTAAATTAAATACACAAATTTGTGGGTACTTTAGAATAAAGAAAATTCTCAATTCGATTTTCTTTTAATTGTTTAAAATAATTAGAACATATATCTGACGGGAAAAAAAATGTTTTTCATACACACGTAGTGGTCCTAATACGATGCTTGAGCTTGATGCTTTTGAGTAATTTCTTGGATATTAGGGCGTATCTATGCTAACTCTTATTTCATTTCATCTTCAACACAAAGAAGTCTTTACTTTTTTTCTTTGCATTTAATGTTTGTAAGTGTTGAAAATTCCAACTCACATAAATATGACGTAGACAACTGTATCCAAATAATTAAAGCTCGTTTTGCAATAACAGAATACTCGTCTTTAACAGAAATCCAGAATGCGACCAGGCGTATCTCAGAGCGTTTCATTTTACTACTGCGATCAGTTGAAATAGTTTTACATTACATGATCACTTAAAATATACTTCATTTAGTAAATTTACACAACTTTTGCGGCACACTTTGATATGCGCGGCGGCACACCGCTTGAGAGACACTGCTGTAATCTGACAATGTGATTGGACTGAGAGTTCTTATTGAGTATAAGAGTAAATTCATTGTTCTTGCAAGCAATTTATTGTGTACTTCTTCCCACCGGTGAAAATATTCTTTAACCCAGATGTTATTAGCATTTCATTTAAGAATTTGTTTAACAGTACGAGAATTTGAAACATTTTGTTTACTATTACATGCGACTTACAAAGTGTCCATAAAGTTTGCCATTAAAATCTTCGAACCTAAATCATTTAGATTTTGTCGCCACAGGCTATTCATGGCTGTGTGATCTATGAACCAAATGGAAGTTTATTTTGTGTTAATTACTTACGAGTATTCTGAAAAACACAATATCACAAAACATCATAGAATGCACAATGGAATAGAAATTCGGAAGTTGATCTCTTCAACAAAATTTTCCGACGCTAGACTAACGTCTGCTAACTTTGGTTTCTTAGTCCCGACTGCTTGGCGTCTGTCCTACATCCCAGCCGGTAAAACATGCTGAGCTCCTGATTGGTCCGGGAGTTCCCATGAGCCTCTGTGACACTTGAAGCCACGCTTAACCCCGATTTAAAATGCGTGTCATAGTCTTTCCTAATCTTCGGTTTCTTATAAGAATTAATTTTATATGTTAATATAGTCTGTATCCGAAGAACTCACGGTATACGCGGCTACATACAGATCCCGGGGCCCTGCAAATGTATCCCGTAGGGAGACATTTGTATACTATCAAATCTTAAAAAGATATCCCAAAAATTTCCTAAGTCTAAAAAGATTTTCAAAAAAAATTTAAAAGTCCAAAAATGTTCTAAGTCTAAAAATTTTTCAGAAAAATTTTATCCAATTCCTACACCAGGGTCCTATGTCTATATGAGATCAACTTCTATATAAAAACTTAGTGATGGACATCAACCTCAAAAAAAATTTTAAACTATCCAGTATTTTACATTTTTTTAAAATTGGCAACAGTGGTCAACAAAATTTTCAATATTCATGAAATTATCACTCAAAAAATATGGGGAGTGGCAACATTGGGAAATATGAACAATAAAATATCTTATTTGTGTAAATCAACTGCATTAGCATAATTCAAGTACATGTTGGACACATATTATGAGAGTCAGGGTGTAGTATTATTTCTGTTCCTATCATTTGTTCAATACCCTAAAGCTTCAAGTAACCCAAAAAATTTAAGTTATTTTCTCCTGTTATTCTAATAATCATGGCTTGCAATTTCAATTCTTCATCACTGCAGAGAATGTGCGATATTTTCTTTTAAAATGTGCTATGTTGTTTATTATATTTTTCTAATGTCTATATGAGTTATAAATCTTGTAGTGATCCTGTCCAAAATGATTCTGGTATGTCCAATTATTCATAACTGTATCCTCGTCCTGTCAGCACATTGTTACCTATGTGGGTCTTTTCCTGATTTAGACTATTGCTATTATTTGACATATAACTACTCTGCAATTTATGAAAGTAACATATTTGTAACATTGTATAATAGCCATGTGAAATAGAAGGGCAGAAAAAATATTCAATTGATCGTGAGGAATCTACAATATTCTCATAAGACAAAGTTCCTGGCACTCTGACTACTATTTATCCATATTATTTCTGTTTATCCTTGCATGCAGTGTACCATTTCCATTTTCTTTATAAGTCCAATTCATCGCTCATGGTGCTCCAATATTTAAAATGTGGATCCTCCCTATTCCTCTTATTCTTCAGTTATCTTAAGTGTGGGGCGGGGGTCTATTTCATGGTGTCCTTGACAAAGTTTGCTGCATTTCCAATCTAGGTATTCTTTTCTTATGTCATAATATCTCCATGATATATCTGTGACATGTCTGTCCTTGGGATAACATTATTTTTATCCAATATCCTCGGGGTGAGCAGATCTCAGTACGTCCAAATTCATCAATCATGTATTTTTTTTTTTCTGTAATTCTGGGTATGTTATGAGTATATTAAATTGTCAAATTATTTCAACTATCGTACAACATTCTGTAATTCGTGATAAGGAATAGTCATTTGTTATACAACCATGTTCATATTACAAAGGCAATGAGAAAAAATCAAAGAGATATCTTCTCCGAAAATGCGGATGTATCTCTATTTTCCCTACCTCTGGGCGTAGCAATTATTCAGTCATTATTTTTTTTTCTCCATTATTTAATCTCCATTTTGTGTCCTTAGTACCTGTGGTTCCATGGGATTATCATAATCTATTTGTCTCGTGTCTACTGATAATCACTTCAATAATGACTTCAAATATGGTCCTCATATGTGCAGCAATCATCTGCTCTGATTTGTTCCATGTCCATGGTATTCATAAAATATTCCATTATATCCTTGTCTTATCTCGTAACCACGAAAGACCAAAATTATTCCTCCTCCAATGTTAATGTGTATAGTAATGTTAATGTGGGGGATTTTGTGCATAAACATTACAACAAAATCTCAGCTGTGACAACATAAAGTTTCACCCTAATAGTAAATTGCATCTTCATCATACATAAACAGTTGCTTCTTCATCTCATGTGCCATCAGTGGTATCAGGTATGGGGTGTTCAAATCTGGAGCAGCATATACAAATGCATATACTCGTACAGTATCAACAGAATACTGTTGGGGTGTCATTCTGCATAATTGTTATGTGCAGATATTTTTCTGACAGGGGTATGACTGGCAGAGGCGGTGTGAACAAAGACTAGTTGTTCCCTCTGATATGTTGTGACTATTTTCTCTCTTTTCTTCTATGTCAGTTGCTAATGTCAGGGCAGTCAATGTTATATGGCATTGGCCCATCATCCTTTGTGAAGCAATGCACAACAAATGGTCAATCAGTGTCATCAAAATGTGTGAGGGTGGCATATAAAGATATAACACATTCTATAAAAACATTCAAAATGTTTTCTTTATATTTTTTTTTCTTTTATGTCTTTTGTCTTTCAGTTCTTTTCTTTTCTTTTTGATTTCTTTTTCTTTTCTCTTTTCCATTTCTTTTCTGTTTTCTTGTGATTTCTTTTCTCTTTTCTTTTTTTTCATTTCTTTTCTGTTTTCTTGTGATTTCTTTTCTCTTTTCTTTTTGTATCACAAGTACGAAAGAATGATAAAAATCAATTCACTAAACATTCTAGCTACTACCAATATTCCTAATAGTAAATCCTAACCAATAGGGCTGCAAGTAATAGTTTAGGTTAGAACAGAATGAATATTGTAGCAGTATCTGTTGTCAATAAGTGGCGAGGAAAGGGTACATCAAGGATCTCCTGATTACAACATGATTGTAATTCCAAGGAATGAATATGATTGGGATTGAAAAGATCACAAATCTAGAATGTCGTCTCAATATAGTGGAAAGGAAAAATAGTAAGTTAAAGATGGTGTAACAGTGGAGTGAAGAAAATCTTACTATAGAGAGTCAAGGTTGGGATATGGAATCTCTTTTGGAGAATGTTTAAAATCTTGACAGTACTAATATACATCTGGGTCTAAAATAATAATGTACATTGGAAAAATAAATAATCCTGTGGAGAAAGATAGCATAACATGCAATACTAGTTTTGGGTATGAATTATATGCTGTTAACAGATGTCATAGTAGGAACAGTATGATTGATTAAGGTGATAGATATAAAGGAGTTTAGCATAATTGAGATCAAAGAAATATTAGTATGAGGTAAGAAAAAAAACTACTGGTGTAAAGTGCCTGCATGAAAATGCACTAAAATGCGAAATTACAGAACTCTGGAGCTGCAAGGACAAGAAGTCTGGTGAATGAAGCGTGGGATATGATCAGTTTCAAAAGTAGAGATGAATGTTGCAACAGAATAGTGTGACACAGGTGCTAAAGGTGGGGTTGTACATTAACATTCTCAACATTAAGAAAATGTCTGTAACTAAATAATGTCTGTAAACTCGTAACACCGTGTGTTATCAATTGTTTTGTCATTTTTATTTCACCAAAACTATAATATGTCTAATGAAAATCCTCCGTGGCTGGTCTTGATTGTTCTCTGGGCATCAGTATTTTAAGGCTGGAAAAAAAAAACTTTCTCAGTGAGGCTTTGACATCTTAGTCTGGAAGCAAGTCATTTGCACTGTCAAAAACTGAAAATAGAGTACATGGGAAAGTTAGAACATTTGTTAATCAATATGTGCACATTTGCGTAGACCGTACATGGGATGGCATGTACATGAAGACACTTGGGCGTGTTTTTCAGAACAGCTTTGCGAGGTCTTTGAATTTTTCCATCGCCTCGAGCATTGCAATTTCCCGACTGGATAGGCGAGCATCATATTGAACAGCGGTGGTGATGGGTGTGGTAGGCGACACTGCATTTGCTGATTGTTGGGGATCTGAAGACATCAACGAATGCGGTGATGGCTTAACATCTTTTGATTGCGGTGATGGTTTCACTGTGGTTGGGGTTTGCATGGCTGGAACATCTGTTAGTTTTGAGGCAGGTATATGTTTCGCCTTGATTTTTCGTCTGACTTGGTTCTGTGGTATGTTAACACCGTTTACAGTGGGCGCAGTAATTTGCACACTGTTGTTTTTGACAAGTTGAGCTGAGGCTAATACTTCTCGGCTTGGTTTCAAAACATGATGGCGTTTCGCCTTGACTATTCGCCTGACATCGTTCTGTTGTAATTCTATGCACTTGGTGACAGGAGATGATGTGTCTGATGAAGAAAAACAGGTATGCTTGCCAGCTGCTTGAATCTCCGGGGATGAAGTACTAGCAAATGATGTATCAGTTGTGCAACTAGGACCAGGCGAATCTATACCAGAATCTCCCTCATATTTATTGGTTATCATCTCACCGTACGTTTGAACAGGGCGAATATTGGATATTTCGTCGGTGTGAAAAAGTTGTTCTGGTATTTCTTGAGTGTCCATGTCAGGGTCTGTTCGTTCATTAGCAAAGGTGTAACTTGGGGCTCTGTGACAAAATTTTGCCTTCCGAACAGGTCGATTAGAAGGTTCTGTGGAGTTCTTTTCATGTGTTATTATCTTGCCTGTATTTTGATTAACAATGCCGGTGGATAAATACTTTTCGTGTGCAACTGTCTTGCCTTTATCTTGATGAACAGTGCTGGTGGAAGAATATTTCTTGTGTGGGGTTATTTCTCTTTCATCCCTGTTTACTGCGTCTTTTACTAACCAGATAATTTCGTCGCGTTTGGCAGATAGGTCCATATCAAATTTAAGTTCCAGCATATTATACACTATCTTGACCGTGAGAATGTTGAGGTCACCCTTTCTCACAATCTTATTTATCTCTGCCCGCAGCTCTTCTGTGCTGGGACCAGTGAGTGGAATAGGTCTCAGGGGTGTTTGTGTGGCTGACTGTCTCACCGCCGTTTGAGTGTTTTGTTTCAATGGTTCACAAACCTGACCTGATGTGTCAGGGTCTGTCTGTGTGGCAACGGATATCATTTTAGGTTCATTGATATCTGTGTCTTGAAGCCGTTTGACTTGGGTTGGTCTATTATGAAAGGGGTTATGTAGCGTCGTGTTTACTTTCACAGAACTGACCTGTTGACGTTCAAGAAATGGTCTTCGCCATGGATGTAGTGGTTTTATAACAGCACGAAAACCTTCATCTGTGGTGACGATGCATTCCCTGTCAGATGCATGGAGATTCTTTATTTCGTAGGTCCTATGACTTTTAACATTGGTGAATAGACTTCGGACTGCGATGCGGCAATCTCTTCTATTTAAACTCGTCCAGTGATTCTTAGCACGTCTGTTAAAATGATACAGCGTACTAGCTGTGTCCTCGTTATGATGTGTTGGTAGACATGGGTATCGTAGGTTTCTTAATTTTCCGACAGAGTAACTTTCCGCGTCCGCGTGTGTTGTTACTGCATTCATCTTGGCATATGCGGCTTCCCCGTGAATATTAGGACGTAAGGTGAAGGATTCTCGTTTGGGATAACCTCCCGTTAGCAAACGACTATTCCACTTGTCAGAGTCAGAGGGGCGGCGTGGGTTGGAGAAACTTGAGGAGTGGAACTGATGGGCAAAGCTCTGACACAGTAATGGCTCATGCTGCATAGGGTAACTTCCCGTCAGCAAATATTTCTCAGACATGTCAATCGGTGGGCTGTAATGGTTGTGCTTGAGCGGATCGGTTTTCCTGCTGCTGCTGTTCTACTCCTAGTTGCTGGAAATTTTCCATTAGTTTGTCCATCCTTCGTTAATGCTTCTGCTCTTTTATAGAGGACTGGCACGGGCACCAAATAAACTATGTATGTAAATGCAACAAGGTCTTGGATAATGGCAATTTTTTTTCAGCAGTGTACAAATTGTGTAAGTCCGGTAATAATATACTGCCGACTCTTCAGTATAATTCTTTATGCAAGAGCTTTCCTTTTGAATCATGTAGGAGTCCATAATGTTTAATGTTCTCCACTTCATTTAGCGTTCTTCCTCAACACGAAACCAGGTTTCATTTTGCATTAAAATCTTCGAACCTAAATCCGCCACAGTCATGGCTGTGTGATCTATGAACCAAATGGAAGTTTATTTTGTGTTAATTACTTACGAGTATTCTGAAAAACACAATATCACAAAACATCATAGAATGCACAATGGAATAGAAATTCGGAAGTTGATCTCTTCAACAAAACTTTCCGACGCTAGACTAACGTCTGCTAACTTTGGTTTCTTAGTCCCGACTGCTTGGCGTCTGTCCTACATCCCAGCCGGTAAAACATGCTGAGCTCCTGATTGGTCCGGGAGTTCCCATGAGCCTCTGTGACACTTGAAGCCACGCTTAACCCCGATTTAAAATGCGTGTCATAGTCTTTCCTAATCTTCGGTTTCTTATAAGAATTAATTTTATATGTTAATATAGTCTGTATCCGAAGAACTCACGGTATACGCGGCTACATATAGAAGATAATAACAGAAGTGAAATAAAGCTGAATTTATAGTTGTAGCAATTGTGGCGTTGGCCAGTGATATTATTTTTTAACCCTGAAATTTCAGGTCGGGTGGTCCGCGTGTCTTCCTATTCTTACTTCGCTTTGACTATTTCTGTGTAATGAAATGATGCTATAAACAACTACCATGTGTTTTTGCTTACCTGTATTGTACCTTTCTCATGGAGTAAAATGAACACATATAATGATATGGTCAGCGCGTTGAGACATGACAGGTTCACAACTAAAGTCACAGCTGTAGAAGTAGGTGCACTAAGTCTAGTGGCCTCCTCATTGTATGATGTGCAGAAACCATTGAGCCTGAAGGAACAGTTAAAAAAAAGACATCGAGTAGCCGGTTGTGCAACAACCGTAACTGGAAATGCAATTCATGATAGTAATTTAAATACAACAAAGTTGTTACTGGCACAGCTGTATCAAGGTGGTAGACTGGATGATACCAGGAGTGAATTTAGAAGTCACAACCAAGGTAGTGGGTTCAGTTCCCAGAGAACATGCAAAACACAACAGGTTGCTGGTACTTCGGAGTATAGCGCAAGAGGGCCCGTCCCCCTTATAGTGTAAAGAAGATAAAAGGGCCGACACACTGGTCTATCGGGGCAACTACATCTGATTTTTACATTACTACAGAAACCGCCATGCCATGAGCACATTAAGTTTGTCGGTGCAGACGTCCTACAAGAGAGCAAGCTGCTGGGATGACACAATCATCCTTACGATACATAAGAGGAAAATGGTGAAATTGACGAAATAATTTGTCATTATTTATCAATATTAACGCAGTCAAATGGCCTCTCTTGTCCACGAAATGAATTCTGAACCCGCAACCTGAAATGCACGGACATTACTTTTTCCCCAAGGTCAATGTTTATCTTTTAATCTCAGAGATACATTTCATACTGAAATGTATAGTCACAGAAACAAGAGATGATGACAAAGAAAGAATTAATGAACGAACACATGAGACAGAGAGAGAAAGAGAGAGACAGACAGACAGACAGATGGACAGACAGACAGACAGAGAAAGAAAGAAAGAGAAATCAGTAGACAAAAGATGACACTATAAAGAAATGCTAGTATCGGCATAAATCTAATGCCAGAGAAACTTGTGAGGGGCATACTTCTTTCAGATATATTCAAAGACATGCATGCTTAGGACATAGCAATCTTATTTCCAGCAATTAATTTGAGTAAACCTTCCAGCAAGTAAAATGGCGCTATTGTTAGTGTCCTTACGTCATCTAAATCAGATTTATCTGCAATTACGCCTGATCTTTCCTCTGCTGTGAGGACACTTATTGTGTTCATGTGAAAGTACAGAGTATGACATCTCAATAGATCGTGTGGATATTCGACATGCATGTAATTATGTGATTATGGTTTATTTCTGTCAGCTTAATGTCACCGGTATTTTTCGTTTCGTATTTGAACATATACAACGCTGCTACTTTTTGTATCGCTTTGTCCCGTTTTTATCGACATTGTTTCTTGTCACATAAAGAGGATGAAACTCAAGACTTGACGTGAGATGGCATTATATTGGTGATCGTCGTCTTATTAGCTCGTCAAGAAGCATGGGTCACCTATTGTCGTTGGTTTCTTCCAGGAAACCTAAGCCAGCGAACTTTATGTTATCGTAATTTGGTGATTTCTGTAACAACGTCTTTTACACGGTGAGATTGTTACTCCCGATGACAAACCTCCTTGTAATTGGCTTTGGACTGACAGAAATGATGAGTGGACAAGTTGAACAGTATGATATAATTTAATTAAGATTAATATAAAATATTTTTGATAATTTACCGCATTATCAGATATGATTTGAATGTTGTGCAGTATATTAGAATGACAGTGGTTTCCTATCATGTGATAGTTAGGTAAATAGTCTGGCATAATACGGATAGTATGGCATTCGTGTTATTCAAGTTATTTAACTATTTAAAACTATGGGAATTCCGCAATACGATTGGTTAAAAAAGTGGAAGTCCATGGTCAGAACTTTGCATATGTGGTTTGGTCTCAAACTAGCCATTCGAAAGATATGATATTGAAAAAAATTGTGTGTATACACAAATTAAGTGTTACGTTGCTTGGCCGCAAGTAGAATCTGTTCTTGAAGCGTTATAAATCGACGTGAGTCAATCCAATTCTTGTCTACACAAGCATTGAGTGATGTTAACAAGTATACACTTTGTCCCCAGTTTACGTAAGTATTTTAGCTGAGATTTACAATAAGAACTTCCTGAACTTCGTTATGTGACGGTTTGTGCATAAAAACTATTATAAGGTCATGACCTATCAGAAGGCTCAGCTTTCTGGCTTGTACCATATAAATGACCATGATAGTACAGGGTGATTGAAAAGTGATTCCTTACTTTTAAATGTTTATATCCCTGCTTGTATTGTAGATATACCTGAAACAAATATCAAAACAAAGCGAAATAACTACAAAATGACTGATACATTTTACTTTTTTATTTCCCGAAACAAAATAAATCTAAACAGGCCAATTAACTGACGTTACAACAGAGAGAAAAGCCAGCTGTCGATGTGAGGCACGTTGGGCTGCAAATGTTAGTGCGAAATATCACTTTGTGTATAAATAACATTCATTTAAAGCAATATATATTTCGAACTAACTCTCACCCGCCGGAGTGTATGAGTGTGATATTCCTGTGATTAAAGCTACTTTCTCTTCATTTTCAGGGAAATCTCACGAGCTTACTTACAAAAAATCAACTTTATTCGTGAACTGTATGAAAGAGAGGAAATTGATCTGTTTTTTTTTTCAGTGACGTTAAAATTCGGTAAAATGTCATTTAGTTTGAATTTGTCAAAATTTTGTTGATGGAATTTCAGAGCAGATCGTCCGGCACGGATGAGATAGGCTGCCCCTTAGTCCAAATTCTAAATACTATGAAACATCAAAACATACATAATTTTATCAAGATAGCCTTTAGAGATCTCCACGTTTCTAAAGTAGATCACCACACGTCTTTGGTTACCTGCCGCTTATTTACAACACATTTTAGGCCAAATATTGGCCTACCACCATATTCCAAATATGCCTCAATGGGCGTGTAACGGGATCCTTTTTCTTTTATCTCCTTATAACACATTTTCTAGAGAGTCGGAGTCATCTGTAAAATGATGTCAAAAACAGAGACAATACCCATTTACAGCCAGCTAGACTAGAGTGTGATGCAACCAGGTTGAACTCGGAATCTGTTAACTTTGTCGCGAGAGTCAAGACTCTAGCCACTCTACTAATGGGATGTTTAAAACAGAACAAAAAAGGCATAAACTAGACCTTTTATCCGCCCTGTCCGCCTGAGTCCGGAATTTCTAGTTTCCAAGTCACAATCGCAATCTATTCATTGTATCGATAATGTAGTTTGCTCAATCCACCAAACTGGTTGACTCCTACTAATTAACCAGTTGTATCGATCGGAAGGGCAGTGGGTTTACTTGGTTAAACATACCCAGGACTGGGGAATGCTGGAGACTGATTGAGTGATTGATTTGAAGAGGAGTGGTCCTAAAGCATGTTCATCGGGAGATGGATTTATCCTGGAGAATTGTTAGTTTCTTTCCATTGGTGAAGGAAGTTGGATGAGTTATCGGCAGAGTCGGATCTAACGGTTTTTCAAGGTACTGCGAGGTCACGTGATGACGCCCTCTCATATAAGTCAATAATTATTTAATGTGACATTGTCTGTTTCAATTTTCATGTTATTTTATATTTGTAATGATTTTACTACTTTTAATACATTTCGGCGCCTCCCCCAAGCCGGTAGCCGATGCGGCTACACCGCTGGCACCGCCCAAAGAGCCAGTTTTGGTTAACGGTCATAGTTTTAAAATCTTAATATATTTGACAATATAGGCAAAATTGAGTGGACAGATAATGTCGGAAAAGTTGAGTGGACAGATAATGTCGGCAAAGTTGAGTGGACAGATAATGTCGGCAAAGTTGAGTGGACAGATAATGTCGGCAAAGTTGAGTGGACAGATAATGTCGGCAAAGTTGAGTGGACAGATAATGTAGGCAAAGTTGAGTGGACAGATAATGTAGGCAAAGTTGAGTGGACAGATAATGTCGGCAAAGTTGAGTGGACAGATAATGTAGGCAACATTGAGTGGACAGATAATGTAGGCAAAGGTGAGTGGACAAATAATGTAGGCAAAGTTGAGTGGACAGATAATGTAGGCAAAGTTGAGTGGACAGATAATGTAGGCAAAGTTGAGTGGACAGATAATATCGGCAAATTTGAGTGGACAGATAATGAAGGCAAAGTTGAGTGGACAGATAATGTAGGCAAAGTTGAGTGGACAGATAATGTCGGCAAAGTTGAGTGGTTGAGTGGACAGATAATGTAGCAGCAACACGTTGAGTGGACAGAATAAAATGTCGGCAAAAGAAAAACCTTCAAGTGGACAGATAATGAAGGCAAAGTTGAGTGGACAGATAATGTAGGCAAAAAAAACGAGTGGACAGATGGATAATGTCGGCAAAGTTGAGTGGACAGATAATGTAGGCAAAATTGAGTGGACAGATAATGTCGGCAAAGTTGAGTGGACATATAATGTCGGCAAAGTTGAGTGGACAGATAATGTAGGCAAAGTTAGTGGACAGATAACTTCATCGATTTCACAAAAGCCTTCGATCGAGTCTGTCATGAAGGTTTATGGCAAATAATGAGAAAATTCAATTTTGATACCAACATCATAGATATCATTGAAGCACTATACAAGGACGCAAGCAGTGCTGTTTTTGCAAGCAATGACATTGGAGAATTTTTCAAAACAACTGTAGGAGTTCGCCAGGGATGTATCCTGTCACCAGTGCTCTTTAACATTTATCTAGAACATATTATGCAGGAGGCTCTCTACGATTATAAATCAACCATATCGATTGGAGGCCGACCTCTGTGTAATCTACGTTTTGCTGATGATATTGATCTGATAGCTGGAACAGAATCAGAACTTCAAGACCTTACCTCTAGACTGGAGAAAGTAACAAGAACTTATGGGATGGAAATTAATATAGAAAAAAGCAAGATATTGGTGAATAGCCATAAGAAACATGTTCCGACCAACATTACGTTAAATGGGCAAACGTTAGAAGAAGTTAACACCTTTAAATATCTCGGGTCCACTATGTGTAGTGATGGAAGATCAAATAAAGAAATCAAGACAAGACTTGAGATGGCCTCAGCTGCCATGACAAGGTTGAATGTGATCTGGAAAAGTAACATCAGTTTTCCAGTGAAGATCAAATTATACAAATCACTTGTATTATCTATTCTCTTGTATGGGTGTGAGGGCTGGACACTCACTGCAGATACGGAGCGAAGGATTCAGGCTTTCGAGCATAAATGTTATAGAAGAATTTTGCGCATTTGCTATAAAGAGCACAAAACAAATGTCTATGTTAGAGAGAAGATAAACACCTATGCAGGCCATCAAGAACCACTTTTGTCAATAGTGAAACGTCGAAAGCTTGCCTGGTTTGGGCATGTAACTCGTCATGACTCCCTTTCGAAAACGATCCTCCAGGGAACAGTCGAAGGTAAACGGAGAAGAGGAAGGCAAAGAAAATCCTGGGCTGATAACATCAAAGAATGGGCAGGACACGGTTTCTCCACACTTGTACGCATTGCTGAGAATAGAGAGCAGTGGAGGACCCTGTCTGCTGATGCTTCCACCATGGCACCCCTACGACCCATGACGGGTTATGGGTTGAGATGATGATGAATGTCGGTAAAGTTGAGTGGACAGATAATGTCGGCAAAGTTGAGTGGACAGATAATGAAGGCAAAGTTGAGTGGACAGATAATGTAGGCAAAGTTGAGTGGACAGATAATGTCGGCAAAGTTGAGTGGTTGAGTGGACAGATAATGTAGGCAAAGTTGAGTGGACAGATAATGTCGGCAAATTTGAGTGGACAGATAATGAAGGCAAAGTTGAGTGGACAGATAATGTAGGCAAAATTGAGTGGACAGATAATGTCGGCAAAGTTGAGTGGACATATAATGTCGGCAAAGTTGAGTGCACAGATAATGTAGGCAAAGTTAGTGGACAGATAATGTCGGTAAAGTTGAGTGGACAGATAATGTCGGCAAAGTTGAGTGGACAGATAATGAAGGCAAAGTTGAGTGGACAGATAATGTAGGCAAAGTTGAGTGGACAGATAATGTCGGCAAAGTTGAGTGGTTGAGTGGATAGATAATATAGGCAAAGTTGAGTGGGCAGATAATGTCGGCAAATTTGAGTGGACAGATAATGAAGGCAAAGTTGAGTGGACAGATAATGTAGGCAAAGTTGAGTGGACAGATAATGTAGGCAAAATTGAGTGGACAGATAATGTCGGCAAAGTTGAGTAGACAGATAATGTCGGCAAAGTTGAGTGGACAGATAATGTAGGCAAAGTTGAGTGGACAGATAATGTAGGCAAAGTTAGTGGACAGATAATGTAGGCAAAGTTGAGTGGACAGATAATGTCGGCAAAATTGAGTGGACAGATAATGTCGGCAAAGTTGAGTGGACAGATAATGTAGGCAAAATTGAGTGGACAGATAATGTCGGCAAAATTGTGTGGACAGATAATGTCGGCAAAGTTGAGTGGACAGATAATGTAGGCAAAGTTAGTGGACAGATAATGTCGGCAAAGTTGAGTGGACAGATAATGTAGGCAAAGTTAGTGGACAGATAATGTAGGCAAAGTTGAGTGGACAGATAATGTCGGCAAAATTGAGTGGACAGATAATGTCGGCAAAGTTGAGTGGACAGATAATGTCGGCAAAATTGAGTGGACAGATAATGTCGGCAAAGTTGAGTGGACAGATAATGTAGGCAAAATTGAGTGGACAGATAATGTCGGCAAAATTGAGTGGACAGATAATGTCGGCAAAGTTGAGTGGACAGATAATGTAGGCAAAGTTAGTGGACAGATAATGTCGGCAAAGTTGAGTGGACAGATAATGTAGGCAAAGTTAGTGGACAGATAATGTAGGCAAAGTTGAGTGGACAGATAATGTCGGCAAAATTGAGTGGACAGATAATGTCAGCAAAGTTGAGTGGACAGATAATGTAGGCAAAATTGAGTGGACAGATAATGTCGGCAAAATTGAGTGGACAGATAATGTCGGCAAAGTTGAGTGGACAGATAATGTAGGCAAAGTTAGTGGACAGATAATGTCGGCAAAGTTGAGTGGACAGATAATGTAGGCAAAGTTAGTGGACAGATAATGTAGGCAAAGTTGAGTGGACAGATAATGTCGGCAAAATTGAGTGGACAGATAATGTCGGCAAAGTTGAGTGGACAGATAATGTCGGCAAAATTGAGTGGACAGATAATGTCGGCAAAGTTGAGTGGACAGATAATGTAGGCAAAATTGAGTGGACAGATAATGTCGGCAAAATTGAGTGGACAGATAATGTCGGCAAAGTTGAGTGGACAGATAATGTAGGCAAAGTTAGTGGACAGATAATGTCGGCAAAGTTGAGTGGACAGATAATGTAGGCAAAGTTAGTGGACAGATAATGTAGGCAAAGTTGAGTGGACAGATAATGTCGGCAAAGTTGAGTGGACAGATAATGTAGGCAAAGTTGAGTGGACAGATAATGTCGGAAAAATTGAGTGGACAGATAATGTAGGCAAAGTTTACTGCACAGATAATGTCGGCAAAGTTGAGTGGACAGATAATGTCGGCACAGTTGAGTGGACAGATAATGTAGGCAAAGTTAGTGGACAGATATTAATATCACAATAAGAATACAAAAGGCAAGGAAAGCTATTATTGCACTGGGAAATATGTGGCAATCAAAAGGAATCAAATCCAACACAAAAATAAGAATCTGCAGCTTAAATGTCAAGTCGGGTTTTCTTGTCCTTGTTACAAGCAGTCTGTTTAACTCTTTGTCCTTCTTTTATTCTTGTTTCTCGTCAGTTACGCATTCTAATGTTTAAAATAAACAATAATAATTTCACAATATACCCAAGAAAGTGGCCATCTGTTTTAATAAAGTGCTCAGTGGGATCTTGTCATTGATCTTTTCATAGGTATTCATAAGATATTCTTTTGTAAGCGTGATATCTTTTGTTTTTCAGTGATATTCTTGCTTGTGTATGGACATTCAGGTTTTGAGTCTGTTGTGTACCTTGTCGTCAGTGTTGTTTATTCCATTCACAAAATAATAAATAAGGCCTTGTATAAATAACCACAATTTAATTACTTCAATAGAACACACATGTCGATAACTAGGATGATTATGTACACAATGAAAACACGATAATGAACGTATGTTCCTAGCTGAACTGCCATCCAGCAACATTCGGTGGAAAACGTGCGGCCGTTGGCTGGTCATCTCACAACATCCGGTTCGTGCGGTCATCGCACATTACTGCACTAAGCCGATATAATAGGAACGAAGCTGGCGTTCCGTTCTAAACTTTAACAGTTCCTCCCCAGCAATTAAGAGCTAGGTTCGAATCTGACAACGGGTCTTCGTTATCTTTCAGATCTTCGTGGAGGCACTTCGACATCCACCACACTTCTGTCTTCTGTAAAATGCTCTGGTGCGTCAAGTTGTAAATTAGGTGCTGCCTTGGTCACTTGATACATGATGGTTTTGTTGAGTAAAAAGTCATCATAGCCATCGACGGTGGGTTGTCTGGTCTTCATGAGACTTCCTGGCCTTAACTGGTTTTGATGCTTCCGTACATTCATGTTGTTACTCATACGAACTGTATGCATCATCCGACCGATAGTTCTTATATGACCATGCATATCCAAGGATCACCTTTTGAGGAATAGTTCCTTATCCACACAGGGTCTCCAATTCTAAATCTTGAGACTTTAACTCCAGCTATTGTACTTCTTCGTTCTTGCTGAGGCATTAGCAATGACAATTGCGTTCTTGGCTGACGGCCATGTAACAACTCGGCAGGGGACTTGCCAGTGATAGAATTTGGTGTTGTCCGGTAGGTAAACAGTAGTTCGTCCACAGCTCAATTTCGTGACTTTCCTCCCCAGCAAATCTGTGCCTTTGAGGTTTTGAAGGTGCAGTCACAGCGTTCTGCCTCTCCATTTGAAGCTAGATGAAATGGAGCCGTCATTAGATGCTCAATTCCATGAAGTGAACAGAATTGTTGAAACTTGACCGAAGTAAACTGTGTTCCATTATCTGAAACAATTGTGCCAGGAAAACCTTCGTGAAGGAAGATCTTAGCTAGAGCTTTTATTGTTGCCTCAGTTGTCAAGGAATTCATTGCAACAATATATGGATATTTAGAATATGCATCGACAACTACCAGCCATTGTTCATCCATAAAAGGACCTGCGAAATCGATGTGGATTCTCTCCCACGGACGTTCAGTTATTGACCATAACTGATAATGTTGATGAGGATGACTCAGGTTTGCTCTGCGTGCATTACAGTTTACTGATAAAGATTGTATGTCCTTGTTAATGTTGGGCAACCAACAATGTCGTCGAGCCAGTTGTTTCATTGGGATTATGCCAAAATGTCCTTGTTGCAGTAAGTGAAAGACTTTTTCACGAAGAGAAGTGGGTACAATCACTCGGTTAGACTCAGCCTGCCATAACAGAATGCCTTTGTGAATCGATAAATTAAGACGCCGATCAAAATAAGGTTTTACGTCGCTGTTAATTTGGGGCAGTGGTTCTGGCCATCCACTGAGCACAAATCTTATTTTTATTAGTTTCTAATTCTACCAAAGCAGAGTCCAGCGGAATATCAGCTATGGCATCATCATTTTCCATGCTAACATTATATCATGATACTTCAGACTTGTCAAATGCAGGATCTGGTCCCATGGGTAATCTTGACAGTGCATCAGCATTAGCATGTTTCGTTGTTGGCCTATGTTTGATGACAAAGTTGTATGACATCAATAGAATAGTCCATCGCTGCAATCGCTGCATGGATAACACAGACAACCTGTGATCAGGTGAAAAGATAGACAAATGGTGCTTGTGGTCTGTCTGAAATTCAAAAGGTTTTGTCAGGCCATAGAGATACTGGTGAAATTCCCGTATTCCAAAAATTATTGACAAGCCTTCCTTCTCAATTTGGCTATAGTTTCTTTCTGCTTCGCACATGGTCTTTGAAGTAAAAGCTGTTGGTCTCTCAGAACCATCGGGGTAATGATGTGATAATACTGCTCATATTCTATACGAAGATGCGTTTGCAGCAAGTATAATGGACAGGTTTGGATCAAAATGTACCAATCTAGTTTGCAGTTATAATGGCTTTCTTAAGAGCTTGAAAAGCTCTTTCCTGATGTGTTGACCAGAAAAATGGTGTGTCCTTCTTTCTTAACTCATTTAGTGAAGCAGAAAGTTCTGAATAATTATCAGTGTACTTATGATAATAATTTATTTTCCCCAAGAAGGACTGGAGTTGTGTTAAATTGTCTGGGCGGGGTAGCTGTTGGTAGCTTCAATGCCAAAATCTGATGGTCGTATTCCTGCATCGGAAATAATGTTCCCAGGTACTCAACCTCAGGTTTGAAGAATTCACATTTGGACCGATTGCACTGAAGTCCATGCTGCTCTAATCGCGTGAAAAGTTCTTCAAGTGTTTGCAAATGTTCATCGTCTGACCTTCCAGTTACAATTATATCGTCCAGATAGTTAGCACAACCACTGAGACCTGCGGTTATCTGTTCTATAAAGCGCTGAAAAATAGCAGGAGCGCTCGAGATACCAAATGCAAGTCTTTGGTACTGGAACAGTCCATGCTGTGTATTGATAACAGCAAGGTTCTTAAATTCTTCGTCCAGTCAATTTGAATGTAAGCATCGGACAGATCTAATTTGGAAAACCTTTTTCCATTTGGGAGTTTATAAAATAATTCTTCCGGGTTTGATAAAGGACAGTGTTCAACTTGAAGCTGTCAATTAATGGTAACTTTAAAGTCTCCACAGATTCTAACAGTGCCGTTAGACTTTTAAACTACCACTATTGGTGGTATTCACTTTCTGAATTGGTTTAATGATACCAAGCTCCTCCAATCTGTGTATTTCTTTTTTTACTGCATTCGTCTGAGCAAAAGGAACCTGTCTAGGCTAGTGGAACCTTGGAATTGCCACTTGACGTAGCTGTAAATGTGCTTTAAAAGTCTTGCATGTGCCTAGCCCATCTGTGAATATTTTTGGAAACCTAGAACAAAGATGGTTCACCTTAGATAATGTCTCTGATGCATGGACAGGTTCCACCATATAGACAATTTCAGGTCGCACTCTATTGTCCTCTGTAATTTTAAAACCAAATGACTTGAACCACAGGGCGCCAAACAAATTTATGCCTTCTTGTGAATCAGCCACTAATAATCGAAGTGTTCTATCTCCTAATCTCACTTTTACGTTTTTCCAACCTTTCAGTGGTATATTCACAGCGCCATAACCCTTGACTTGTGAGTTAACGGGCTGATACCTCGGCATACCTGTCTGCTCATAACCCTTCAAGCCTACCATGCCACAAGTGGATCCTGTGTCAAGCAGAAATTTCACGGGTTGGCTATTCACCATAACATTTATGTAAAATTTATCCTTCTGTTCTTCAATGTTGACTGTGTTTACGTCTTCAGACGGATCCTTCCTTGACCTACTAGTAAACTTTTCTAGACTAAAACTTCGACGTAGTTGTTTACAGGTGTAGTGCCTGTAGTTTTCCCATATACATACACGGTTGAAATGTGCCCGATTTTTCCACAAAAATTGCATCGAGACTGTCAGTACTTCAAATTGACAAAAAGCCGGGGGCGCTGATTCTACATGAAATTAACTTCTGCTTTATACTTCTTTACACAATTATGGATAAAATATATGATAAGCGCTTAAGCGCCTCGCGGTTTTTGTCAATTTGATGTTACATTTTTTGACTGTAAACTATAAACTCCGTGAAAAATATTTTTAGTGCAATAAAAGCCTGTGTTTAAAATATTTTTAAAAACGTATTTTATTTACTTCAGCTGAAATCTGGGGGAGAGGGGGGGGGGTGGCCGGGGGTTAAGGGAACGAAAAGATACTAAGGTAATTGGTATTATTAAGACAAAAGACAAAGAAAATTGCCTACGTTGCGGAAGCGGCATTGAGGAGGTTATATTCATTTTATTTATTTTCTCATGTTTCTTTCTTAGCTCTCGCTTTCTTTCCTTTCCCTGACGAAGGCCTTGTGGCCGCAACTTATGCAGTTTTCTTAGGAAGACAACATTAACTTTTTTTCCTTTTTATTTAAACCCTTGTGTTATAGATGGACAAAGAAAAAAAAATGACGTGCTGTAGTGATTTTGCTCCATTATAAATGTAACTGTATTGCACATTATCACACCATCTGTAAATTGACATCAAATGTCTAACAGACATGCGTAAGTTTGGTAACTACAAGAAAGGACTCTGTATAGACCAGCGATTCTCAAACTATGGGTCGCGACCCCGAATTGGGTTCCTAAACACAATTCAGTGGGTCGCGCCCCTTACGTTTTCCTTACTCCAAGTTTCAAGCAGCATTCCTTTGGATGAATTCCTATGTTCATTGGATGTGTCGCCAGGTTCACCAACTGTGAAATTTGGGTCGAGGTTGTAAACATGTTTAGAAACACTGATATAGACCGATTTTTAAAAAAAAATGAAAAAGGGAAAAAAAATTAAAATTACATATTTCTTCTGCAGAACCGGCACTAATAGCGGAGCAGTGAATCCGGTTTTACGTAGAACATCGGAAACCGTAGATACGATGCTTTCAAAAACAGATCTTGAATTTGCACATCAGACTAATTGGAGCTTGAATCGTATGATCGTAGTGCCACTGATTCAGCGGCATTTGAAAGTGGTATAATGCCTTCATTAGCTCGTTGTTCATGTCTCTCTACGATATCCAGACCCGTAATTTTCCCGGATCTCCCTCGTAAAGTTGATTCTTATGTTTTAATAAAAGGATTGCTTAGCTGGTCGTAGATTGTAATAAGCTTATCCTGGCAGCCAGGCGATAGTGTTATTCGGATGGTCCTGGACAGAAATGTCGGAGTGCCAATTACTTCTCTTACTTTTCTGTTGCCTTGTGTTCTTTTTTTTTCTTTCTTACGAGTGCGTATAATTTACTTAGTATAGTTATTTGTTTGTGATTCATATACTTCACTCTTTTATTTATTTATGTACAGTTCAAGCAACCATATGCTGCACTTTAAACTGTTTATACATAATTTATGTATTTTTTTCTCTTGTTTTTTTCTTGCCATGAAGCGTCGTGGGGAGCTGAAGTTTGTGTTTTTGATCCAGGTGTGTCGCATTGGCAGCTGTGAGCCCGTGTTGCTGTAAGACTTCTGTGATGTTGTCTTCCCCGTGTTGCTGTAAGACTTCTGTGATGTTGTCTTCCCCGTGTTGCTGTAAGACTTCTGTGATGTTGTCTTCCCCCGTGTTGCTGTAAGACTTCTGTGATGTTGTCTTCCCCGTGTTGCTGTAAGACTTCTGTGATGTTGTCTTCCCCGTGTTGCTGTAAGATTACTGTGATGTTGTCTTTCCCGTGTTGCTGTAAGATTTCTGTGATGTTGTCTTCCCCGTGTTGCTGTAAGATTTCTGTGATTTTGTCTTCCCCGTGTTCTGAAATCAAATCGTCAACTGTCGTGGGCCGGCAGTGGTAACTGGTCAGTCTCATGAGATGACCAAGCCACTTAGTTCTCTCTCTCTCTCTCTCTCTCTCTCTCTCTCTCTATATATATATATATATATATATATATATATATATATATATATATATATATATATATATATATATATATATATATACTGAAGCACATTAAAAACGCACCACTATTATATATAATGATGCCGAGAAGCTGGAAAAAAAAAGTGTGGGAATGGATTTTCCCCGTGTTTGCCAAGAGGTAGAGAGCGAATGGCTGCTGGAATGGAAAGTGCATGATTCAACCCACGGGTTTGTGTACAGACTACATGAAAACGATGAAAGTTACACGTGCAACACGATTCCCAACAGCTATGACCCTGAAAATGTGTACACGTTGTGGCAGTATACTCGGTATAAAAAGGCCGTTGAGACAAAACACCCAGTACATGTGCTTGAAATGCCACGACTATCTGAAAACGACCGCCAACGAGCCATTGGTATGTTGGAGACCGGAATGAGCTCGCGGGCCATTGCCAGAAGGATGAATCGCCACCACAGCACTATTGTACGTCTCAATGAACGTTACGGAACCACTGGCAGTGCCCGGGATAGACTTCGGAGTGGCCAACCACGAGTTACTACCCCTGCGCAAGATCGTCATATTGTGCTGAGTTATCTAAGGAATCGTACTCTCCCGGCAAGTCAAACAGCAAGAACAATAGTGGGTAGACATGGGCAAGTTTCTCGAATGACAGTCATACGACGACTCAGAGATACAGGCCTTACTGCAAGACGACCTTATGTTGGGCCAAACTTGACTCACAGACATCGTCAGCAGCGCCTGCAATGGGCAGAGCAACATGTCAGATGGACTAGACTGCAGTGGAATGCTGTCCTATTCACAGACGAGAGCAGATTCAACATATCCTTTGCTGATGGACGTATGCGGATTTGGCGACGGTGTGGAGAGCGCTTTGCAGATTGCTGTGTTCGTCAGCACAACCAATTTGGAGGTGGCAGTATTCACATGTGGGGAGGATTCAGTTTTCACCATCGCTTGCCTCTTCACGTCTTCCGTGGAAATGTTAATGCTGTGACATATCGAGATGAGGTTCATAATGCACTGGTTGCTCCTGCGTTCACAATTTATCCAGACTTGCAGCTTCTCCAGCAGGATAACGCACGTGCATTTTTTGTATTTTTGGTTTTCTCCCTTGCCTGCACAGAAAGCAATTAATTTCATAACAATCAAATGTACAAATTAATGACCAGCATGGATTCATAGGAAAATGAATAAAGATTCCAAATATGTAAACTTGTAAACACTTATATTTACATTTCACACTCTGTTCCTGGATTATACAGGTGGTGCGTTTTTAATGTGCTTCAGTATATATAGATATATATATATATATATATATATATATATATATATATATATATATATATATATATATATATATATATATATATATAATCTCAACCCGCAATCCGTTATAGGTCGTAGGGGTGCAGTGGTGGAAGCATCAGCAGACAGGGTCCTCCACTGCTCTGTGTATGGTTGGAAATATAGCTGCCGAATTAGGGCCCATTTCTGGTGGGATATCTTTATCGAAATCCTAGTGCATGACCTATCTGGTGCGAAGATTTCACCATCATGATGGACAATATATTCGTCACTGTCAAGGAGGTTGTTCTTCTTGGTGATTTCAATATTGATATTGTTATGTCCTTTTTTTATGTGACCACTACAAATGTTAAGGTGGGATTTACGTATGATATGTAGGAACGTAACAATCTTCTTGCTGTGTACTGTTGTAGTCCGTCCGACCTGGGCCAAGCAGCTTTGTTATGCATGAATAGCTCACCAGGCGTTGAGGCGCTGAAAGGGTGTCATGTTGACATTCGAACATCAGACATTTCTTGTATGTAAGGTACTCGAAGATTGTATGGTTGACAAGTGAGGTGGGTGTGTAGAGACACGAATGCGTATAGGATCTTTGAAATATAAACAAGGCACCCACTCACTCACATGCAGTAGTCAGTAATTGTAGAAAACTGCTGGAACTTTCAACCATTTAATTACGTGACACAGTGACATCAACAGGTACAGTCAAATGAACGAGAATCAGGACACATCATATATATTGGATATGACTGGCAAAACATCTGTTACACCTTTAACAACTGTTCATAGGTGGTAATAATTAATAACATCGAACATCATCAGTTCCGTATAGCTCATATGTATGATGCTAATAACGCTGGCTTGACAACCCATTCTTTTCCTACTGTAACTCAGCCCCCCCCCCCCCCCCCTTCCCCGACTTAACGCGTCAGGTAGTCCTTAAACAAATATAGTTTCTTAATATGGAAGTCTGTGAACTTGATAATACAGTCAAGACTTTATCTGGCTTCACCTTTCAGGTACTTCTTCTTCTGCTCAAAGTTATAAGCCGTAATGACGGGCCTTATAATGGTTGATAAACAACTGTACATTTTTCCATACGTATGTACTATCTTTCATGCTGAAACGTGCCGCCATCCTGCAGGTTTCATAACAATATATGGTTATTGTGCTTCTATAAAGTACTTCGACGAATAGACCTAACTGGCTACGTCAAGCACACATAATGGACTCTGGATCACAAGAACTGTGAGCGCTACTCACAGGTTCATACTAAATGTTCTGCAAACTTTGCGTAATAATAAAGTAATTTTACCTTGGACAGAATTCCAAACACTACACAAATAACACCTGTCGTCATTCCAGACGAACAGAATAACTCTGTGGAAATCACTAATATGATAAGACTATTTTTTCCCCAGATAATGCAGAAGAAGAACAACGGAAATCTTCGTCCGGCAGAAAACCAGCTCATAAATCACAGACGGAAGTCTTTTCGGTTCGCGCTAAAAGCTAGCGCATGCGTAGACAGAACAGATTTGAGAACAGTTAACTATCCCGTCTTAAGAAAGAATAAACACAGGGAAGATAACCCCTAATCAACCTGTGTCAGGGAGTTAACATACAGTTCTGTACCTTCGATTATCAAAAATATAAAATAGATTTACATCTTCTGGAACCGACAAAAATGACGGTAACAGACTACCACCCCCTCCGGATTAAAAAAAAATTATGATACTTTTTTTTTGAAATACATCAATGAGCGAGATGCAACAAGCTCATAACGCATGAATGATGCGCCGATGAAAGGATCAATAAATATAATGACATAATGTCAGACCCAATCAACGCACAATAGCGCGTCTAGTGAGAACAAAAGTTCACCTCACAAAATAACAGAAAATATTTTCTTCAAGTAAAATATATCCGGGAGGTACCATCAAATAAACATCTGGCGATGCTAACAAAAATCACATACATATCAAAGAATTGCAATGTTATAGTAATGCGAATGATAACATATCTTGCAAAATCATACAAACATATCTATAAAAGTATCATGTTATATAATGACTATCATCTAATGGATGGACATAATCAAAATTTGTAAAGTTATTCTATATATATGTGACAATTCAAGTGTATACTCTAACAAAATAGAAGATGACATCCACAAAGTATAAATCAATTCTGTATGTCGTAGATCATGTAAGCACCATCGTCATGATTCTCAAAAGCACTCCGTACCTGGTACTAGTTTGCGCTGAGAACAATATAAATAACACAATTAGCAACATGCTATAATGTACTATAATTACTAATACATGTTACATGTGGCCGCATTAATTTTTTTCGACCTTTATATTATGTCAACTCAACCTTCTCTATTACACTAAAGATGGTAATAGAGAAAGAAAACAATTAATTTACCACTCTACGTTGACAACAAATGTGTTAATATATATTGGTATAGTGAAGAGACATATGTCTAGCAGTGTAACCAAGAAAAGCTAGGACACAAGACTTAAGTGGACTCATGTGGGCATCTAGACAGTATGTCTGCCATCACATTATCCAGACCACGGATAGCTCGCACCGTGAAATGAAAAGGTTGAAGAGCAATAGCATATCGAGTAGATCTCGAGCTCTTCAAATTCTTACACTGAATAGCTGTAAGGGCTTTTTGGTCTGTTTCTACAATGAAATGCGCACCAAGAAGGAATCTTTAATTGTATCATTTCATCCAATTCTTTCTCGACTTGTGCTTGAAAATGAATAGGAATAGGATATGGTCTTACTCTGATCGGATTATGATCAGTAAGTATAATGTCATGCTCAATGACATGTGTGTGTCCAGGAATGTCGGTAAGGACATCCTGAAATACTTGTAGCGTAGAAGATATTTGTCGCTGTTCTTCAAAAGACAAATTAGAAGAAACAGTAACGTTTCTCCATGATTCCGTAGAAGTAAGTGGCATCATAGGAAGAGGTAGGTTAACATCTGAAAAAGTAGTTTCCTCATCCTGTATAACCGACAGGGATGAGATATGACCTTGTTGGACTGGAGAATCGTCCGTCGCCTGAAAAATAGGCTGCAAATAGTCTGGTCGCTCATGATATTCCGTAAGCATATTTATATGGAAGGTTTTATGCCTTCCATCAATATCGACAACATAGTCGACATCGGAAATCTTCGAGACTATAGTATACGGACCTTTCCATGTAATAAGCAGTCTGTTCTCCCTAGAAGGAAGTAAAACAAACGCTTTGTCTCCAGGATAAAGTTGACGTAGGCGTCTCTTCTTATTAGCAAATAGCCTTGCCTTTTCCTTAGCAAATTCGGATTATGAAGTTGCTAGCTTGCATGCTTCAATAATTTTCTTTCTGAGAGCAATGACATACTCATATGAAGATTGTGTGTCATTGTCGATATTATCAGCAGTTATAAGATCATGCAGCAAAGACATAGGACCGCGCGGTCGCGCGCCAAAGACAGGTTCAAAAGGAGAAAAGCCTGTATGTTCGTTGGGGACCTCCCTATAAGCAAATAGAGCCGCGGGTTGGACCCTGTCCCATTACTGAGGATGATCCTCAGTTATCTTCCCCAGTAAGTTCTTGAGTGTCCTATTAAGACGCTCAACTAACCCATTAGACATTGGGTGATAAATACTACTCAGAGATCTCTTAATGTGCAGAGTAGACATTACCTGCGACATTGTCTCTGATATCAATTGTGTGCCATGGTCTGACAATATTTCCCCAGGAAAACCTAAACGAGAAAATATAAGCCAAAGAGCGTCTGCGATATCAGCAGTGGAAATGCTCTTAAGAGGAGTAGCCTCTGGCCAACGCGAGCACATATCAACGCACGTAAGGATAAATTGATGTCCCCTGGCCGATTTAGTCTTAAAAGGGCCAATGATATATATGGCCATCTTCTAAAACGGCCGGATGGGAATGTCTGCAGCCTGAATAGGCGCAGCATGCCGTGGACCTCTAGACTTTACCTCTTGACATATTTTGCAAGATCGGCAATAAATTCGTATGTCTTTATTGCCAAATGGTCAAAAGAAAGATCCCAGAACTCTCGACTTAGTTCGGGAAAACCCCATGTGTCCAACACACTGAGAATCGTGTGCATGTTGAAGAATTAAAGCTCTAATACTTTTGGGCACGAGAATTTGAGAATGCATAGTCGCGTCTGAGTGTTGTACCATACGCACTAGTATACCATTCTTCATAGTGATATATGATTTGCGATTTGTATTCTGATTCGGATCACCGTTTTTAGCGAGAAGAAAGAATTTCTTTAAAGAAGGATCACAAACGAGTCATGCGAAATCTCCAAGTGATCATCTTGGCTAACTACTTCATTAACTTCAGT
The DNA here is from genome assembly GCA_024509875.1 of Oreohelix idahoensis. Classification (NCBI taxonomy): domain Eukaryota; kingdom Metazoa; phylum Mollusca; class Gastropoda; order Stylommatophora; family Oreohelicidae; genus Oreohelix; species Oreohelix idahoensis. The sequence continues at coordinate 178,299 of JAMPIV010013933.1, read as the reverse complement.
AGATGAAGTTTGAGGAATAAGAGCTTGTGCTCTTGTTACCACAGCATTGGCTGTTTGCATATTCTGTTCTTCCCAAGTATTACTGAAAAGACAGATGTCATCTAAGTATGCAATGACATCTGAACGATATGAGAGAATTCGACGCATCATGCATACGAAAGTAGCCGTGGCGTTCATAAGCCCGAAAGGCATAAAATTCCACTGAAACAAACCCCTAGGTGTTGAGAAAGCAGTGAAAGGTTTGGCGTGTTCAGTTAACGGAACTTGCCAATAGCCTTTTGACAAGTCAAGCTTAGTAAAGAATCTAGTGTTAGAAAGTCTAATAGGTAGATCTTCTAATAAAGGCATAGGTTCAGCATCGAACTTCGTAACTTGGTTTAATTTGCGATAATCTACGCAAAGGCGTATGTTATTGTCTTTCTTTCGAACAATAACCATGGACGAAGAGTATGCTGAGGTGGATGGTTCAATTATGTTGAGCATTGGGTGCATTTAGATGCTCTCCCAAAGTCAAAAGCTGCACAAGTGACAGCATTAGAATTTTTATTCTCGTTCACCTGATTATTGACACCATGAGACTCTTGTTGTACCGAGTTTCCCTGGTGATGTGATCTCTTTTTCTTGTACTGAGATCTACCACGATTATTATTTCTTCTGAAATTATCATAGTTTGATCTACCGTGATTATTATTTCCTATGAAATTATCATAGTTTGATCTACCTTGATTATAATTTCCTCTGAAATTATCATAGTTTGATCTACATTGACCAACGCTCTAGTTCGAATCCCAGTTTCCATAATCACTATTGTCATTACCCCAATGATCATAGTGTTTACCTGTTTGGTTACGATGCCCTCGCGAAGGATAGCCTTGAATGTGTCTATAGTGACTATCTCTCCGCAAATTTCCATAATTATAGGACCCGAAATAACGAGGACTATCAGATCGCCTCCAGTTCTTTGAAGAAGACCCATTATGTGATGGGTTACCCTGATTCTGATCATAATTACGATTGCTCTTCTTATTGAAGTTGTGTTGAGCACCTTGGAGTGTATTCATAAAATTAGGGCCATATGGTGCTGCAGAAGAAACCGGCAATTCTTCTTTCACCCTAGCATTGCTAACAGTAGCATGGAGATGTGCAGTTACATACTGGCAACAGTATTCTTCCATGTCTTTTATGTCTTTAGGTTTACGCTCATGAATAAAAGCAAGGAAAGACTCATTGACCGATGACATAACTTTATCTCGAAGTAATAAGTCCATAAGGGCTTCATATGTTTTTTCTGTTTTAGACAGCTCAATCCAACGTGTGAATGTAAGACGAATCTTATTAATAATGTCAGAGAACTCTACTCCAGTTTCTGGTAGCATTGTCTTGAAACGAAGACGATAATCTTCTTCTTTTAATTGATATCTCTTAAGTAATGTTGCCCTGACAACATCATAATTAGTTCTAACAGTTTCCTCTACTGCCATTACAGTACTCAGTGGTTCACCTGAAAGTAAATCCATCAGTTGTCCGACATATTGTTCCTTATCTACCTTATGTGCTACGCATGTTAATAGAAATCTATCCAGGTAGAAGGTTATGTCGTCCTTTAGAGGGTTGAAAGGAGGTAATTTAACCTTGTAAGTATTCTCCTTTATCTTACCCGAAGTTGATTGAGGAGCACTCATATTCATCACCTTTAATTTCTCCAACTCCAAAGCTAATAGGTTTTCCTCATGTTCCATTTGTGCTTTCCTTTCCTCAGCAGCAGCTTGAAGTTTTCTCTCCTCCGCAGCAGTTTGAAATTTCCTCTCTTCAGCAGCAGCAGCAGCAGTTTCTCTGTCTAATCTTTTATTTTCAGCTTCAGCAGCAGCTTGAAGTTTTCTCTCTTCATTTTCTCTTTGTTGCTGTATTCTTCTATCTTCAGCTTCTCTGTCCAATCTTTTATTTTCAGCTTCAGCAACAGCTTGAAGTGTTCTCTCTTCAGCAGCAGCTTCTCTTTGTTGCTGTATTCCTCTATCTTCAGCTTCTCTGTCCAACTGCATTTGTATCCTTTTCTCTTCAGCCTTCTGTGCCTTGGCATATTGAGCAAGTGCAAACTCTTCCAATTTGTCACCAGTTTTGCCAAGGGATTTCCCTTGCTCAATAAAGACATCTAATGTAGACATCCTGTCTAATAATATGAGATTACACCGGAAAAATTGAATAAATTACCTTATCCCAACCTCAATGGAAGACAAGTCTGTAATCCTAGACTTGTATACTCACTTCACTTTATTCTATCCCAATCTCCGTGGAAGACAAGTCTTTTAATCAAAACTTGTATGATCACCTTGTTTCCTTATAATAATATGATCATAAATAACCTCTATCTGAAAAGTGTATCATATCAACAATAATAGTCCATGACCAAATATATATATAGACTGTGTATGATAAACAAGTAGACGAAAACAATACACAGACAAGAATGTATAACAACCGAAAACGTTCGCAGAAGTCAAATGATAAATAAAGCTTAACTAAATCGAATGTTGTAAAAACTTACAATGATAACTGCGAAAATCAAAACAAATCACAACACTATTATAAACAAAAAGGGTGTATACAAATAAATGAAAGGAAGGAGAGGCGTACAGTGTCACGTGAAAGATAATTTATTTTACCATCTTGTCCATAATTTGATTACTCCTTTAAATGTTCTGTTTTCCTGGACATTTTGTAATTTCTTTTTCTTTCCTTTTCTACCTTTGTGGCCAAACTTTCTCACCCTCTCAAACCCCACCCGAGGTTGTTTACGCTGGCCAGCTGCGGTCAGCTAACGCTAGACGTAATGTTATCTAAACGCACCTGTGGTACGTTCGACCAGAGAAACATTTCTCGGGTCCGCTTTAAGTGTTAGAACGAGCCAAAGACGGTTTCTGTGAAAGAAACGGTTCGTTAGCGGCGGGTACCCTCTGTGGTCCCAACAGGGGAATTTCTCTGGTCGCTTTAAAACGTTTGATCACGAGTGAAAGGGTCCCTGTGTTTGGCTTCCAGAACGCTGCTTCGGATCATAATATTATGCATCCTGGAAACAGGGGGAGACAAACTCGCGGTCAGTCTTTGGGTTTTCGCCCCTTAGACAAGATAGAGCATAATGTTATGCATTTCTCTACCTGGGGAACTTTCACACGATTTCTTTTGTCTTACTCTAGATTACGTCTTTCGCCGAACTTCTGTAGAAATACGCACGCCAGGTGTTCGGGGGGGGAGCGTCCCTTGTGATCTATAAGAGTAGACTGGTTTAAATAGACAAAGACATTCGCAAATTTTCCTGGCCCGTAGATGATCATCATGAGATAAGGCAAACTTTAACACAGTACTAGAATGTGTTTGCCTTTGTTCTAGTCATTTTTCGGGGTGAGTTGACATATCTTATAATTATAATATTAGATTCATGTTAGCTTTTATATATATCTGTTAGGGAAGTGAATTTATTTCTGAGGACTTCTCCTAGTAATTTATTCAGTGATAAGGTAGCGCTGCCTACGGCCTATTAAGTGGTGCTTGAACTGTTACGGTTTATCATGGGTTAAATGTTAAACTTACAATAACAGATATTAGGCGTAGAATCAGTCCACGAATGCTTACCATTGGGTTAAGAGTCAGCAAAATTAACTGTCATTTCTGTAAGATAATGTCAGGTGTGGATTGTTCACTTTAAAACTGAATAGTGAGATGCAGGTAATAACTCTGGATTATAGGAGATAGTCACTTATTTCTTTTGATAGATATTTCTAAAGGCAAGGGAGGATCATTTTATGCTTACTTGTGTGGCTAGGCACTAGTCTATAACTTTCACTGAAAGCAGCCACCAGCCATAGATATAATTATATCTTATGATCTAGCCACAACTGTATTATTATAGCAAGAACATTGCATTTTCTTTGTACTCATTTTGTGGAAATGCTAATATATTTCCCAAAGGGGACATACGATTTATTTGTGTAATGTCAAATGCTGTAATCTGTTTATGTAAATTCATTTAATGTTGTAAGATGAATAAGCATATTCATTTAACTGTAGCTACAGGTTAGGTTTCCTGTATGTTGAGATTGGGAGAAGAGGAGTAGATTGTTGCTGTCAGAACAGTTACTGACAGGTACCTGGGTGTGCAAAAGATATTAAGCCTATGTGGGCGCGTGCTGATAATTGATATTTTTAAGGAACAGGAGACATGGTTAAAGACAGCCCTAAACTATCATAGCAATAACTACAATAAATTTAATCCCATAGTGGAGCGAAACTTTCTGTATAAAGTTAGTGTGATTTATTATTTGCTTGATGTAAAAGGGTGTCTCTTTTTGGTCTCAGTTTCAGGGAGACCGACTCGCGAGAGCAGATTCCAGTCAGGCGAAGAACGAAATATTCTCTTCGATCTAGAGGGTTCTGAATACCGCTAGCGTAACGAATCGTCAACCCCGTTCCTGAATCAAAACCCCTTTTGTCAACGCCAAGTTAAGCTCACGCAGTGCAACGGAGCCAACGCTAAATCTGGAATCACCAAATGCAGTAGTAGTTCTCTACTCGCCTCTTGGATTACCAGCCAGAGCATTGCGGCTTCCAGAATATCAAAACCGCCCAGCATGCCTATAGCAGAATTCCATATCACCCGCCTTTTTTGTGCCTAAACGGGGCACTCAGCCAAGCCACAGTCAACCAGCCAAAACCGGATTTAAAGCCAATTCTAGCGCCGGATAAGCACGCCTTGGGATTAATTGTCCTCAAGTGACTTCGTCCCATGGTTTATTCCTGGATACTTAAAACCTCGCACGTAGGAGCAGCCATCTATGGACAGAGTTCCAGCCCCACCCATGCTATAAGGGGAGTCACCAACGTTTAGCACCAACAAAGAAAGTTTTGTAGGCTAGTCCCTCACGAAGGATCTACAAGTAATTCACTTCCTGGAGCTAGTACATTTGGTCCCCGAAAAGCGGACAGGCTGTCGCCCAGTTCAATCAGTTGGTCAGCAGGAGATAAACAGCGTCCCCCAGCCCAACTCGCGCCAGTAGTGGGGGTCACCAACGATAGCGCCTATACAGTGATGTTATTCAGGTTAATTCCATCACCGATGGAGGATATATACGAAAACACCACTTACTGGAGTTACTTCAGCTGGTCCCCGAAAACCGAAGGACTGTCACTCGATTATTTATCTCTTTGTGTTCTACAGGTTTTATGAATGGTGATCTGTGTGTGTGGTTGTTGGTGTATATGATTATTGATGAATATTTGATTATTGATGTAATTTTATGTTGTTGTGATGATATGCATTATTTTCATGCTTTTCTTCTTTAATAAATTTTACACATTTATTAATGCGCTGTTCACGACCTTTCCATCCATATTTGTATTTTTTAGCTCTTTACTATAATCTCTATGTATGATAAGAGAAAAGAGAGAGAGCAGGAGGTGCTTAGACAGACATAAGTGAGTTGAGGCTTGGAGGGAGAGATCATTTTGGTAAATCTTCTTCCAGGTTGTCTCAAGTCCATCTCCTATTTACACCTTTTTGTGTGTGTAATCTATAATTCTGTCAGTCCACTATCCCTTGTCGATTTCACTACTGTTGTCCAACTCGACAAATACTCTACACTCAAACTCAACCACGACATACAGATACAAACAAAACAAATCGAAAATCAAGGAATGGAAAAAAAATAACGAAAACGACACTAACACATCTCGTCACAGCTAAGAAAAAAATGAAAAGTAGCAACACGCGTCGCTCGCAATTCCCGCTGTGGGAAATATGCGCCGTCCCTATAGAAAACGCTCTCGATAGAACCTCTGTTTACGTGGTATCTTCTAACGGAGTCACCTGCCCAACCAGCCCGCGAAACACACACTAACATAACATGTAAACAAAGAACATGTAAACAAAGAATGCATTAATAAAGTGTGTTGAAAGAAGGCTCAGTTATTCATAATATAACGGTACCAAGTTTCAAAAAATAACCGCCACTTATCTTAGATATAATCCTGGCCTTAGTCAACAATGATGTTTGACAATATACATCAATGCGAGGAAGCTCCACCGTTGACAATTACAGTGATGAGAATTGTCACAACAGCTGAACTTGAATGTAAACACGAGTCGTGATCGTTCACAATGAAGGTCATCGACGAGTTTCAAACTGTTGAAGGTGTGTTGCTGTTATGTGTTGAACAGTATAAATGAGCTTGTCCAGTTTCCAATGCGTAGTTCATCATCAAATAATGTTCTCACTCAGTCCAATGAACAGCTTTAGACCCACTGATCTGGCCTACCACAAATGTTTGCCAGTTTTTTTACGGCCACCACGAATGTTATGTCCCTTTTTTATGTGACCACTACAAATGTTAAGGTGGGATTTACGTATGATATGTAGGAACGTAACAATCTCCTTGCTGTGTACTGTTGTAGTCCGTCCGACCTGGGCCAAGCAGCTTTGTTATGCATGAATAGCTCACCAGGCGTTGAGGCGCTGAAAGGGTGTCATGTTGACATTCGAACATCAGACATTTCTTGTATGTAAGGTACTCGAAGATTGTATGGTTGACAAGTGAGGTGGGTGTGTAGAGACACGAATGCGTATAGGATCTTTGAAATGTAAACAAGGCACTCACTCACTCACATGCAGTAGTCAGTAATTGTAGAAAACTGCTGGAACTTTCAACCATTTAATTACGTGACACAGTGACATCAACAGGTACAGTCAAATGGACCAGAATCAGGACACATCATGTATATTGGATATGACTGGCAAAACATCTGTTAAACCTTTAACAACTGTTCATAGGTGGTAATAATTAATAACATCGAACATCATCAGTTCCGTATAGCTCATATATATGATGCTAATAACGCTGACTTGACAACCCATTCTTTTCCTACTGTAACTCTGGGCCCCCCTGACTGAACGCGTCAGGTAGTCCTTAAACAAATATAGTTGCTTAATATGGAAGTCTGTGAACTTGATAATACAGTCAAGACTTTATCTGGCTTCACCTTTCAGGTACTACTTCTTCTGCTCAAAGTTATAGGCCGTAATGACGGGCCTTATAATGGTTGATAAACAACTGTACATTTTTCCATAGGCATGTATTATCTTTCATGCTGAAACGTACCGCCATCCTGCGGGTTTCATAACAATATATGGTTATTGTGCTTCTATAAAGTACTTCGACGAATAGACCTAACTGGCTACGTCAAGCACACATAATGGACTCTGGATCACAAGAACTGTGAGCGCTACTCACAGGTTCATACTAAATGTTCTGCAAACTTTGCGTAATAATAAAGTAATTTTACCTTGGACAGAATTCCAAACACTACACAAATAACACCTGTCGTCATTCCAGACGAACAGAATAACTCTGGGAAATCACTAATATGACAAGACTATCTTTTCCCCAGATAATGCAGAAGAAGAACAACGGACATCTTCGTCCGGCAGAAAACCAGCTCATAACTCACAGACGGAAGTCTGTTCGGTTCGCTAAAATAGATTTACATCTTCTGGAACCAACAAAAATGACGGTAACAGATATACACAATTCAAATCTAACATGGAAAAATATAATATTATCGTACAATTTAAAACAAATAGTTAACCAGCCTACAAGAGTAACACAAGCATCATCCACACTAATCGACCACATCTACGTAACTTGCCCAGAAAACATCATAGAATGCTCTGTCCCTAATATTGCAATGAGTGACCACTATCCAGTATGCTGTACATGGTCAAAGAATAAATGTAAAGTTCCCAAAAATAAACATGTAAGTATTAAATTTAGAAGTTTCAAACATTTCAGTCGGGAATTATTTTTGAATGACTTGCTAACTGCACCTCTCGGCCGTGTTTACCAACTTCCTGATCCGGATGACGCTATTGCATACTGGACAAAATGTTTTTGTAGTGTTTTTGACACCACGTACCAGCTAAGGAAATTTGCGTCAAACGACAATTAGAATCTCCGTGGATCACGCAGGAAGTGTTGGAGGCTATGAGGCAGAGAGATCAAGCGCACAAAAATAAGGACCTCAACACTTACCGGGTATACAGGAACAAGGTTCAATATTTAATTCGTAAAGAAAAGAAAAATCATTTTAGAAATATGGTTCAGAACAAATCAAATAGTAAGGAGATGTGGAAGGCAATTAACACCTTAGCGAAAAAACGTAATGCACCAGACTCATTATCTTCCAACACTTCATTTACTTGTACAGACTTCAGCAATCACTTTCAAGTAGAAATAAGCAGTCTGAAATCCACAATACCACATTCCCCTAGTGACTTAGACCAACTTTCAGCATTCTATGAGAAGAAATGTACAAACTCAGTTCCACCCGACATTTCTTTTATGAAAGTTAATGAAGTGTATAACTATCGTCATGACCTTAAAGATAATAGCTCATCAGGGCTTGACGGAATTAGTAATCGAATACTGTGTTATGCTGTACCAGCTATTAGTGATTCACTAACATATATATAATCAATGTATCGCCAAAAGTTATTTTCCTTCGGCCTTTAAGATCGCCAAAGTATATCCTCTCTTCAAACATGGTTCGTCAGATAACAGTAACCTTGGTAACTATAGACCAATTTTTATTTTATCATCGCTATCTAAACCACTAGAAAAACACATACATAAAACAACGCTACAGTACCTAGTTAGCAATGACTTGCTAATTGACAGTCAGTCAGGGTTTAGACAAAAGCATTCATGCCACACAGCTCTAACTAAGATGATAGACAACTTGCACCTAAACATCAATAACGATAACATATGTGGAGCAATATTTGTAGACTTTAGGAAAGCATTTGATATGTTAGATCACGCTGTTTTAATAAGGAAATTAGAAACAATGAAAGTTAACTTTAAACTAGTGACATTACTTAAATCATTCCTGTCCGACAGACAGCAAGTAGTGTGGTACAATAACTCCTTGTCAAGCCCAACTATTATTGACACCAGTGTTCCTCAGGGTTCCATTCTCGGCCCTCTACTTTTTTCCATTTACATAAATGACCTTCCACTACACATCAAGCACTCATCCTGCGACCTATTTGCCGATGACAGTACCATTTATACTAGTGATAAAAGTTGCAACACGCTAGAAATATTATTACAAAGCGACACAGACAATCTTATTAAGTGGAGCAATGAAAACTGCATGCAAATAAATATCATAAAAACAAAATGTATGATAATATCAACTAGACAAAAATGACAAAACTCACTGAAAACAACACTTCAGCTCTACATTGGAACCTCTTTAATTAAAAATGTAAATGAAAATAAAACACTAGGACTCATAATTGACCAACATTTAAGTTGGAATTCGCATGTACAAGCATTAACCAAACAAACGGCACAAAAAGTTTACCAGTTAGCTAAAATCAAACATTTCCTAGATGAGGAGACTCGAAAAAAGTTCTATACATCCCAAATACAAACACATCTAGACTATTGTTCCACAATTTGGGATGGCTGCTCCATGTCCAACACTAAAAGACTCTATTCATTACAAAAACGTGCAGTGCGCCTAGTTTTAGACAAAAACCTCACACAGTGTGTAGACCCGTATACATATCTTAACATATTACCTCTAAGAAAGCGCTTTCTCTTCAACAAAGCCAAATTTATTCACAAAATCGTATCACAGAATGCTCCAAAGTATTTATGGCCTATTTTAAAATACAGCGGAAGACGCAGTCAACGCTTAAATAAATTACACATGCCCAAGCCTAGGCTCGACTTATTCAAGAAATGTTTAGCTTTTTCTGCTGCTCATCTGTGGAATAATCTTCCACACTACCTAAATAACACGCTTAGTCCATATTCATTCAATCACAGACTTTTCAAATACATCATGAGTGCAGATTATATGCCACCCTAATTTAGTTATGTTCTTGAATAATTACATAACATCATATGTAGGTTTTAAGATAATTTTGTCCTGTTTAGTATTAATTATGATAAGGTACTGTAAATCTGTTTAACTGTTATTGTACTGTTACAATGTTGGGATTTTATTTTATTTTATGTTATTTTCGTATTTTCGTATTCTAAATAATATTTAAGATACATTTGAGAATTAATGGATTCAGTATGGAAGACGAGAGAAAGGAAGGGCAGAATGTTGGACGGGCCTGCGTGCCCAATTCTAAACCCTTTGAAAATAAAGTTCGTTCGTTCGTTCGTTCTATCCTCAGCAATGCGTACAAGTGTGGAACAATCGTGCCCTGCCCATTCTTTGATGTTATCAGCCCAGGATTTTCTTTGCCTTCCTCTTCTCCGTTTACCTTCGACTGTTCCCTGGAGGATCGTTTTCGAAAGTGAGTCATGACGAGTTACATGGCCAAACCAGGCGAGCTTTCGACGTTTCACTACTGACAAACGTGGTTCTTGGTGGCCTGTATACGTGTTTATTTTCTATCTAACATAGACATTTGTTTTGTGCTCTTTATGGCAAATGCGTTTAAAAAAAAAATATATATATATATATCTGATAGAGGATGTAGTTCCTTCAGTTTTTCTGATATCATCTTTTGTCATTCTTTCTCTCTTGGTAAACATTAATAGTTTGTTGTAAACATCTCATCTCACAAAATGTGAATTTGTCCCCTCTCCCCTCTTGTGCTTTGGTTAGGGACTATGTTTGACACTGATAGGAACGAGTAGGTGATAACTGTTTATCAGTTGTCGTTTAGTTTCCATAATATTCTGATGTTTGAGTAGACTCGTGGTGACAGTTGGTTAATGACTGCATTAACGTTTTTATTTCAAGTTTTAAAATTAGTATGCCTCATATTTTCCACTACGGCAATAATACTTTTCTTGGCATCAATTTTGGTGTCATGGTCATTTAGCTGGGCTGGTTCCACGACGATCACAAAATAAACAACAAATCTTGTATGTGACTGCACCTCATGATTCAATGACCTCGTTTTCTACTTTTTTTAAAACAGTCAAGTCCGGAAGTTTATACGAAACAAATTTATATTGGTTAAAAACCCTGGTTGCAATTTTGATTCTGTTACCATGGGGATACCAGACTATTGGCTATCTTGAAATGTTCTTAGCTGGTTTCTTCAGTGTATCAGTTATCTAACTCCAGCGTCTTTTCTGGATCTCTTGTTCCACTGGCACTTGTCTGATTCTTTCCATTGGTTCCTGTCGTAGATTTTCGATAGGGGAATTAAGACATACTTTGGTCCCTTCTGGCTAGAACTAGACAGGTGGTGACTCAGTGAGAGATAAGATAAGAAATAGATTTATCACGAGTGAAATCGTGGAAAAATAGGTAGAGTCTGTCCCTGGACTCGAGAAGATCCTCTCGGTCAGCCTATCTCTACAACAGAACTTTGTTAGTCAGACAGTATACCTACATATATATATATATATATATATATATATATATATATATATATATATATATATATATATATATATATATATATATATATATATATATATATATATATCAACCACTCACATACACACACATATAAGTGACGACAGTTAGACGCACAGACGTGACAAATTATATTTATGGAATAGGGATATTTTGGGGACGAGCTGACCAACACATGTAAATAAAGTTTTTATGTAAATGTTATTTACTATAAAGAAACTCTACAACAGCAATATTATGAATGTGAATCAAATACAAATAAACATAGGTTAATGAAATTAATAAAGAAATAGACTCATAGGTGTAATCCTCCTTTCCTCTGTTGAGACAAGATCCCGTTAGAAGAAAGTTATTAACCTCCAAAGAGTCAAAGATTTATACGCTATGGTTTAGGATTTCCCTCTACCGTAAAGAACAGAGTTTATACGTTAATCTGTTCTGAAAAAAGGACAGTTTTAGCACACAAAAATAAACAACGTGGGTACAAGGATTCTACAAGAGATATATGAGAATTATTCATTCATCCTTCCTCTCTTCTCAGACAACCGTGGCCACGTGCATTCGTTCTTACCTAATACTTGGTTTGCACCTTCTAGAACAATCTTTAAGACACACGCACACAGCAAATCCAGGGGTTTTTTGGCAAAGAGAACCCCAGCTCCTCAAAGACAGATTAAATCCACTTCTCCGGAGAACGTCCTCTTTGTTACTTTTATTTAGGACTTCTGTTTATGTCACATTAATTAGACCAGGTAGGAAATTTAATAGTGCTCACAGTGTCAATAGCTTGAGATTTCCAGTACATAGGAATGTCAGGTTGATAACTTCTCTCAGTAAAAAAAATGCCTTGTCACACCACAAATGGTCGATAGTCGGAAAATATCAAAAGTTTGATTATGTCAAATGTTTGATTTTGTTGCCACCACGGGCTGAATGTATATGAAAATTGCAAAAGAACTCTGGATAGCTTTAAGTCCAGTTAACATTTATTCTTAATAATATTTGGGTTGGTACTCTGTCTCTTTCTGGGTGTAACCACGAATCCAGACAGGTTTGCCTTGAAGACCCGGATATTAAGCAAAATGTTCTTTTGTATGGTTATTCTCAGGGAGCCGCGCTGGTGTAATGGCTACGGCGTTGTACTGATGACCAGGTGTTCATGGTTCAAACCCGGGCGTCAGCGTTTGAAGAAATGTTTACGGCCGGAAATTTGATTGAATAACCTGAACGGCTCCTGTGATAAACCCTCTGTGGATGGGAAGGAGCGAAGCTCCTGACCGGGTTGGAAGGAAAGTCCTCAGGTTCCCCAGCCTCGCAATGACATGTCATTGGGCCGAAGGGCTGAAAGCACAAGTGCCGCTGGTTAAGAAAAAAAAATGGTTATTCTCAGATTCATATGGAAGCCGCTGGTAAGGTTTTTGGGTTTGACCCAGTACTGTGTATAGGAAGAAAAAAGTACAAAATACTTAACCATAATATAGTATTCTCAATCCTATCCTTAACCCGCGTAAAATATAATATACTGAAGCACATTAAAAACGCACCACTATTATATATACTGATGCCGAGAAGCTGGGAAAAAAAGTGTGGGAATCGATTTTCCCCGTGTTTGTCATGAGGTAGAGAGCGAATGGCTGCTGGAATGGAAAGTGCATGATTCAACCCACGGGTTTGTGTACAGACTACATGAAAACAATGAAAGTTACACGTGCAACACGATTCCCAACAGCTATGACCCTGAAAATGTGTACGCGTTGTGGCATTATAATCGGTATAAAAAGGCCGTTGAGACAAAACACCCAGTACATGTGCTTGAAATGCCACGACTATCTGAAAACGACCGCCAACGAGCCATTGGTATGTTGGAGACCGGAATGAGCTCGCGGGCCATTGCCAGAAAGATGAATTGCCACCACAGCACTATTGTACATCTCAATGAACGTTACGGAACCACTGGCAGTGCCTGGGATAGACTTCGGAGTGGCCAACCACGAGTTACTACCCCTGCGCATGATCGTCATATTGTGCTGAGTCACCTAAGGAATCGTTCTCTCCCGGCAAGTCAAACAGCAAGAGCAATAGTGGGTAGACGTGGGCAAGTTTCTCGAATGACAGTCATACGACGACTCAGAGATACAGGCCTTACTGCAAGACGACTTTATGTTGGGCCAAACTTGACTCACAGACATCGTCAGCAGCGCCTGCAATGGGCAGAGCAACATGTCAGATGGACTAGGCTGCAGTGGAATGCTGTCCTATTCACAGACGAGAGCAGATTCAACATGTCCTTTGCTGATGGACGTTTGCGGATTTGGCGACGGTGTGGAGAGCGCTTTGCAGATTGCTGTGTTTGTCAGCACAACCGATTTGGAGGTGGCAGTATTCACATTTGGGGAGGATTCAGTTTTCACCATAGCTTGCCTCTTCACGTCTTCCGTGGAAATGTTAATGCTGTGACATATCGAGATGAGGTTCTGGATGCATTGGTTGCTCCTGCGTTCACAAATTATCCACACTTGCAGCTTCTCCAGCAGGATAACGCACGTGCGCACACCGCATGCATTACGCAGCAATATCTACAGCAGCAGAACATTGTGACGATTGATTGGCCTGCCCTATCACCAGACATGTCCCCTATAGAACATCTGCGGGACGAGCTTGGACGCAGAGTCTACAGGCAAGGTTCTCCAGTTAATCTGCAACAGCTCGAAGCTGCTCTTACACGTGAATGGGACTTGATTCCCCGGAATTTCCTTCAGAGACTTGTGCGTTCCATGCGGAGCCGCTGCCAAGTTTGTTTGCAAGCACACGGTGGACATACCAGATACTGAGGATAGTGTGAATGAATTTTTTTATTGGTTGCATTTTTGGTTTTCTCCCTTGCCTGCACAGAATGCAATGAATTTCATAACAATCAAATGCACAAATTAATGACCAGCATGGATTCATAGGAAAATGAATGAAGATTCCAAATATGTAAACTTGTAAACACTTATATTTACATTTCACACTCTGTTCCTGGATTATACAGGTGGTGCGTTTTTAATGTGCTTCAGTATATATTCATACACTCAGTTATTTAACTTTAAATAGAACTACACGTGTATCTCATATTGAATCGTTTAATAAATATCTCCGTGAAATAAGCGCTAGTCATTTATAATTTTAATCATCATGAATTAGAAATAAATATATTTCGTCAGTACTCATAATGAATAGTGCGTTTACTAGACGATTAAAATAACTCTTACTGGTTAATATCAGTTAGTTAGACTAACACTACAGCCGGAACAATTTAGCTATAGATTATATTTAGTTCGCTAGACAATTAACACACAATAAAATCCTAGTGGAATATAATTGACAGACTCAACAGTTAAATCACTCTACACAGAAAAATCTTAGTGAAATAAAATACGGACTTAACAATTAATCACTCAAACTTCTAGTATAGTATTTACCACAAACACAGAAATAAACGATCTCCAATCGAAAATGTAATTATGTAATTACATCTAACTTATCGCCCTTGATTTCGACCGATATCGAAGCGCCTGGCTTCAGCGTTAATGAATAGTGAAATCAAAAAGAACAAAAGAGGTGGAAAAACGGTGGAAGCAAAAAAAACGTGTAGATAACATGTAAATATATTTTGCATACTCTGTCACAGTACGTCCCGGCTCAACGTTAGCTAAATAGGTCTGTTTGTAAACATTCCTAAGGAAATAGAGAACAGGAAATAAAATAGTCGTGCTAAATTAGAAAAAGAGACAGATCTCTGAGTGTAGGAGGGTTTTCTGTTAACAAAACGTGTGTAGGTGAAAGCCAGGTGAAAGAAAAATGTAGATAATGAAATCGATATATGAAAACTATTATCATAATTACTCACAGTTCCCCACCGGTCATCTTGTCGCAACATTTTGATTCTTATGTCCAGAGTAAGCGCTCATTTATGAAAGTCTGTAACTTCTTGATTGTCGTTTTAGTTGTTCATTTATGTTTAAATGCGCGTACAATAATTGCGATGGTATCATTATGGGAATTGTTATAATCGATTTTTTTTTGCAATGTTTGTTTTAGATTTTATTTCTGTTATCAATTTACTATTTTTCATCTTATCGTGGTGTCAAAGGCGTGTTGTTATTTACGAGGGTAGTGACGATGCGATGATGATAATGATGACGATGGTGAGAACCGAAATTAGTGGTTGTAGTCAATGTTTCTAACTCCGCCTAGGCCGGTCCCAAGCCCGGATGAAAAAGGAGGAGGGCGGGCTGCATGGAGGCCGTAAGGAGGCAGCCCCTCCACCATGCAAAGGCACAACAGGCCAATCACCTGTTTGTCTTAAAACCTGATTATGCGAAACGTAAGAGAGAAAACCGGACTGATTCTAAAGGCGACGAACTGGAATGGACTACGGACTACGACTTATGGAACTTGGAACACAAGAAGTATAAATGGGAAAGAAGAGGAGCTGGTGGAAGAAATGAGGAAAGCAAAACTAGAAATCCTGGCTATAACGGAAACAAAGAAAAAAGGACAAGGAGTCATGGATCTCGATGGCAACACGCTGCTCTACAGTGGTGTACCCACATCTGAAAGAGCTAAAGGGGGCGTGGGTTGCATTGTGGCCAAAAATCAAAAAGATAGTATCAAGGGATGGAACTTTGTCTCGGAGCGCATTATGGTTGTAAAACTAAAAGAAGGAGAAACCATAGTCAACCTGGTCATAGTGTATGGGTCAAATGAGGATGAGAGAGCAGAGGTCAAGGAGGAATTCTTCGAGCTGCTTCAAAGGACAGTGGATGACTGCCTAGATGAAATTATCATGCTCGGAGATTTCAATGCCAGAGTTGGAAATGACCATGCTAGATGGGGTGGAGTTATCGGAAGATATGGAGAAGATACTCTCAATGACAATGGAAAGCGACTCCTTAGATTCTGCAGTGAGCAGAATCTGATCATTACAAACACAAAGTTCTCCCATAAGCGCATACATGCATACACTAGATGTGAACCAACCAAGAATGAGAAGTCAGTGATCGACTATGCCATTGTTAGGAGAAGCTCATTCAAATATGTCCGGGATGCTAGAGTCTGGAGGGGGCCAGAGATTGGAAGTGATCACTACCTGCTAACAATCAAAAGAACAACTGAAAGAGTTGCTCAGCCTAGGAACTGCCCAACATCACGCAAGAAACCAAGTAAACGAGCGGGAGAAATGAGCATTAGGACCTTTAAGCTGAGAGAGCCAGAAATTAAGACCAGATATCAGGGGCTAATTGCTGCAGCGGTGAGCAACACAGAAGAACGACCTGATGACTTGGAAATCCTCTAGAATAAATTCAAGGATATCATAAAGACAGCTGCTGCAGAAGCATGCGGTGAAGTCCGATATGGGAACAAGAAAAAGAGGACACCTTGGTGGACAGAGGAAGTCAAAGATAAAATAAGAGAGAAGAAAATGGCATGGAAACAATACTTAGGAGCTAAAAACACAACAGGACAAATGGAAAAATATAGAGAATGTGTGACACTCAGAACAGAAGCAAATAACAAAGTGCTAGCAGCAAAACAGAAGTCCTGGGAAGAATTTGGAGAAAAGCTAGAAAAAGATGCACAAGAAAACCAGAAATTGTTCTATAAGACCCTAAAGAACATGAGGAAGGAAAAACAATGCCCTCTCAAATTTATAAAGGACAAACAAGGAAAATTGTTTACTGCCCCAAAGGAAGTAATGGAAAGATGGAAAGAATATTTCTCAGAACTCCTGGATGGTGAGAAGGGTGAAGCATCAGAAATGATAACCACTAGCACAGAAGAGAAAACCAATGATGGTGAAGATGACATAAAGATGGAAGAACTGAAGGCAGCACTGGAGAAAATCAAGATGGGCAAAGCAGCAGGGCATGATGGTATAACACCAGAAATGGTTAAGTACATGGGAGCATCAGGCGACCTATTACTCTTAAGGGTTCTACAGGCATCGTGGTACAACAAGACCATACCAAAGAACTGGGAGATTGCCATCATAACACCAATTCTCAAAAAGGGTGACAATCGACAGTGTGGAAACCATAGAGGCATTTCCCTTCTCAGTGTCCCTGGTAAAATCTACTTTAGAATCCTAGAGCAGAGACTCCGATGTCTAGCTGAGCCACAACTGGATGAGGTCCAATGCGGATTCCGAGCGAACCGAAGTACTCAAGACCTAATCTTCACACTCAGACAGCTGAGTGAAAAGGCCATTGAGTATAAGTAATTTTTTGAATTTATTTAGTCCTGAACCAAATGTTTCTTCTGGTCAGGACGTATGAAACAATATGTATTTATCAATAAAAGTGCATATATATATTGAATAATCAAATGAAAATTTTATACACAAATATCTTGTTACATTGGTTAATATTAATACTAACTACAGTGTCTTTGGGAAATCTAGCACTGGATGTCTAGTCGGGGTGGTGTCATCACGCCCAATCTTTATTTATAATGTTCATTGTCTTTGAAATATGGACTGCAGTATAGTGTTTGTACAACAGGATTTTATTTATTTATTGTAGATAAGTTGTATGAATCCACAGCAGGCCAGGGTTTCACTTATCTGGCCTGTGACGATGCAGTAAAGAATTCAAGCGGCCCACTCCTCACAGTAGCTGGAGTAAATGATATTCTGCTTAGGCATTCACCCTTGTACTTCTACACAGCATCTGGCACTAGCATAGTGCCAGACCAGAAACTCTGAAACAAAAATTTGTGCCATGTGTCAACACACTGCCTACTGCACCAATTTTATACACATAACAACGAAAAAACATTACAAAGATTGGGTCAGATCTCTCTGACCAACTAAGCACATCTCACCCAGGTGGTATCAAATAGTACTAGTTTCCCGTGACTGCATTGCATCCGAAATATGTTCAATAGTTTCCTCTTCCATCCAATAAGGTGGGTGATATGTTCCCACTGATCTCCAATATAGATCTTTCTTCTATAGTCTTCGATGTGTTTTCCTATGTTATTTGTTTGTCTCTAGGCCCTGGACTGCTGCTGGGGACCTAGAGTAAGCACTCACTTGTCGTAATCATTTTTCATGACATGGCAGTATCAATCACTCAAAATATTAAAATATAAAAGGTAAATGCTTTTTCCCTTACCACAATTCAAAATTGAGAACACAGTTAAGTTGTACTAGCAAAACTCAGCTGAGCTGCTGGCTAGATTAAGGCGTCCCACTGATAATATTTAATATTTCCTGGAAATCACACCTCTAGCATTAACGTACTGTGTCAATGGACAGTCTTCTATAAAATGGCACTAGCGGGCGTCTTTCTTTCTATAATATAAAAGCTTCTGTCCAATCAGCGGACTTCCCCTCAACCTTTAAAATATTCAAACTACAAATGTCTAATTTCGGTCCAGTCTCAGTCTAGTGTGTAGTATTTTTCTGTCGGTCTGTCCGTTCCAACTTGGTTTTTCCCAAAATTACACTTGTTTTTGGACGAAAATACAAGAAAAACTACACAAATTTTGTCTCCCCCTACTTCTAAGATCCTATGCTAAGTTATTTTTAGCTACTATCCTCCTACCCTGCCCCTAGTCCACCTGCAGTTTGTTTTTTGCATTTTTAGTCTCAAGGACGTCAAAATGTAACTTTAGTGAAAATATGCACAAAAAACTGTCTGCTAGTCTGTAGTGAACAATACAGTCTTTCGTCAATATCTTCCGTGTTATCTGTCCGTCTGTGTAATTAAAAGCATATTATTTCTCAGATTGAGATGGGCTATCAAACTAGCTAGTTTTTATTCTCCTAAACTTATTATTAAGAAAAAACCTACTTTTTCAAGGTTAGTTTTGAAATTTGTTTTTAAACCTTCGTGTACGGCGTTTGCCGCTATATTCAAACTAAAAACGACTAATTACCGTAAACCGTCCAAGATACGTCTGTTTCTAACAAGAGCTAAGGTCGTTTTTTTTTCATTTCCTTACATTGTGTCAACTAGTGGCGTCATTTTTTCTTTCAAAACTACAAATTGCGTCTTTTTAGACTTTAGATTCAAACACGTGTTCGGACCGTCATAATTTTTTTCTTTTACCTCCGTTTCTACCCCGTCTAAAAGGATAGGTCGTTTAGTCTGCATGTTCTAACTAGTTAGTTTCAATGGCGCTAGAAAACGCTGGCGTGGGCGAGAATGTATCATCGTACCTTATATATATATTTTATCCCTACATGTTATTTTACTTGTTATCTTTATAAATGGAGGAATTTTAACGTTGCATCACTGTAATTTCACCACAGTCATAAGCAGCTCTAAAACAAAATCCATGGTGATATCACGAGAAGAAAGAAGACATCAGATTAAGCTGGGAGAACAGGTCCTGGAGCAGGTCGACCACTTTAAATACCTCGGAGCTATTATAGACCGAAAGGGAGGCATCAAAGAAAAGTTGGCCACTCGAAAAGCAGCAGCTGGGACTTTTTCAGGCCATAAATCGAGGATTCCTCAGCAAGAGAGAGGTTGGTAAGAAAACGAAGATGGCTGTATACCGCTCCACCTAAGTCCCAGTCTTGACATATGGATGCGAGTCATGGGCAATGACTACAACCCACAATAGCCAGATCCAAACCTCAGAAATGAGGTATCTGAGGAAGGTGGTTGAAGTAACAAGAAGAGACATGGTACGCAACCAGACGATACGTCAAGGCCTTAAATCCCACCCCCTGCAGACCCAAGTAGAACAACTAAGATGGTTTGGCCATGTCTGCAGAATGGGAGAAGATCGGCTACCACGACAAGCATGGGCAACAAAGAGCCAGGGATCCAGACCCCCATGACGACCCAGAGTCCGCTGGGAGGACAACATTAGACAATCTTTGAAGGACCGAGGACTAGAATGGAACCAGGCCAGGAGGAAAACAGCCGATAGGATGGTCTGGCGCTCTCTCTTCCAAACCTCTACACCTCACGGTAGAAGGGGAACGACTAAGTAAGTAAGTCAATGTATCTTAGTAGCCATAAAGTTGCTGATCAAAATACAAATATCGTTGACATTGGATACGACACACAATAAAGAAACAAACAAGCTGATATAATTACTAGGCACACACCTTTCTAGAATCTCCAGGGCAAGAGGAAGATTTAAACACAAATGGAGAAGGAAACTGGAGACAGACGTGACAGGGATGAATACAGTCACGGATGGACCTTAAAGGGATGGCACGGAACAGAAATGCTTGTCGTGCATGTGTTGAAAGCGTATGCTCATCTGGCAGCTCTAAGGTAATGAATGAAATAAATATCAATGAAACATTTAGCGACATTTACCAACACTTTTCTCACTTCCATCTTCTCTAACAGTTTGTGTCCAATCAAAAGCTTATAAGCAAAGGTTAATATAAAACTAGGAAGCATAACTATATTAATTTTTTTTTGAAAAATATTGGAAAACATGCAATATATATATTCGCTTGTTCAATGTTCTGATACGTCGTACTGTCTAGTACTGGAAAGAAAACCAAACCACTGCTTGTAATAATGATTAGGATGATGGCATGTGATCTTCGTGATAATAAACGATCAGTCTGTTAGTAACGTAGCTGGTTTAAGAAACTGATTCATTCAAGCAAATCTGTATTGTTTCATCTCTGCGGCAATCCTATCTATACAACACTGGCTAGTGATACATCGAAACAAAACTATACAACACTGGCTAGTGATACATCGAAACCAAGCTATACAACACTGGCTAGTGATACATCGAAACCAAACTATACAACCCTGGCTAGTGATACATCGAAACCAAACAATACAACACTGGCTAGTGATACATCGAAACCAAGCTATACAACACTGGCTAGTGATACATCGAAATCAAGCTATACAACACTGGCTAGTGATACATCGAAACCAAGCTATACAACACTGGCTAGTGATACATCGAAATCAAGCTATACAACACTGGCTAGTGATACATCGAAACCAAGCTATACAACACTGGCTAGTGATACATCGAAATCAAGCTATACAACACTGGCTAGTGATACATCGAAACCAAACTATACAACCCTGGCTAGTGATACATCGAAACCAAACAATACAACACTGGCTAGTGATACATCGAAACCAAGCTATACAACACTGGCTAGTGATACATCGAAATCAATCTATACAACACTGGCAAGTGATACATCGAAACCAAGCTATACAACACAACAGAGGTGTACAATAACACCCACATTTAAAACACAACTGAGCCATACAGTACGACACAGAACATCCACATATACAACACAACTGAGCCATACAGTAAGACACAGAACATCCACATATACAACACAACAGAGCAATACAGTAAGACACAGAACACCCACATATACAACACAGCAGAGCCATACAGCAAGACACAGAACACCCACATATACAACACAACAGAGCCATACTGTAAGACACAGAACACCCACATACAACACAACTGAGCTATACAGTAAGACACAGAACATCCACATATACAACACAACTGAGCTATACAGTAGGAAACAGAACACCCACATATACAACACAACAGAGACATACAGTAAGACACAGAACACCAACATATACAACACAACAGAGACATACAGTAAGACACAGAACACCCACATATACAACACAACAGAGACATACAGTAAGACACAGTACACCAACATATACAACACAACAGAGGCATACATTTAAAACACAACAGAGCCATACGGTAAGATACAGAACACCCACATATACAACACAACAGAGCCATACAAGACAACAGAGCCATACAACACAACAGAGCTATACAGCACAACAGAGCCATACAACACAACAGAGTCATACAACACAACAGAGCTATACAGCACAACAGAGCCATACAACACAATAGAGCTATACAACAAAACAGAGCCATACAACACAACAGAGCTTGCCAACACTACAGAGTTAAAGAACACAACAAAGCTGGCTAACTATTCAATATAACCGACTGGTGAAATACGGTCAAATTTCATGTTAACCTATTCTCTATTGGTCATAGATGATAACAGTATGGCCATGCCGACACGTGGAATATTGTCAGGGGAATCCCACATCGTTGACATTTAATGAGTTATGGGAGACACCGGCGGACTTTCTGGTGGGCGTTTTGTGGAGGCGGCTAAATGCAACAAGGCGATAAAGGTAGTCCCATAGCAGATACTACCGTAGGGGATAAAAGTGTTAGAGACTTCACTATACTAGGTCCAGTATCGAGAGGTGGGGTGACAAGTTTCCTTCCTCGTTGCCTTTTCCTTCCCTAACCCGAGAGCAAAGTCAGGTACCAATTTACCGGCACTTTTGCTGCGAGAGACCATCGCTCTAACCACTCTGTAAAACGAACTCTCCTACCGTTCCTAACAAGGCAATAGTATTTTTAAAAAGACATCTAAATACGAGACGGTTTAGTCTTGTTCTGCTTCAAATTCCGTGTCTACAAATTTAACACAAAGGAAGATGTCCAAACACGAGTCGACGGACGTGAGTCATCATGTCGACGTTACGCTGTCTAGGAGCTTAGATTAGATAAGTAAATACACATAAAGGAGTAATCTCAGACACTCGTAAGAAAAAAAGAAGTACAAAATTAGACGATAGCAAAATAACAGAAGTGATAGGCTTACTGGAGACTCGAACCCAGGACGATCCGAACAGCACCACCGCCTCGTTGCGGGAGTAAAAGATGACTGGACACACTGACAACTGGGCACTATAATAATAGTTTTGCAAGGACAGTGGTCATTAGCACTACATCTCCCCACATAGCTACATAACTTTGGGTTAAGGAACGACCCAGAATGTTGTGTTATATATTGTGGTAAAGTGGGATGTTATAAATTTTTATAGGGGACTTAGTGTACTGACTGAGATCAGCTGTGAAGGTATCTGTATCTAATAGGTGTAGTGTTTTACAGATAACCTTACTTGCTACCACATTATGCCTCAGTCAGAATTATTCTGGAATATTGTGATGACTACGTTAAATGTCTAGGGTATGTATATGATGAAGTGTACGTCACAACAACAACAGACAGATAAACAATTTAATTTATTCCACCACACTTGACAACACTGTGACACTCACACACATGTAACATTCTATAAGACTATCTTAAATGAGTCACTGGTAAATTTTCAAATATCAATATGTATTAAGTACTTTCATTAATATATATGTCCTGATTCAACTACAAAGTGAACCAGGAATCACAATCAATTTTAATTACAATTTATATGTACAGGATTTATCAATATGAATCTTGTAGGGACATATTTTATTAATATTATCATATGTGTGTCAGTTGTGTAGTAGTAATATGAGGTAATACTGGTTTTGTTTTTTTCAAGCTATGTTGTTATTTGTCATCATGACTTCAAGTGTTTGTTTATCTTGTAAGTAGTATGGGGAAAAGTTCACAGTCCCTATCAATTTAAACACTGTATTTTCCCTCTGGTTTATTATAAAGTCAGATTTTGAGGGGGGGGCATAATGTTGAGCTCCACTGGCCACATAGGCATATCTTTCGTGATGGCGGCAGGATAAGACTCCTCTGCTCGATAGCCTCCCTGTGTTCTGGAGACACCTCACTGGTCACTATCTGGACCCAGGAGTATGCTGTCAGCCTCTAGGTTCAGCAAAGCTCAGACCAGGTGCTGCTCAATAACTTTTTGGACCACGGTCCCTGAAACAAGAAGGTTGTACCTCCTACTTCATAACTAATTTATAATCTATTTACAGACTGAACACATTACATAACAAACACTGAGTTCAGAGCGGTAGGCCAACTGTCAGCTTCATCTGAAATAATTTACACCAGTATATTCCTCCCTAATGGTTACTACGCCTCTGCAATTCCAGCATTATTTCTTTCTATTCAATAAGCTAGGTGTCAGTGTACTGTTTGGCAATTCCATGCAGTTTTACTTTCCTCCGACACCTTCTGTTCAGGTTGGAGCACTATATAGGCCTTGCTTCATGTTCGCTACTGAACCACACATATATACAGACATAAATTATCAATTTACATTCAATTTTCATTAAAAAGATATTGAATATATCAAGCTTACCACAATTCATGGAATAATACACAGTTACGTTGACTGGCACTGAATATAGCACAATTTCGATCTGCCGATGTCCCAGGCTTTTA
This sequence comes from Oreohelix idahoensis, assembly GCA_024509875.1. Lineage (NCBI taxonomy): Eukaryota > Metazoa > Mollusca > Gastropoda > Stylommatophora > Oreohelicidae > Oreohelix > Oreohelix idahoensis. The sequence goes on along the minus strand of JAMPIV010013933.1, from coordinate 153,661 downwards.
TTTAGAAAAATATGCACTGGCGCTCAACGCACTGGTTCTGTAGTAAGTTTATTTGAACATGTGGTGGCGACCTGACGCCTCTGATTGACTATATTCGCGGGTCTAACCAATCGTGCCATGTTTACCCAATCGTTTGAAAAAAAGTACTCCTACTCCCGTTTCCCCTGACAACAAAAAGATAGTATTTATAGCCCGACTAATCGTGTTTAGCCTTACATTTATTGCGCTCCAATCAAATCGGATTTAACATGGAGACCCATTTCCCGTACAATAATAATAATAAATTCTTTAAGCGCCAAACACGGCGCATAAGGCAGAAACCAGTGCTCTCCAGGTTGTTCGTTGTGACGCCACTCCTCTTAGCTCTTGCACATTATTTAGGCCCAACGTTATTCCTTCTCTTAGTATTGTTCTTCTGAGTGTTTCTTTTGGTCTTCCTTTTTTCCTCTTACCCTCAGGAACCCAAGTGAGCGCCTGTAGTGGTATTCTGTTGTTTTGCATTCGTAGGACATGACCGATATATGACCATCGTCCCAATTCCTTATGGCGCTTAACGCAGACATATTTCTGCCTAGAGTCTATATCTCTTATTTGTCGATTAGTCTTGAATTCTTTCCAATGATGTTCATGAGTTTTTCTAAGACATTTGTTCTCGAATGTATTCAGCTTGTTCTCCAATGATTTTGATTTTCAACTTCTCACAGCCGTATGTTAACACTGAGATAACATTTGAATTAAACAGACGAAGCTTGGTATGTATATTCAATGATCGTAATTTCCAAATGTTAGATAATCTATTGAAGGCGCTAGCTGCCAAAGCAATTCTAGTATGGATTTCTCTTGTTCCCGTACAATGGTGGGGTGAAAATCTGCCACTGAGCGATTCTGATTTGGGTGTTGTCTGACATCCCTCACTATTTCTTTTGGCTATAATTTGGTAATTCCTAGACTATTTGCGTAACATTTAACATATTCTTTGTCAGCAAGTCCTAAGGAACCCAAATATACAAATTGTTTACTTCGAATACGATGTGGTGTCTGGGTACTGTAATGTTTTCAAACGTAAACCAGTATAATGTCATGTTTCCTAATAAGCGTTTTGTGAGTTTTTTAAAAACTAACTCTCGTGTGTGTAGTGTTTTTTTTTTTCACTGTCGATTTGAAAAAAGCTAGTGCTTGTGGCCTTACACGCGTGATGGTAGTAATTGTATAGCGAGACGCGTGTTTAGTGTTGCATGCGTTCCTGCTTTCAGCCCCTCCCTTTCTTTCTATCTTTAGTCCATCTGTCTTTCGTTTTTTTGGTAACGTAGTGTATAAAATGACATGAATGGAATTTTAAATCTAGGTCAGATTGCGTATCTCAAGGTTTTTCTTAGAAAGGGAGTACACATTTTATTGTGTTGGGGAAACGCGTGTATGTTGCCGAAGGCTTTTACTATCAACGTGAAACGTTACAATTTGCAGACGCAGGAGAAAACAAGGGGGATTTCGAGTACAGTCATTGTGACAGCACTGTTCTTTACCATTCTTCTTTCCTTTTATTGAATGTATGTGTTAGGCTTTACATTTACCTGATAATTTATATATGTGGATTAGAATTTCTCACGACAAATCCTCCCCACTTAAAACAGACGTTATATGTCAGTCTATAATTCTATATACACATAGAGAAATTTATTATTATTCCTGGGGTTTAGGGTGATTCTCATCACACGGATGGCGGCTTAAAAAATCCGCTCCCAGATTTGTTTTTCCACTTATATACTCTACGCTAAACTCAAATGGCTGCATCAATAAGGACCAACGGAGTAATCTAGAATTCTCATGTCTAGCCTGTGCTAGAAACGATAAAGGTTTGTGATCCGTTTGCAACTTAAATGCCTTCCCATACAGATAAATATTGAATTTCTTTATCGCCCATATTACTGCAAGACATTCTTTTTCGCTAGTTGAGTAATTGGTTTCAGCTTTATTCAACTTTCTGCTAGCATATGCCACAGGGCTTAATTCCCCATCCAATGCATCTGATTTCTGTAGCAGAGTCGCAACTAACCCAATATTACTGGCATCCGTCCTTACTATGAATTCTTGACTTAAGTCAGGTAATTCCAAAATAGGTTTACTTGTGAGCTTTTCCTTCAATTCTTGGTAAGCCATTTCACATTGTGGTGTCCATGTAATTCGATCTGGATGTCCTTTACGTGTCAAATCAGTTAACGGTGCACATATGGAATTAAAATTTTTGATATACTTTTGGTAGAAACCACATAATGAGACAAAGGATCTCACGTCTTTCTTGGTTTGTGGTCTCGGGGCTTTCTTTAGTTTCTCTAAATTCTTTGGGTCAGGGGTCATGTTTCCCTGATAAACTGTGTGTCCCAAGAATTATAATTCTTTACATCCAACGCAACATTTGGTTGGTCGGGCTGTTAAATTCGCTTCCCTAAGTCGATTAAACAGCATGTTCAGAGAGTCAATGTGTTCCTCAAATGTTTCTGTTGCTATAAGGATATCATCCATGAAATTTGTGATACATGGATTATTCAGAGGGTCCAATAATTTTCTCATCATTCTAGAGAAGACACTAGGCGCATTCTTCAATCCAAATGGCAATCTGTTAAACTCATAGTGTCCTTCTGAGGTACTAAAAGCTAGGTATGGTCTAACCTCCGGCTTTACTGGAATCTGATAGTATCCTTTACTCAGATCCACTTTTGAGAAATATTTAGCTTTATTTAGTCTGGCAAACAACTGATTTGTATCCGGCAATGGATCCACCTGTCCTTCTGTAATAGCATTCAGTCTCCTGTAATCTATACAGAGTCTATGTTCTCCAGAGGGCTTCCTTAAGAGTACAACACCGGAACTATACGAAGATTCACTGTGTGAAATAATTCCTTCCTTCAACAAATAGTCTATCTCTTCCTTCAAAGCTTTCTCCTTAGCAAAAGGAATCGAATATGGTTTCATACATACAGGTGTGGGGTCTATCAGTTTCATATCATATTCCAATAAGTTTGTATGCCCAGGTCGGTCTGTTAACACCTCTGTATGGGTATCTAGAACCTGTTGCACTCTCTCTTTCTGAGTTTTCGTTAAATGTGTACTGATTTTCACCTGTGCCGCTGTCTCACAGGGGTGTAATGGATATTCAAATGATGAAAGTGGTTCCTTTTTCATCTCCATGGCAATGGACAAGGTCAACAAGTGTGTCTCTTCCTGATGTTCTCTTTCCAAATATTTCTTCAGGAGATTCACATGATAGATTTTTTCTTTCCCCTTCTTATCTATCTTATAATTTGTTCTAGACACCTTCTCTAGAACTGTATATGGACCTTGCCATCCAATTTGTAACTTATTCTGACTACCGGGGAGAAGAAGCAGTACCTTCTCTCCCACAGCAAAATCTCTGTCTTTAGCTTTCCTGTTATAATAGGCAGCATGTTTCTTCCTGGCTTGTTTCAAATTTTCATTGGCAAGTTTCCAGCCAGTTTTTAAACGAGTGGTCAGCTCATTCACATATTGGTATGAGGATGTAATATTTTCCTCTGCCTTTTCGTCAGTCCACGTTCTTAACAGAGTTACATATGGACTTTTAAATTCGGAAACTTATTTCTCCTGGCACATGCCAGGTCCTTTCCACCCGAAGCTCTGTAGTGATGATTTTTCTTCCCAGAATTATCAGTCACAAAACGACCGCTACCAATTTTTTTCTTGGGGCTGTCTCCCCACTTAGAATTCTTGATGAGAGATTTCCTCTCTACATCCTCTTCCTCCAGTTTGTTTAAGTCCGATTGAGGGATTTTCGGCTTATCCTGGGGTAAGACATCTCTTTGCACTCTCCGCATAGTGGCCATTGTAAAACAGTTAAGTGAAGCTTGTCCGTGAAAAGGGGCTTCCCATTCCCTTTGGTCCACTTTATCAAATTTATTTTTCCTTCTATTGTCAGGCCTACGGTTGTCCCATGGCGTGTCCAGGTCCTGATCAATGTTCCCACTTGTGGGTGTTCCCTCATGTGCTATGCTTTACCTTTCTACAAAATTCTCAATGTCCCATCTTGCCTTGGGCCAATAATAATTGTGAGCCACCTTTTGGATGATGGTACCTATCTTTTCATGGTCCCCATCTGGTTTCACATGTAGGCTCCTTATTAATTCTGCCCTATATCTTTTAGGAAGTACCAGCTGTCCCTGACCTTTGGATCTAGCTCCAGTCTTCCTATACATCAACTTGTTTTTCATGTAAAAATTTCCCTTGCCTGGAGTTGTATGACAAGTTGACAATTTCCTGAAACAAGGCTTGAGGGTCTTATCCCCAGCCTGTGCCTTCCTCATCTCTTCTGGAGTGGTATCTAGCAGAATATCCTCCTCCTTTCTTGAGGTCGACCTGACCTGAAGGGTGGCCATAACTATAGGGTTCCTTCTGCAACGGTCAGTGTCATGATTGTTCATTTTACAATTTTTACACCACCTTTTCCCTTGGTTGAAAGATTTTCTTTCATCATATTTCCTTTCATCGAATTGTGGGGTTTTATTTTTATTGTCATACCGTGGCCTATCAAATTGGTGCTTACCTTTGTTTTGATCTCTAGGATCAAATTTATTAAAGTTCTGTGGTGCCCTAAAATTATCCACCTGTTTCTTCTTATTACCTGATACCTCTGCCTGAGCTGCTTGATACCTTTCTGCAACATTTAGCAACTCACCCAGCCTCTCTGCACCTTGTTCCATGAGAAACTTTCTCAGGTCTGGAGCCATGGACTCTCTTAATTGTTCTATAAGGACCATTTCCTTAAGATCTTGGGTTTTCCCCAGAGAAGTCCATTTCTCCAAGTATGTCTCTAACCGTGCAGAGAACTGGTGATAGGTTTCACCTGACAGTAGTTTAGCATTCCTAAATTTTTTCCTATAAAATTCTGCGTTCTTTTCATATCTTAACAAAAGAGCCTGCTTTAGCATGTCATAATTTTCCTGATCACCTCTGCTCATTTTGGCAAAAACTTCATAAGCTGCCCCACGAAGCCCTTGAGATAACTTTAAGCTCCACCTTTCTCTCTCTAACCCATATGTGGTAGCTAATAGTTCATATCTATTTAGATAGCTCTCAATATCATCGTCTTTCTCAACAAAATGATCTAAATGAAAATTCATAGCTGAGGTTGAGGCTCCCTGGCTAGCAGTGGCATCAGAGGCAAAGGGACTGGCACCATTTTCAGGAGCATGGCCTTGAAACTCAAACTCCCTTAGTCGTAACTCATGTTCCCTTTGTAATCTTTTATCTTCTGCTTCCCTTTCTGCAGCTAATCGCTTGTCTTCCCTTTCTGCAGCCTGTCTTCTTTCCTCGGCTTCCAATGCTTTAGCCTCTTTGTCAGCCTCAATCTGCAACCTCTTAGCCTCAGCCTCAATCTGCAACCTCTTAGCCTCAGCCTCAATCTGCAGCCTCTTAATCTCTTTTTCTGCCTCTATTCTCTTATCTTCGGCCAATCTTTCAGATTCTAATTTTCTTTCGGCCTCTTTTTCTAATCTTCTTTCTTCCCGTTCAATATATTTGTCACATTCAGCAGTGACATAAGCAATCATAATTTGCCCGTCCATTCCTAACTCTTTCGCAGTCTGTACAGCAGCAGATCGAAATTTTGCCAAGTCGGCCATTGTCTAACATGCAAATGTAACAATTCAATCTTTCAATAATTATCTAAGGACACTACAGGCACTGAGAGCTCAACGTTATTTATTTTCACCCAAGGATACTTTTTAATTCTTATTATTCCCTGAAGTGAATTACCCCCAATATTTTTAATAGGGAAAGATTCAAAATCCCGAGAGCGAGACCCCAATATATGTGGTAAAGTGGGATGTTATAAATTTTTATAGGGGACTTAGTGTACTGACTGAGATCAGCTGTGAAGGTATCTGTATCTAATAGGTGTAGTGTTTTACAGATAACCTTACTTGCTACCACATTATGCCTCAGTCAGAATTATTCTGGAATATTGTGATGACTACGTTAAATGTCTAGGGTATGTATATGATGAAGTGTAAGTCACAACAACAACAGACAGATAAACAATTTAATTTATTCCACCACACTTGACAACACTGTGACACTCACACACATGTAACATTCTATAAGACTATCTTAAATGAGTCACTGGTAAATTTTCAAATATCAATATGTATTAAGTACTTTCATTAATATATATGTCCTGATTCAACTACAAAGTGAACCAGGAATCACAATCAATTTTAATTACAATTTATATGTACAGGATTTATCAATATGAATCTTGTAGTGACATATTTTATTAATATTATCTTATGTGTGTCAGTTGTGTAGTAGTAATATGAGGTAATACTGGTTTTGTTTTTTTCAAGCTATGTTGTTATTTGTCATCATGACTTCAAGTGTTTGTTTATCTTGTAAGTAGTATGGGGAAAAGTTCACAGTCCCTATCAATTTAAACACTGTATTTTCCCTCTGGTTTATTATAAAGTCAGATTTTGAGGGGGGGGGGGGGGGGGGGCATAATGTTGAGCTCCACTGGCCACATAGGCTTATCTTTCGTGATGGCGGCAGGATAAGACTCCTCTGCTCGATAGCCTCCCTGTGTTCTGGAGACACCTCACTGGTCACTATCTGGACCCAGGAGTATGCTGTCAGCCTCTAGGTTCAGCAAAGCTCAGACCAGGTGCTGCTCAATAACTTTTTGGACCACGGTCCCTGAAACAAGAAGGTTGTACCTCCTACTTCATAACTATTTTATAATCTATTTACAGACTGAACACATTACATAACAAACACTGAGTTCAGAGCGGTAGGCCAACTGTCAGCTTCATCTGAAATAATTTACACCAGTATATTCCTCCCTAATGGTTACTACGCCTCTGCAATTCCAGCATTATTTCTTTCTATTCAATAAGCTAGGTGTCAGTGTACTGTTTGGCAATTCCATGCAGTTTTACTTTCCTCCGACACCTTCTGTTCAGGTTGGAGCACTATATAGGCCTTGCCTCATGTTCGCTACTGAACCACACATATATACAGACATAAATTATCAATTTACATTCAATTTTCATTAAAAAGATATTGAATATATCAAGCTTACCACAATTCATGGAATAATACACAGTTACGTTGACTGGCACTGAATATAGCACAATTTCGATCTGCCGATGTCCCAGGCTTTTATTTAGAAAAATATGCACTGGCGCTCAACGCACTGGTTCTGTAGTAAGTTTATTTGAACATGTGGTGGCGACCTGACGCCTCTGATTGACTATATTCGCGGGTCTAACCAATCGTGCCATGTTTACCCAATCGTTTGAAAAAAAGTACTCCTACTCCCGTTTCCCCTGACAACAAAAGATAGTATTTATAGCCCGACTAATCATGTTTAGCCTTACATTTATTGCGCTCCAATCAAATCGGATTTAACATGGAGACCCATTTCCCGTACAATGGTGGGGTGAAAATCTGCCACTGAGCGATTCTGATTTGGGTGTTGTCTGACATCCCTCACTATTTCTTTTGGCTATAATTTGGTAATTCCTAGACTATTTGCGTAACATTTAACATATTCTTTGTCAGCAAGTCCTAAGGAACCCAAATATACAAATTTAAAGGAGCTAAGTGGCTGCGTTCAAAATATGCACTTTCTTCTACCTCCTGTTTACTTCGAATACGATGTGGTGTCTGGGTACTGTAATGTTTTCAAACGTAAACCAGTATAATGTCATGTTTCCTAATAAGCGTTTTGTGAGTTTTTAAAAAACTAACTCTCGTGTGTGTAGTGTTTTTTTATCACTGTCGATTTGAAAAAAAGCTAGTGCTTGTGGCCTTACACGCGTGATGGTAGTAATTGTATAGCGAGACGCGTGTTTAGTGTTGCATGCGTTCCTGCTTTCAGCCCCTCCCTTTCTTTCTATCTTTAGTCCATCTGTCTTTCGTTTTTTGGTAACGTAGTGTATAAAATGACATGAATGGAATTTTAAATCTAGGTCAGATTGCGTATCTCAAGGTTTTTCTTAGAAAGGGAGTACACATTTTATTGTGTTGGGGAAACGCGTGTATGTTGCCGAAGGCTTTTACTATCAACGTGAAACGTTACAATTTGCAGACGCAGGAGAAAACAAGGGGGATTTCGAGTACAGTCATTGTGACAGCACTGTTCTTTACCATTCTTCTTTCCTTTTATTGAATGTATGTGTTAGGCTTTACATTTACCTGATAATTTATATATGTGGATTAGAATTTCTCACGACATATATACGGGTGTTCTTGGTTATATTGTATATCTCTGTTGTATTGTATAGGTTGGATTCGTTGTATAACTCCTGTGCCGGCAGGAAAAAAAATATTTTGCTTTAGCTAATTATTTTCTAAATCTATTTGGCGTTCGTGAAGCTCTTGAACCAACTACGTTACAAACAACCTGATCGTTTATTATCATGAAGATCACGTGTCCTCATTCTAATCATTATTACGTTTATGTTGTCTAGTTTTCTACGTCTTTATTTCTTACGAGTGTCCGTAACACAACCCTTTATGTGGATTACTTATTTACTCTTCACAAGCCTCAGGTTTCCCTCCTTATTTATTGCAACGAACTTACAGGTCCGATACTCAAGCGCGTGAACATGTACAGTATGAGACAATTTTTTATTAATATTATTAAATCTGTTTGTCATTTTCATAACGTACATACAAAATATGAGACTCTTTTAAACCCGGGGGCTTGATAACTTCAGAGCTAAGAATATGACCACAGCACCCAGCCAAGCGTGTCGTGAAAGATGAACTAGGAGGTCTGTGCATATGACTGGCAAACTCATCATATAATGAAACAGACTAAGACATAAATTATCACTTTAAGAGCTGATTACGGGCTTCGGAGCCGGCTTTCGGTACAGGGTGAGGGAATGGAGTTGCAACCGCAGTAGTTTGTAATACTCCATATAGTGAAAAGAGGAAAGAAACGCTACAGCGAAAGAAATGTGCCCCAGGGAGAAATCTGACATCTCTATGCAAGACAAGACAATCAATATGTGAGTTATTGACATCTGAATGCAAGACAAGACAATCAAATCCTGAGTTATTGACATCTCTTTGCAAGACAAGACAATCAAAATGTGAGTTATTGACATCTGAATGCAAGACAAGATAATCAAATCCTGAGTTATTGACATCTCTATGCAAGACAAGACAATCCATATATGAGTTATTGACATATGAATGCAAGACAAGACAATCAAATGCTGCGTTATTCATATCTCTTTGCAAGACAAGACAATCAAAATGTGAGTTATTGACATCTCTTTGCAAGACAAGACAATGAAATCTTGAGTTATTGGCATCTCTTAGCAAGAAAAGACAATCAAAATGTGAGTTATTGACATCTCTATGCAAGACAAGGCAATGACAATCTGCGTTATTGACATTTCTATGCAAGTCAAGACGAAAGAAATGAGTTACTGACATCTCTGTGCAAGACAAGGCAATCAAAACGTGACTTATTGACATCTCTATATAAAACAAGGCAATGGCAATGTGAGTTATTGATATCACTGTACAACATAAGACGAAGGAAATGAGTTATTGACATCACTATACAAGACAAGAAAATCAAAATGTGAGCCATTGACATCACTATACAAGACAAGACAATCAAAATGTGAGTTATTGACATCTTTATGCAAGACAAGACGAAAGAAATGAGTTATTGACATCTCTATGCAAGAAAAGGCAATAAAAATGTGAGTTATTGACATCTTTATTCAAGACAAGACGAAAGAAATGAGTTATTGATATCTCTATGCAAGACAAGACAATCAAAATGTGAGTTATTGACATCTTTATGCAAGACAAGACGAAAGAAATGAGTTGTTGACATCTCTATGCAAGAAACGCAAATAAAATGTGAGTTACTGCAATCTTTAATGCAAGACAAGACACAACTGTATATTTTACGAGTATAACCCTTCATCATCATCATTTTGCAGGTATGTTTTACGTGATGAGGTTGGCAGCCACATGAGCAACCTCGTATTTGTCTCTTCTTACGAAATGTCTGAGGAAGCGGTACTCGTATCCTTCCTTTGTATCCTCAGAGACTCCCGCGAACTAGCGGGGTACTACACACAACATAACTATTACTACACGAGAAATAAGTCAAACAATACGTTTGTGGGAGTACATCGAAGAGCTAGACGTGAACTGTGCGGGATGAATGTGAAACATTTTTACCAGAACCAGAGAAGGAAAACAATCAAAGGAAAACCACGAAACAGGTTTCGCACTTTTAATTTAAAGTGCACTAAAAATAGAAAAGTTATGCGATCCTGCTCACGCTTTTGTGTACGTCACCAAGTTATATGATCGTGTTCACAATTGTGTGTACAACGTCACCAAGTTATATCATCGTGTTCACAATTTTGTGTACAACGTCACCAAAATCTGTGATCCGGTCACAGCTGTAGTATTTAAAAAGTATATGATATTTTCGGCTTACATTTTTGCAAATCGAGCAAGGGACTGGTCACTCTTGGTTCCTTTTGATAGTTTAAAATGTCCCAGAATAGAAGGTCGTATACAAAGATTCAGCTTCCTAGGTCATATGAGTCTTTGTGAACCAAGGGATCAAAGATGTGAAACATCCCAACATTGCTCATATCAAATTAAATTAAATCATTTAATAAACATAGTGATCCTTGAGAAGATAGATCGGTGAAATAGCAGACACTAAAAACATTAAAAAAACTCAGTGTTGAAAGCAAGCAAAATTTCATACCTGCCTTTGCCACGAAAACTCTTTCGTTATCATTTCCCTTTATGCTCCGTATGGAGCTTGCAATCACCACTGATGTTGGTCCTTGTTCAGGAAGCCTGAACCATAACATCCGTTGTGCTTTTGTTGCGGTGGTTAATGTAGCAATTTATTTACATAACTAGTGTAAAAGCCCGTTATAAGACGGGAATTAAATCCAAAAGCACCAATACTTAACGGTAATTTTACTTATTCAGATACTTGTGAAAAATAATGTTAGGTGTGAATATCCGATTGTTCATCAGAAGAGTACACATATTTTCTGTTGTTTTAATTTCTAATTTTGCTTTGTTTTGATTTCTTGATCGAGACAATGCGACGTGAGAGAAAACTGGCTCGATCAAGAAAATATTTTTTTTTTTTTTCTATAACCAGCGGCACTCGAGCTTTTCCAGCTCTTTCGGCCCAATGACATGTCATTGCGAGGCTGGGGGGTCAGTGGACTTTCCTTCCAACCCGGTCAGGAGCTTCGCTCCTTCCCATCCACACGGGATTTATGTGCAGGAGCCGTTCAGATTATTCAGTCAAATTTCCGGTCGTAAACATTTCTTCAAACGCCGACGGCCGGGTTTGAACCATGAACACCTGGTCGCCAGTACAACGTTGTAGCCATTACACCAGCGCGGCTCCCAGAAAATATTGTTAAAGTGATATAGAACACGGCTGTTTGCCCGCTATTAAAAGTCGCTAGTTAGTTCTGGAGCGTCCGATTGGCAGAGTGGTTAGGGCGCTGGTCACTCGCGGCAAAGATGCCGGGTTCAATTCACAGCATCATTACAGTTCAGTTTACCCAGCTGTAAATGGGCACATGACTTTGCTCTTGAGTTAGGGAAGGAAAAGGCAGTGAGGAAGGGAACTGATCATCACACCTCTCGATGCTGGACCTAGTATAGTGAAGTCTCTTAATTCCCCATACTTGTCGTGGTAGTCGATTATTAGGAAAATACCAGTTGATTTTATTCTAACAAAAGCGTAAAACTTAGATCATTGTACGTGCATTCCTGTTAATTATTGTATAGTAAAATTTTGTAATTTTGTACAAAGTCTGAACATGCACGCCGTTCACACTGCGCATGCACACCAACCTTTGCGCACTTTTCTTTGTCAAGCGTTACTATTTTCGGGAGAGTATTAAAAAACCAAAATATTTGTTTTACATCCGAGGTTTTAAAAAAAAGTCTGAACACGAACGCTGTGTTTTCCGCACTTTTCTTTGTTGCATGTTACTATATTAGGGAGCGTTACGTACAGACAGAAAAAGCTGGGATATTATATATAGGATTATTATATATATATATAGGATGAGATTTGCAAGACCCATACGCAACTTCATATTAATCGTCTTTTACGAATTGCGTGACCCAACAGCTAGTCCAATTCTTTCGATGTCTCCTGACAGACCCCCGGAAACTACACGGAGCGACAAACTTATGTCCATACGTTATAAATAAAAGTGGAAAAGGAAACGATGTTCAAAAAAGGAAAGAATACAAGCAAGAAAGAAATATAAAAAAAGGAAAGAATGTAATTGTTAAGGGATAAAATAAAAATCAATAAATTTAAGAAATGTCCAGAATATCACAGAATTAGCTCTCATTTATTTGAAGATATTTATTAAGTAATTCAGGTAATTTTATAAATAGAGTTGGGGCCGTTTCAATGTAATGATCCTATACACTAATCCTCTTCTCTCTGGCCAGGTAAAGCAAACAAAATACTATCTGTATAACCTGAAGGCCGATGTCAATCAATAAACAGGGGAAAATACAAAACACTCAGCTACAAGCCTGGGGATTATCTTGTTAGTCAATCATTTTTGTTTATACAGGCCTATTTTCCCGGGCATTGTGTCTTGTTCTCTTAATGGGTAATGCACGTACTCAATACTGGACAACATTTTTGGAAGGCTTTTCCTTGTTTTCTTGTTTTAAATTAAATTCAATGCTGTTTGGTCGTAGTGACAGATATTTATTTGGTCTGTGTTAATATTCCCAGTATATTTTTGCCTTCCCTGCATACTATAGGGAGGAGAAGTATTGATATTCTGTTAGTTTTGCTGAATCAATGTTTCTGGATTATTTAACTTACTAGTTTTATTGAATCAATGTAATCTGGATTATTTAACTTACTAGTTTTATTGAATCAATGTAATCTGGATTATTTAGCATTAAAACGTATTCTCAGTGGCTTATTAGCTGCTTCTTGTTAAGGAGTCAGTGAGTTCTAATAGCATTTTATTGCGTTCGTTTGTTGTGTGTGTTTTGAGCGGAAGCAATTGTTTTGCTTCGATTGCAGGGGCAGATTTACGGTTTTCTACAGTATGCGCTCGAATAAGGCCTTGTGCTCTGAGACGCCCCTTTAGGGGAGAATAAAATTTAAAATTATGTGACAGTATTAAGGCTCTCTAGTTTTTTAAGGTCTCTTCTTTTTCTTCTTCAACTACCACGCCTCTTGTTCAAGGTCAGTGATTCCCAGACGGTGAGGCGCGCCACACTTGTGCGGTGCGAGAGGATGGCAGGTGTGGCGGGAAGATTCAAAGACAATTAAGGATTTAGAGACATTTTCAAAAAATTCATATGCCGAAAATAAATATGAAGGTCATTTTCTTATTTATTTTGTGACGTGTGAAATAATATGCGAAATTTATGTATAGAAATACGTAGAATTTTCCAAACGTTTCCACATTTTATTTAGTACTATAATTTATTTTATATCAAATATATTTTTATAATAATAAAAAAAAATAATTAAAAACAACGAAATGTATTCAATAAAGCACTGCCAGGAGTTGATTTTTGTTTTTGAAGGTATTTCTTATCAATAAAAAATTCGGCGGTGCGAGCAAATTTTCATTCCAAAAGTGTTGTCGTAGATTTTTGATAGGGGAATTAAGACATAGTTTGGTCCCTTCTGAACAGAACTAGAACAGGTGGTGACTCAGTGAGAGATAAGATAAGAAATAGTGAAATGGTGAAAAAAATAGGTAGATTCTGTCCCTGGACTCGAGAAGATCCTCTAGTTCAGCCTATCTCTACAACAGAACTTTGTTTGTCAGACAGTACACCTAAATATATATCAATATTTATTTACAGATATATATATATATATATATATATATATATATATATATATATATATATATATATATATATACATATATATATATATATATATATATATATATATATCAACCACTCACATACACACACACACACATAAGTGACGACAGTTAGACGCACAAACGTGAAAACTATATCAATGGAATAGAGATATGTTGGGACGAGCTGACAAACACGTAAATAAAGTTTTTATGTTAATTTTATTTACTATAAAGAAACTCTACAACAGCAATATTTTGAATATCAATCAAATACAAATAAAAATAGGTTAATGAATTAATAAAGAAATAGACTCATAGGTGGAATCCTCCCTCCCTCTGTTGAGACAAGATCCCGTTAGAAGAAAGTTGTTAACCCTTAAAAGGTCAAAGATTTATACGCTATGGTCTAGGATTTTCCCTATACAGTTAAGAACAGAGTTTATACGTAAATCTATTCTGAAAGGGACAGTATTAGCAAAACTTACACACACACACACACACACACAAATAACCAACGTGAGTACATGGATTCTACAAGATATATGTATGAGAATTATTCATTCATCCTTCCTCTCTTCTCAGACAGCCGTGGCCACGTTCATTCTTTCTTACCTAATACTTGACTTGCAACTTCTGGAACAATCTTTAGGACACACGCACACAGCAAATCCAGTGTTATTTTGGCAAAGAAAACCCCAGCTCCTCGAGGACAGATTAAATCCAATTCTCCGGGGAACGTTCACTTTGTTACTTTTATTTAGGACTTCTGTTTATGTCACATTAATTAGTCTTACTTACTTACTTAGTCGTTCCTCTTCTACCGTGAGGTGTAGAGGTTTGGAAGAGAGAGCGCCAGACTATTCTATCAGCTGTCTTCTTCCTGGCCTGGTTCCATTCTAGTCCTCGGTCCTTCAAAGATTGTCTAATGTTGTCCTCCCAGCGGACTCTGGGTCGTCCTGGAGGTCTGGATCCCTGGCTCTTTGTTTCCCATGCTTGTCGTGGTAGCCGATCTTCTCCCATTCTGCAGACATGGCCAAACCATCTTAGTTGGGACTGTTCTATTTGGGTCTGCAGCGGGTGGGATTTTAGGCCTTGACATATCGTCTGGTTGCGGACCATGTCTCTTCTTGTTACTTCAACCACCTTCCTCAGATACCTCATTTCTGAGGTTTGGATCTGGCTTTTGTGGGTTGTAGTCATTGCCCATGACTCGCATCCATATGTCAAGACTGGGACATAGGTGGAGCGGTATACAGCCATCTTCGTTTTCTTACCAACCTCTTTCTTGCTGAGGAATCCTCGATTTATGGCCTGATAAAGTCTCCCAGCCGCTGCTTTTCGAGTGGCCAAGACTACTGCTTCTTTCATTAATTAGTCCAGGTAAGAAATTTAACAGTGCTCACAGTGTCAGTAGCTTGAGATTTCCAGTACATAGGAATGTCAGGTCGGTAACTTCTCTCAGTATAAAATTCCTTGTCACACCACAAATGGTCAAACGTCGGGAAATGTTAATATTTGTTAAGTCACCGCAACGGGCTGACTGTAAATGAAATTGGAAAAGAAATCTGGATCTATATGCCCAGTTACAAAGTCACTCTGAATGTTCTTTGGGTTGGTACTCTGTCTCTCTCTGGGTGTAAACACAACCCCAGACAGGTTTCCCTTGAAGACCCAGATACTAAGTAAAAATGTTCTTTATATGGTTATTCTCAGATTTATGTGGAAGCCGCTGGTAAGGTTTTTGGGTTTGACCCAGTAGCAAACACAGAATTAGGACTACTCCAACGAAAAACTAAGTAATTCCAAATGGTATATTGAATCTAGAAATCGCAGCTAGTAGTCTCTGGGACTTCTGTGGGTACTGAATAATGGATTTTAAAAGCTGGAGAATATATATTAAATTTGCAGAACTTCGATCAGACTTGTTACTTTTAACGCCTTCGCTCAGATTTCGGGCTTTTCTTCGGTCGATCTGCGAATCAGATGAAAAATACACACTTTTACCGCTTGCAGACTGTGGCAATCGAGCGAAGCCCGTCCTTTGATCTGGCGATTCTCACCGTGTTTAATTACCTTCCAAACGAACGGATTCAGGGGGAGTAACTATGATTATCTGCCCTTGGTTCCAAATTATCTACTCCTTCTACTCAAATTATTTCCCCTGGTCACTGTCTACCGAAAATACGTTTCAACTACATTAGCTTATCTTCCCCTGAGCCAAAAGTACGACTTTTTATTGAAACAGTCGCCCCTTTCTACGCGTTCCGTCTACCTGTCTGATTGCAAACATTTCTCGTAGTTTATACGACATAGAGAAAAGAAAATGTGCGGGACCAAATTAAGAGTTTGACATATATAGAGAAGTGAAGGGGTCTGCGTTTAACAAATAGGTCTGTTGGTAAACATTCCTAAGGCAAATAGAGAAAATAAAATAAAATAGGCGTGCTAAATTAAGAAAGAGACAGATATCTGAGTGTAGGAAGGTTTTACTTTAACAAACCGTTCATGGCTCATAAGGAAGCCGGTGAAAGACACGTGGAAGAAAAATGTAGATGTATGAAATCTATTTTCATAACATCCTCTGCGACAAGTGTAGCCCAGAGAAAACAGTTTGATAACCACTGTTCTAAGTCATCCTGTCTCTGTACAACTTGCTGTCTCCGTTACTATTTATAAAATCTGTTGCTGACTTCTGTCCATGCCATGATGTCAAGCTGCCCAGTATTTTCTCTCTTTGTCGCTGTGGTGAATTAGTTGTTATTATTGGTTTAAATATTATATTAATCGTATCTGGTGTGAGGTCAGCTATGCAAGTCCCTGAGGTTTATTAAATACAAATAAGTTTACAGGGTACTTGTCTGCTTCCACCACGACCTCACCCGATTATATATCTTCCCTTACTGAAGTGCATTGGTGTGTGTATGTTGTCTAGCAAGTGTCTAGGGTATATGCAATGTGATGAAGTGTATGAACAGGACAACAACTACACCTATTACTAATAAACAATGATTAACCAAGTCACTGAGTAAAGTTTGGAAGGTAACTTATTTTTTTATAATTTATTTTCCTGTATCTAGTTAGTCTTCTGACACAGGAATAATCAACTCAACATGATAATGAAATTATTTACAACTAATTATTTTACAACTGTCATTGAGTCGGTGTTATCCCACAATTACTTATATGTTTCAAGCTGGGAAAATGTCAAGTATTTCTTGCTCCTAGAAACGGGTACAAGTTTATTGAACGTTTTTGTTCCTCACTGTCTGATACACTATCTTTTGTGAAAACTGAGAGAGTGGAGTGTTTGTGATATCAATTTCCCAGACAAGTCTTATCTGAGGTCTCTGGAACCAGGCTGGTTGAAGTATGTATAAAACGCCAGTCTCCACTGCCAAGACACGATTCTGCTTCTATAGGTAAATCACTGGGTAGACACTCAGTAGTTAGGCCTCACTGCAGTACTTAGGGACAGGTGTTAGATCACCTGGGCTCACCTTCACTCGTAGATGAAACTCTGGAACAATACAAATGTGTCCCACTCAGCATCTAATAATCTCTCTCTTTCATTATTCTAACATGGCAATATCATCAGACATCAGTATGGTAACTAAACAATTAGTTAACGTTCTCAATTTGGTTGGTACCCCCTTCTGGATAAATAACTTTCAAACCCCGTTTGACATTTTCCTTGATAAAGGAAACATTTTACCTTAATACTATCAAGTCATGTACAATCACGGTGACTTGCTGAAGAAGACGGCCAGTGATCTTCCTGGTCTTATGTCATAACACAACTTTTTCTTTTCATCATAAATATTTAATTTTCTTTTCTCCCCATATGGCCGAAAGCCTGTCTGGCTTTTCTATACCAGGTTAATACAGTTCCTAACAACGCTGTGAAACAACACAGAGTGATGTTGCCTTCCCTCCAGATAAATGTTTCCCCTTTAAGGTTCATACAAATTCAATAATGCATACATAATAATGATAAAAATGACAATATAAATGTTAATATAAAGGTTTCAATATTTACCGCAATCAAAGAAATCTACACACTAAACAGTTGAATACTGCGGTATATGGCATAATCCAAATCGCTGCTTGTGCAGAATTAGCAACCAAGACAGTACTCTTGCCTTGTCTATAACAACTTCTTTAGTGTATAAATTTTAGTTAACAAGTGGCCCCGAATACCAACTACTAATTGGTTTTATACAACCGTTTAGTCTAGTACACTACAGCCAATCAGAGACTGTTTAATGAATAGCGTTCCTTTTCAAATAAAACTGACCTCAAATATTCAAATTAAGGACTCCTTCCCCGTTTACCCCACCTACCTACGTTTACCCCACCTACCTACGGGCGAAACTGAGAAAGATTTTCAAGTCTATCTGTCTTCTGTCCAACTTCTTTATTTCTTAATAGTTTTAAATACTCCTTATCGGACATTAACCTTAATTTTTCCTTTTATTTTAAAACTACCTTATCGGACGTTAACCTTACGGCGCCACGTCACATTGCGTGTGTGTATATATATCGTCTGCTAAAACCAGCGTGTGAATATATGTCCAGAACGCGGGTCGAGAAAAAGGGGGTCTTTCGAACGCCCGTCATGGTATTAATGTTAAACCGCGGCAAATCGTTTAGGCCCTTACTTCGGTATGCAAATTGAACGTGCTGTGGAATTTAGCGTTTGTTCACACAGATTTCACTACACACCTCCTTTCCTAAAACATGCATTCACTGCAAGTTATTATCTGTGAGACAATTAGCGTAAATAAAGTACTATTCCCTAGGCTTTTCCTGCCCTTGAGTTTTCATGGATTTCTGCAGTGGGGTCATTCAAAGTAAGCACAACTTAAGAAAGCTGCCTCAGATCTCTGCAATCCAAGAATCTATTTCAGTTAGGTTACTGAACAGCTGCAAGTGTTACTGCTTGTGTTAATGCTGCTTAGCAATCAGTATTCACCATTTCTCTATTCTGAGTCTGCTCAACGACATGTCTCGAGAATATTAGATGTTCCTCAAATTGTACGTTATGAGGAGTTGATCTATATGGTGATATCTGAGTTGTGTAGGGGATCCAATAATTTCCTGATCAGCCTTAATAAACACTCGGACTATCCTCAATTCAAAAAGGCAACAATGGAGGCACTCTGCTCCTCCGAAATGTTCACAGCCAACAATTGGTCTGATCTCAGGCTTGATTGAATGTGGAAACACCCTTCTAATAATATTCTATACTGTGCCACTCAAATGGAGGCCATATTCACCAACTATATTCTCCGCCTACCGACAATTTGGTGAAATAAGATAATATGTGGGGAAATGAGTTTCTGCATCAGAAATCAATTCTCCCTTATCTTTGCTATAATATGTGTGGGTGATCTCCATCCAGGGTCCGATCAATACTTCCCCTTGGACGGTGTAGGGTCGGGTGACTACCAATGTCACCAGTGCCCTTTTCATGCTAAATTAATAGCCATATTGTGAAGCGCTGTGAGCATTTTCCGAATTGCTCACTCGTCCACTCCCCACTTTTCTTCTAACATTTTGTTTCGGGTTCAAATCTGGCGGATTATCTTCAATATTAATTTCAGCCAGTTCCCTAACTGCGGCTTCAAACTGAGCCTGGGTTGACTGGTCTGAGTTTCTATTTTCTCTGGATGTCCTTCTCAGAGTTGCTAATCTAAATATTTTCGGTGAAAACTGTTGGTGGGAAGGTGGATACCTATCCTCTATGTCAACCTTATTATTTTCCTTGTTATTTTTAAGCCCATATGTTTCAGAATGCTTGGCTGGCATCTGATTATGATTTTCCCAACTTGGGGAATGTACCTTGCTACATTTTTCACAGGCCCCCACAAATTGTGCAATATCAGCAGCTACTTGGGGCCAGTAATATTGTTCCGATGTCCTTTGACGTGTGGTTCCATTCCTCTGGTGTCCACCGTCGGGTACAACATGAGCTTGTGCCATCACTTTTTCCCTGTAGGGAATTGGCAATACCAACTGTCCCTGTTCTTTGGATCCTGCTCTAGCCTTCCTGAAGAGCAGTCCCTCCTTCAAATAAAATTGTCCTTTCTTAGGGTGTGCATGGCTTGTTGGCAATTTGTTAAAGCAAGGTTTTAATGTTTTATCCTTTGCCTGGGCCTTTCTCATCTGCTTATGAGAATAAACTAGTGGTGGTTCCTCCTCCGTTCTACTAGGGGTCGACCTAACCTGAAGCGTGGCCATTACCACAGGTTTTACCGGGCTTCCTAGAAAAACATATTTACTTCCTAACACCAGCGGGTAATTAGGGTCGTCACACACGGCTGCTCTGATCACTCCTTCCACGTACCTTGTCTCTACATTGATCTTGGCTACTGGAAGTGTCATGGTGTCTATTCCCTTTACGGCCCCTTGTAGCTCCACTTTCTCTGTGGTGTACTGTTCAGGGTGCACTAGGGTTGCACTCACAACTGAGTCATATTCTAAACCTGAATCGTAAAGGCACCTAACCTTGGCACCATTACATGTCACTTCTTCACAGATGGGGGGATGTTGAAGATTAATATGATTCTCTGTCAGTTTCTTCCTCCCCTTGTCCACTGTTATCATGCATGCCGCGTGATATGGAGGAACTTTCCTACCACAGTCAATAGTATTATGATTATTCATCCTACAAACTTTACAATATTTCCCTTCTGGTTTGTAGGGTCTCCTTTCTCTGAAATGCGAGTTTCTATCTCGTTGGTCAAACTTGGCTTTATCATAATAGGCTTTACCCTTATTAAACTTATCTCTGTGTTCATAGGTAGGTTGATTTTGGTTTGGTGGAGCTTTATCATGGTCTATAGGCTTCTTCTTTAAACTTGCTATCTCAGACTGGGCTGCCTGATATCTCTCAGCCACATTTAAGATCTCCCCCAGCCTCTCAGCACCCTGTTCCGTGAGAAATTTTCTCAGGTCTGGAGCCATGGACTCTCTTAACTGCTCAGTCATAATCATTTCCTTTAAATCTTGGGTTTTCCCCAGAGCAGTCCATTTCTCCAGGTATGTCTCCAGGCGAGCAGAGAACTGGTGGTAAGTCTCTCCAGTCAACAGTTTTGCATCCCTAAATTTCTTTCTGTAAAATTCACTGTTTTTTCTCATATCTAACTAGAAGAGCTTGCTTAAGAATGTCGTAGTCATCTTGATCATCCTTGCTCAGTTTGGCGAAGACCTCATAAGAGGTTCCCCTAAGCCCCTGAGATACCTTCATACTCCATCTCTCTTTCTCTAGCCCATACATAGTAGCTAATCTTTCAAATCTAGATAAAAATGACTCAATATCATCATCTTTTTCTACAAATGGGTCCAACTGGAACCCCATGGCTGAGGTTGAGGCAACTTGGCTTGCAGCAGAGTCGGAGGTGGATGAGCTACTTCCATTATCAGGAGCATGGCCTTGTAACTCCATCTCCCTTAGTCGCAACTCATGTTCCCTTTGTAACCGTTTCTCTTCTTTCTCAGCCTCCATCTGTAATCTCTTCTCCTCCTTGGCAGCCTCCAACCTCTTTTCTTCTTTCCTGGCCTCAGCCTCAAGCTTCTTCTCCTCCAACTGCAGCCTCTTGATCTCAGCCTCCCTATCAGCCTCTAATTTCTTAAGCTCCCTAGCATCCTCTAACATAATTCTCTTCTCCTCAGCTAATCTCTTATCTTCCCTTTCCATATACTTATCGCACTCTGATGTCACATACTGAATTAGAGCTTGCCCATCTAAATTCATTTCCTTTGCAGTCTGCACAGCAGCAGATCTGTATTTAGCCATATCCGCCATGTTATAGTTAACAATATGAAATACTATCCACTACCTTAACTAATTAACCAACTCTAAACACAAGACAAAGGGCAATGATATCTCAAACCACTCTCAGATTATTTTTACTATTATATTTTACAAATACTGGGACTAGTGACTCACTTAAAGTAGGGTACTAAGAACCTTTAAATCCAGGAAGAGCGTCCCAATTAATGTGGTGAATTAGTTGTTATTATTGGTTTAAATATTATATTAATCGTATCTGGTGTGAGGTCAGCTATGCAAGTCCCTGAGGTTTATTAAATACAAATAAGTTTACAGGGTACTTGTCTGCTTCCACCACGACCTCACCCGATTATATATCTTCCCTTACTGAAGTGCATTGGTGTGTGTATGTTGTCTAGCAAGTGTCTAGGGTACATGCAATGTGATGAAGTGTATGAACAGGACAACAACTACACCTATTACTAATAAACAATGATTAACCAAGTCACTGAGTAAAGTTTGGAAGGTAACTTATTTTTTTATAATTTATTTTCCTGTATCTAGTTATTCTTCTGACACAGGAATAATCAACTCAACATGATAATGAAATTATTTACAACCAATTATTTTACAACTGTCATTGAGTCGGTGTTATCCCACAATTACTTATATGTTTCAAGCTGGGAAAATGTCAAGTATTTCTTGCTCCTAGAAAAGGGTACAAGTTTATTGAACGTTTTTGTTCCTCACTGTCTGATACACTATCTTTTGTGAAAACTGAGAGAGTGGAGTGTTTGTGATATCAATTTCCCAGACAAGTCTTATCTGAGGTCTCTGGAACCAGGCTGGTTGAAGTATGTATAAAACGCCAGTCTCCACTGCCAAGACACGATTCTGCTTCTATAGGTAAATCACTGGGTAGACACTCAGTAGTTAGGCCTCACTGCAGTACTTAGGGACAGGTGTTAGATCACCTGGGCTCACCTTCACTCGTAGATGAAACTCTGGAACAATACAAATGTGTCCCACTCAGCATCTAATAATCTCTCTCTTTCATTATTCTAACATGGCAATATCATCAGACATCAGTATGGTAACTAAACAATTAGTTAACGTTCTCAATTTGGTTGGTACCCCCTTCTGGATAAATAACTTTCAAACCCCGTTTGACATTTTCCTTGATAAAGGAAACATTTTACCTTAATACTATCAAGTCATGTACAATCACGGTGACTTGCTGAAGAAGACGGCCAGTGATCTTCCTGGTCTTATGTCATAACACAACTTTTTCTTTTCATCATAAATATTTAATTTTCTTTTCTCCCCATATGGCCGAAAGCCTGTCTGGCTTTTCTATACCAGGTTAATACAGTTCCTAACAACGCTGTGAAACAACACACAGAGTGATGTTGCCTTCCCTCCAGATAAATGTTTCCCCTTTAAGGTTCATACAAATTCAATAATGCATACATAATAATGATAAAAATGACAATATAAATGTTAATATAAAGGTTTCAATATTTACCGCAATCAAAGAAATCTACACACTAAACAGTTGAATACTGCGGTATATGGCATAATCCAAATCGCTGCTTGTGCAGAATTAGCAACCAAGACAGTACTCTTGCCTTGTCTATAACAACTTCTTTAGTGTATAAATTTTAGTTAACAAGTGGCCCCGAATACCAACTACTAATTGGTTTTATACAACCGTTTAGTCTAGTACACTACAGCCAATCAGAGACTGTTTAATGAATAGCGTTCCTTTTCAAATAAAACTGACCTCAAATATTCAAATTAAGGACTCCTTCCCCGTTTACCCCACCTACCTACGTTTACCCCACCTACCTACGGGCGAAACTGAGAAAGATTTTCAAGTCTATCTGTCTTCTGTCCAACTTCTTTATTTCTTAATAGTTTTAAATACTCCTTATCGGACATTAACCTTAATTTTTCCTTTTATTTTAAACTACCTTATCGGACGTTAACCTTACTGCGCCACGTCACATTGCGTGTGTATATATATATCGTCTGCTAAAACCAGCGTGTGAATATATGTCCAGAACGCGAGTCGAGAAAAAGGGGGTCTTTCGAACGCCCGTCATGGTATTAATGTTAAACCGCGGCAAATCGTTTAGGCCCTTACTTCGGTATGCAAATTGAACGTGCTGTGGAATTTAGCGTTTGTTCACACAGATTTCACTACAGTCGCCGTGCATCAACTTTTTCCTTCAGTCGTTCCTATTGTCACAATATATTCCAGCTTTCTTCGTCTCATAACACACCCAAAATTTACTTCATCTTTCTAATTTGAGTAATAAACGTTCTTTGCGCGCTGGCTTTTTTCATGACACTAAGTTGTTTCTATTCAAGACTGTTGTGGCGTAGCCTCTCTAATCTGCTGTAGCATTCCACAAAATGGAGTCAGTGGTTTAGAGTAAATTAGAGTGAAGGATAGTAAGAAAATTCAAGATTCTTTACTCAAAAATACACTTGGTAGTATAACAGATGAAACGATATTATTCCTATTTAGGAAACTCTGTTGGATGTAGGGAAATCAACTGCAAAAATGCTGAGATATAATTTGCTTCTGCAAGGTTCGTATCCCCGCCGCTCTTCTGCAGACTTTATATATGTTGATAAAGAAAACTGGCTCATAGATGAATGTCCCCAGCTAAAGAAAGCACTAGATAGATGTGAGAATAGTGTTCAGTGCGTGTGCAAACAACACGTTGATCAAGCAGAAGTTATACACACAAACTTTGCTTTTATATTTACATATATAAAACAAGTATATTTATTTATTTCATAATTTGAGTCAACAATGTCTTCCAAGATTGCGTCGTCTAGGAACTACTAAGATGTAAATGATTGAACTGCCCATAAATCTTTGCCCCCCTGACGCGCAAGTTACATACATTACCCTAATCCCTTCGTTTTCTCTCTCAGTCTATCCCCGTAAATCGGTTAGCTAATAGGCATGCGTGGAACCCGTCTCGTACAGTCGCTAATCACACAGACTTCACCGTCGAGTAACTACGTCAAACGAACTTAGCAACACAAAATAGTTTGAAAGTGCTTGACAAATCGACAAATACTAAGGTGATTTTGGATTAATGGACAACATTCAGTCGCGCTGAAAAAAAGTACAACATATACGTTCATAGATCTGCCTGCGGATCTGAGACACGAAGTGTTCACTCCAAGGATCATGGCTGTTGAGGTGGGTGCAAGAGGGCTCGTGGCTGCGTCAGTGTATGATTTATTGAAACTGTTGGGGCTGGGGGGACAGTCGAGAACAAGGGCACTGAAGAGGCTTAGTGAAACTGCGGAAAAGGTATCATGCTGGCTGTGGGACAACCGCAATTTGGCTATGGAACTCGAGACAGTAAAATCTAGCCCCACCTGCGGTATAGGAAACACCCTGATATTGAAATTTTTCTAAGTCCGCAATACAGTTTTTCGTTGTATTGGTGAAAAAACGGCGGCTCTACAGGTAACCCGCGGTGTATTATATGAGGTGTCGAGTGCAGTTAGATTTAGGTTGCCAGATCGTAATGGCTTCACACTTCGTCGGCTTCACGCAGATGTGTCAGTGGTGTGCTGTGGAACAACCGTAATTTGTCTTCACTTTGTTACTTTCACAATTGCCTCCGGATGACGAAATTGTGGATTTTAAAGCTGCAACCAAGGTGGAATGGGTTCATTTTCTACACAAGATAACAGAAGGCTGAGACACTTGGGAGTCATGACCCAGGTGGGCCTGGCCCCCTTCGAGTATAAAGGAGAATAAGGGGCCGAAACACTTGATCGACGGAGGGAACCCTTCTGATGATCAGATGGCCTCCTGTTGTTTCGCTCTGTAAAGAGTTTCCTGTCTTCTTCAAGCCATGAGGAACATGGAGCCACGACTGCCGTTGGTCCCATTTCAGGAAACCCACACGAAGCTGTCACTAGCTCTTACAGCGACGGTTTATGTAGCAATTTGTTGTAAATGATGTGATCGCCAGCCTCATGCACATCTTTTTATACATACTAATATTTATGCATGATTATAGTATATACATATAACTCACCCCTTACTTAGGGTTTAATACTCGCTTCTGCAGAAGTTCCTATACACTAGATTATTTAAACAAGTCTTCAACAGTTTTAGGTTAACGATAATTTGTGTTTAATTAACAAAATAAGCAAAATTACTACTTTAAAAACATCTAAAAACTTGCATATTTTAGAGAATGGAATAATATTTCTGCATTTAATGAATGGTTTTATTTGTATGTATTTAGAGAATGAAAAACAATTTTCCTAGCACTACGATGCAGTCAGAGATTCTCTCGCAGTAACTACGCTATTTGAGTTTTATATCTTTTATTAGAATACTTCTTACCTAGTACTTTTAATCACAATATCTCAAGAAACCTTGTTTCTTATGTTGAAAATAGAACTATTCTCGTCAGATGTTGGAAGCAAGTGAGGGAACGTTTAGACCGTGTGGGGGTGTTTGTTATTCACATCATAACAATTTCCTAATGCTTCCTGTTCTTCTTTTCTAAATGTTTTTCCAACTTTAGTTTTTGTAATTCTAGAAGTCGATTGTGTCAGATTGCCTAGATATATAACTGGGATTGACTTACAGATCTTTTCCTCTGCTACAATTAACGTGTGTTGTTTACAGCAACAAGGTCTAATTAGACTACGTGCTTGTACGCCTCTGTGAATCCACTGTAAATCTTATCGTTTTAAGGTTTAGTGGTTGTGTACTGACGATCAGAAGTAGTTACAATGGCTTGCTAAACCCAGCTGGTCGAAAGTTTGTGATAGATTAGGCTGGATTACCTTGTGGGGATAAACAAGATTATACGTCAGGAAATGACCAATAAGAAATATAGCCCTGTGGCTAATGATATGAAAGATATTTCACGTGCCATAAAGAGAAAATGTCCCCTCTTCTCGGAGAGGAAGTTTTGTAAGGTTAGTAAAGTACACTCCGAGAAAGGAGAAAACATTATAAATGAACGTAAGGGTAGATGAGAAAAATAAGGTTGGAAAAAAGATAGGCAGAAGAAACGAACGATCGATTGTCATTTTGTGACAACTGTAACTTTGACACTTCCATTTGTTGAAAGTCTCCCTAATCGATCATTATTGGCGTTAGAATTGTAGAGAAAAAGATTTCGACTTTATCATAGTGAAGACCAAAGAGAAGAACACATAACACAGAAACTATCGAGAAACAGAAAACATGTTTTGTGTTAACAGAAAAAGGGTGTCCACCTTAGTTCTCCTGGGAAACTGTTGAACCAATATATCAACAATATAATTTCTAGAATCTGTGAGATAAGTACACAGGGTGTCCGAACGAGAGCAGGTAGATTTGAATTGCCCGCCATTTCTGCGGATTTTGTTTCTGTCACTTCATATTTGGCAGACGTCAAATAGAGACGTGGCAAATTCATTATGGAGAGGTACACGTATGAACAACGCGTTTAAATAGTTAAAACTTATTAACAAAATCAGTGTTCAATTGCGGTGACTCGGCGTAAATTACGTGACATTTTGAGTCGTAATCATGTGCCTGCAGTATGCACAATTCAGCGTTTAGTGGCGGTATTTGAAGAAACTGGTTCGGTGGTGAATCGCACAAGACCTCCAGCACCTCGGAGCGCTCGTTCATTGAAAAACATTGCTGCTGTGCGTGAAAGTGTGGCTGAAATGCCGGGCACCTCCATCAGACACCGTTCACAAGAACTTGGCCTATCTCGGTCATCTTTACACACAATTTTGCGTAAAGATCTACACCTACACCCATATAAGATCCAGCTGACGCAAGCTCTTCAACCTGCAGACCACGAACGGCATCGTAATTACAGTAAGTGGATGTTAGAAGCCATTGAAAATGACCCTGAATTTGGGAAGAAAATCATCATGAGTGATGAGGCTCACTTCCACCTCAGTGGCTTCGTAAACAATCAAAATAGCCGTATTTGGGGGAAGCGAAAATCCACGAGAGATACACGAGAAGCCTCTACATCCTCGGCGAGTGACAGTCTGGTGCGCTATGTGAGCTGGAGGTGTGATTGGTCCATACTTTTTTGAGAACGCTCATGGCAATGCTGTTACGGTCAATGGCGAACGCTATCGGGACATGATTAACAACTTTTTCGGTCCGCAATTGGAGGATTTGGACCTACGTGACATGTGGTTTCAACAAGATGGCGCCACGTCGCACATAGCACGCGACACAACAGAAATTTTGAATAGGATGTTTCCGGACAGAAATTAATTTCGAAATTTGGCGACATCGACTGGCCTCCAAGATCGCCAGATTTAACTCCATTAGACTTTTTAATGGGGTTTTTTGAAAGGGAAGGTGTACCAACAAGCCACAGACTATTGAGCAACTCAAAGTCAATATTCGAGAGGATATTGCCGCTATACAAGTTGAAACATGCGAAAATATCATGCAAAATGTGCTCCAAAGGGCGCGCTTCTGTATGGCTAGCAGAGGTGGCCATTTAAATGATATAGTGTTCCACTCATAACTGCCAGGTCTAAATAAAACATACGTAACATAAAATTGACAATTGTTTCACTTTTAGACTAGTTATTCAAAAACAAAATCTACCTGTTCTCGTTCGGACACACTATATTTCACACTTTCAGTTTCTAATGTGTGCTACTTACAGAATTTGCGTATAAATACAAAACCACAAGGTTTTTCATATTTCGACATACACGCTAATATAACCGACGGACCTTGTGTCTAGGTTGAACGAAGCACCTCGCTAAAACGAGGCAAAATTTCTATTAAAAACCCCAACAAACTTGCGTATGTTTAGAGAATGGAACAATGTTTTTGTATTTAAAGAATGGTATTATTTTTATGTATTTGGAGAATGGAAAAAAAATTTCAGTATCTAGAGAATTGAAAAGTGTTTCTGTATTTAGAGAATGGAAAATGTTTCCATATTTAGAAAATTGAAAAGTGTTTCGGTATTTAGAGAATGAAATAATGTTTCAGTTTTTTTAGAGAATTGAATGCTGTTTCTGCATTCAGATAACACAATAACTTTTCGAGACGTGCCTTCCTTGCAAGGAATCCGCCCTGACAGTCGGTGGCCACAGGTTAATGTATGGTATCTTTGTTTTGCAGCATGATCTCTAAATATTCCCAGCACCGAGGATATTGTTGCAGATCGTCCCGCCGTATTTGTCCGTGAGATTTTGTTTGTCGAGTCTGGAGAATTATCAACACTTTGACGCACACGACGTTGTCTGAGATCAAATTAACAGACTACTCCCCCCTCCCCTTCACCCCAAACAGAGCAATTAAAAAAAAATACTTTTCTTTTCGTGAGTCGTACACCCGCAAACAATTTTTTTTTAATTTTGCTTGATAAATCAAAGGGGACACAACATTTTTTTTTTATTAAAAAAGGGAGCCAAGCAAAGCTCAACTTCAAAGAGAAGTTTCAGATTATAGTCCGTGCATTAAAACAATTCTGTACATTTTCTTGCATAACATTTCTTCTCTTTAAAAAATTATGTTATGTCAGATATTGATTTCTGGTCCTGCTGCATGTATTTCTGAGAGATCAATGGACGTATTTATACCCGTGAGTACGCTATCGCTCCTTCGATAGTGCAGACGACAGTGCTAATGTTGACGGTTGTGGGTGCAGTATGAGAATTGAGATAAAATAATATTTGATGTTTACTCACGTTGCGAATGGTAACAATTTAATCCCAGATAAATTGATTTATTTATTTTATGATAATTAAAATGATGTGGAAATGAAGCATACAAGTGCCAAGAATGTTCCAATGTTACTTGACTGCTTGCAGAGAAATATTCCCCCGTGTTTTCGTGTTTATTGTTTTGATGCTAACAAAAACTGTATCTTATCTTTCATAAGCGCAACAATTTTTGTGGCAGAGTTGGGGCTCTAATTGTGTACGCTGTTCTCCGGTAACGACCCTGGCTGTGGACACGGAACTAATTTGGATGTGGTATTTTCTGCTTGAAGGAATCATTTGCCTCCGCGGAGCAGCCAAGCAAGCATTATGTATACAGTCTGGTAATTTCACAGGCAGCATTGTACGCTCGCTGATTTGGCGATGAGCATTGTGGGCTTGTGCATGTTATATCGAATAGTCGCGATTTGGTTTGTCATGTGGAATTACTTTTCAGAACGGAAATTTCGTGTTCGGGAGAGCTCACAATGTTGTGTAAATATTTTATTTTTTACTTGAGATATAGATAAGTGTATGCTACGATTGTCGGTTTTATGTCATGATAAAGAAGTGCAAATAGTTCATGTTCTTTTGTTATGTCTATCTATCTATCTATCTATCTATCTATCTATCTATCTATCTATCTATCTATCTATCTATCTATCTATCTATCTATCTATCTATCTATCTATCTATCTATCTATCTATCTATCTATCTATCTATCTATCTATCTATCTATCAATCAATCAATCTATCTATCTATCTATCTATCTATCTATCTATCTATCTATCTATCTATCTATCTATCTATCTATCTATCTATCTATCTATCTATCTATCTAATCTATCTCTATCTATCTATAAAGTTCGTTCGTTCTATCTATCCGTCCATCCATTTATCTATCTACCTATCTATCTATCTATCTTATCTTATCTTGTCTTGTCTGTCTGTCTGCCTGTCTGTCTGTCATCCTGTCTGTCAGCCTGTCTGTCAGTCTGTCTTTCAGCCTGTCAGCCTGCCTATCTAATCTATCTATCTATCTATCTATCTATCTATCTATCTATCTATCTATCTATCTATCTATCTATCTATCTATCTATCTATCTATCTATATATATATACATTTACCTATCTGTGTGTCTGCCCGTTTCTCTGCCTTTCAGCCTATCCATCCATCCGTGTGTATATATATACTGCTCAAAAAAAGTTAAAGGCCACTTTCAATTTTTAGGTCATTTCAACTATGCTGTTTTTTTTAAAACCTGAACACTCAGTCAAAAAAGTTTTGCTGCATTTTGTTGCATGCTTAAACAATGTTTGTTAATCTGACAATAAATCAAATCTGTGTTAAGTGTGTGTACCTCCAAGGTCAATCAAATGGACGTGGTGGAAAGGGAAATAATGCATGTTTGAAAAGGCTTCCTATGGCAAAGCCTGTTGATAACATTGCTGAAATTTGCTTTTCACGTGCAAGTCGTGACTATGGTGAACACATTTCACCCACTTTTCGGAAGGAACGGGCAATGGGTATGTTTGTAACATTTACCATTTTAGCCATGGCTCAGCTAAGACGCTTGACCAATGTTGACAGATGGAGAGCGATGGCATGGCTGCAGGATGATGTAGGGCTGCGAGAAGTTGCTAGGAGATTAGGAGTTGCCCACTCTGTCATACAAACTCTGCGTGATCGCTATAATGCAACCGGCAGTGTCGCAGAACAACGCAGGTCAGGACGTCCAAGGTCTACCACAAGACGGCAAGACACGCTGAGCCATGGCTAAAATGGTAAATGTTACAAACATACCCATTGCCCGTTCCTTCCGAAAAGTGGGTGAAATGTGTTCACTATAGTCACGACTTGCACGTGAAAAGCATATTTCAGCAATGTTATCAACAGGCTTTGCCATAGGAAGCATTTTCAAACATGCATTATTTCCCTTTCCACCACGTGCATTTGATTGACCTTGGAGGTACACACACGTAACACAGATTTGATTTATTGTCAGATTAACAAACATTGTTTAAGCATGCAACAAAATGCAGCAAAACTTTTTTGACTGAGTGTTCTGGTTTAAAAAAAAAACAGCTTAGTTGAAATGACCTAAAAATTGAAAGTGGCCTTTAACTTTTTTTGAGCAGTATATATATTATTGCCAAGTAATCTATATATCACTTAAAATGATACATTGTCACATATGCTATGTATACGTATCATTTTCAAGCAATATATGTTTCCTTTACAAGCAATACGTATTACGCCTACAAGCTACATATATATCACGTACATGCACCACAAATATAAAATGTATAGCAAATATAACCTTCAAGCAAAACATATTACACTTACGTATATATATATATATATATATATATATATATATATATAACTTAGTAAATCAGGTAGCAGTGTACCATCTCTTCTTCACTGTGCAAATGACTGGGAGATGGCCGTAGACCTACCTGGACGAGGTGCATATCTAGAGAGTATAAGACAATCTCACACTCACTGCAGATACGGAGCGAAGGATTCAGGCTTTCGAGCATAAATGTTATAGAAGAATTTTGCGCATTTGCTATAAAGAGCACAAAACAAATGTCTATGTTAGAGAGAAGATAAACACCTATGCAGGCCATCAAGAACCACTTTTGTCAATAGTGAAACGTCGAAAGCTTGCCTGGTTTGGGCATGTAACTCGTCATGACTCCCTTTCGAAAACGATCCTCCAGGGAACAGTCGAAGGTAAACGGAGAAGAGGAAGGCAAAGAAAATCCTGGGCTGATAACATCAAAGAATGGGCAGGACACGGTTTCTCCACACTTGTACGCATTGCTGAGAATAGAGAGCAGTGGAGGACCCTGTCTGCTGATGCTTCCACCATGGCACCCCTACGACCCATGACGGGTTATGGGTTGAGATGAGATGATAAGACAATCTCAAAGACGACCGGATATAGTGCTGCATTCTTCATCATCGCACCAGTTTATTTTGATTGAACTGACTGTGCCATTTGAATCCAGATTGGAAGAGCAACATTTGTTCAAAGCGGCAAAGTATAAGTGACCTGGCCGCGGATCTGAGACACGATGGGTTCCCTGCAAGGGTCATGGCTGTTGAGGTGATGTGGTGAAGTGGGATGTTATAAATATTTATAGGGGACTTAGTGTACTGACTGAGATCAGCTGTGAAGGTATCTATATCTAATAAGAGTAGTGTATTATAGATAACCTTACTTGCTGCCACATATGTATACCTCAGTCAGAATTATTCTGGAATAGTGTGATGACTACGTTATATGTCTAGGGTATGTGTATGATGAAGTGTACGTCATAACAACAACAGACAGATAAACAATTTAATTTATTCCACCACACTTGACAACACTGTGACACTCACATACATATAACACTCTATGAGAATATCTTAAAGGAGTCACTGATAACTTTTCAAATAACAATATGTATTCAGTGCTGTCATGAATGTATATGTGTCCTGATTCAAATACAAAGGGAACCAGGAATCACAATCAATTGTAATTACAAGTTATATGTACAGAATTTATTAATATGAATATTGTAGTGACATATATTATTAATAATATCCTATGTGTGTCAGTTGTGTAGTAGTAATCTGAGGTAATACTGGTTTTGTTTTGTTCAAGCTCTGTTGGTATTTGTCATCATGACTTCAATAGTTTGTTTCTATTGGAACTAGTATTGGAGATGTTCTCAGTTCCTGGTATTAAAACAATTAAATTCCCCTCTTAATGTTATTTTTACAATGTCATTTTAAGATGGGGGTACATAATGTTGAGCTCCATGGCCACACTCTCTTATCTTTCGTGATGACTGCAGTAAAAGACTCCTCTGCTCGATTACTTTAATGAGTTCTGGAGCCACCCCACTGGTTGATATATGGACCAAGGAGTATGCTGTCCACCTCTGGCTTCAGCAAAGCTCTGACCAGGTGCTGCTCAATAACTTTAAGACCACGGTCCCTGAAACAAGAAGGATGTACCTTCTACGTCATAACTAATTTATACTCTCTTTCTACACTGAGCACAATACATCACAAACATTGAGTTCAGAGCGTTAGGCCAACTGTCAGCTTCATCTGAAATACTTTATACCAGTATTTCCCTCCCGAATGGTTACTACGCCTCTGCAATTCCAGCATTATTTCTGTCTAATCAATAATCTAGGTGTCAGTGTACTGTTTGGCCATTCCATGCAGTTTTACTTTCCTCCGACACCTTCTGTTCAGGCTGGAGCAATATAGGCTTTACATCATGTTCGCTACTGAACTACACATATATACAGGCATAAATTAACAATTTACATTCAATTTTCATTAAAAGATATTGAATATTTCAAGCTTACCACAATTCATAGAATAATAAACAGTTTCGTTGACTGGCAATGAATATAGCACAACTCCGATCTGCC
Source organism: Oreohelix idahoensis (assembly GCA_024509875.1). NCBI lineage: Eukaryota > Metazoa > Mollusca > Gastropoda > Stylommatophora > Oreohelicidae > Oreohelix > Oreohelix idahoensis. The sequence continues at coordinate 119,783 of JAMPIV010013933.1, read as the reverse complement.
GATGTCCCAGGCTTTATTTTATAAAAAATATACACTGGTGCTCAACGCACTGCTTCTTAGTAGGTTTATTACAAGATGTGGCAATGAACAGACGCTCTGAATCGAGTATATTCGCAGCTCTACCCAATGAAACCATGTCTACACATCTTTTCAAAAAAGTACTCCTTTTTCACGTTTCCCCTGACAACACAAGATAGTATTTATAGCCCTACCAATCGTGTTTAGTCTTACATTTGTTGCGCTCCAATCAAATAGGAGTTTACATAAAGACTCATTTCCCGTACAATGGTGGCCTAAAATTCTGCCACTGAGCGATTCTGATTTTGGTGCTGTCTGACACCCTCACTATTTTATTTTGGCTATAATTTGGTAATTCCTAGACTATTTGCGTAACGTTTTACATATTATTTGTCAGCAAGTCCTAAGGAACCCAAATATACAAATTTAATGGAGCTAAGTGGCTGCGTTCAAAATATGCAATTTCTTCTACCTCCTGTTTCGAAGATGTGCTGTCTGGGTACTGTAATGTTTTCAAACGTAAACCAGTATAATGTCATATTTCCAATAAGCGTTTTTCAGGATTTTAAAACCTAACTCTCGGATGGGTAGTGTATTTATCACTGACGATTTGAAAAAAAAAGCCAGTGCTTGTGGCCTTACACGCGTGATGGCAGCAATTGTGTATCGCGCGACGCGTGTTTAGTGTTGCATGTGTCCTGCCTTCATTCGCCCCTCTCTCTCTCCTGCTTTATCTGTCTTTTAGTTACGCCGTGTATAAAATGGAATGAATGAAATATTAAATTTAGGTCATTGATCAGTTTGCGTATCTCAAGGTTGTTCCAAGAAATACAGTACACGTTTCATTGAAGAAAGCGGGTAATAATACAGTAGGCTTTTACTATCAACGTGAAAGCGTTACAATTTGCAGACGAATGAGAACACAAGGGGATTTTGCGTACAGTCATTGTGACAGCACTGTTTCTTTTACCATTTCTCTTTTCTTTTATTAAATTTATTTGTTAGGCTTTACATTTACCTTTTAATTTATATATGTGGATTAGAATATTCCACGACATCTCCCCTCTTAAAACAGACATTATATGTCAGTCCTTTATTCTATATACACATAGAGAAATTTATTATTATTTCTGGGGTTTACGGTGATTCTCATCACACGGATGGCGGCTTAAAAAATCCGCTCCCAAATTTGTTTTTCCAGATATATACTCAATGCTAAAATTATATGGAGCCAAAAGTAAGGACCATCGGAGTAACCTAGAGTTCTCATGCCTAGCCTGTGCTAGAAACGATAAAGGTTTGTGATCCGTTTGCAACTTAAATGCCTTCCCATACAGATAAATATTGAATTTCTTTATTGCCCATATTACTGCAAGACATTCTTTTTCGCTAGTTGAGTAGTTGATTTCAGCTTTATTCAACTTTCTGCTAGCATATGCCACTGGGCTTAATTCCCCATCCAATGCATCTGATTTCTGTAGTAGAGTTGCACCTAACCCAATATTACTGGCATCCGTCCTTACTATGAATTCTTGACTTAAGTCAGGTAATTTCAAAATAGGTTTACTTGTGAGCTTTTCCTTCAATTCTTGGTAAGCCATTTCACATTGTGGTGTCCATGTAATGCGATCTGGATGTCCTTTACGTGTCAAATCAGTTAACGGTGCACATATGGAATTAAAGTTTTTGATATACTTCTGGTAGAAACCACATAATGATACAAAGGATCTCACGTCCTTCTTGGTTTGTGGTCTCGGGGCTTTCTTTAGTTTCTCTAAATTCTTTGGGTCAGGGGTCATGTTTCCCTGATAAACTGTGTGTCCCAAAAATTCCAATTCTTTACATCCAACGCAACATTTGGTTGGTCGGGCTGTTAAATTTGCTTCCCTAAGTCGATCAAACAGCATATTCAGAGAGTCAATGTGTTCCTCAAATGTTTCTGTTGCTATAAGGATATCATCCATGAAATTTGTTATACATGGATTATTCAGAGGGTCCAATAATTTTCTCATCATTCTAGAGAAGACACTAGGCACATTCTTCAATCCAAATGGCAATCTATTAAACTCATAGTGTCCTTCTGAGGTACTAAAAGCTAGGTATGGTCTAACCTCAGGCTTTACTGGAATCTGATAGTATCCTTTACTCAGATCCACCTTTGAGAAATATTTAGCTTTATTTAATCTGGCAAACAGCTGATTTGTATCCGGCAATGGATCCACCTGTCCTTCTGTAATAGCATTCAGTCTCCTGTAATCTATACAGAGTCTATGTTCTCCAGAGGGCTTCCTTAAGAGTACAACACTGGAACTATACGAAGATTCACTGTGCGAAATAATTCCTTCCTTCAACAGATAGTCTATCTCTTCCTTCAAAGCTTTCTCCTTAGCAAACGGAATCGAATATGGTTTCATACAGACAGGTGTGGGGTCTATCAGTTTCATATCATATTCCAATAGGTTTGTATGCCCTGGTCGGTCTGTTAACACCTCTGCATGATTATTTAGAACCTGTTGCACTCTCTCTTTCTGAGTTTTCGTTAAATGTGTACTGATTTTCACCTGTGCTGCTGTCTCACAGGGGTGTAATGGATATTCAAATGATGAAAGTGGTTCCTTTTTCATCTCCATGGCGATGGACAAGGTCAACAAGTGTGTCTCTTCCTGATGTTCTCTTTCCAAATATTTCTTCAGGAGATTCACATGATAGATTTTTTCTTTCCCCTTCTTATCTATCTTATAATTTGTTCTAGACACCTTCTCTAGAACTGTATATGGACCCTGCCATCCAATTTGTAACTTATTCTGACTCCCGTGGAGAAGAAGCAGTACCTTCTCTCCCACAGCCAAATCTCTGTCTTTAGCTTTCCTGTTATAATAGGCAGCATGTTTCTTCCTGGCTTGTTTCAAATTTTCATTGGCAAGTTTCCAGCCAGTTTTTAAACGAGTGGTCAGCTCATTCACATATTGGTATGAAGATGTAATGTTTTCCTCTGCCTTTTCATCAGTCCACGTTCTTAACAAAGCTTCGAGTGGACCTTTTATTGGCCTTCCAAACAATAATGTTGCCGGGGCCATACCGGTTGAACTATGGGGTACCTCCCGATAAGCAAAGAGGGCGGCGTGCAGGTACTGGTCCCATGTATCTGGTTTTTTCGTGTGCCAACTTTCTCAGGATCGACATCAACGTGCCGTTAAATCTTTCCACTTGGCCGTTCCCTTGGGGATGGTACACACTACAATGGAAGTGTTTGGCCTGGAAGATCCTGAAAACTTCTTCAGTTAGTTTCCCCTTGAACTGAGAGCCATTATCAGTCAAGATTTGATTGGGAAAGCCTAACCTTGTGAAAATTGTGAGCAATGCCTCTGCCACATGTTTAGAATCAATCGATGACAGGGCTACTGCCTCTCCCCACATAGAACAAGTGTCCACCAGAGTCAGAATGTAGCTGTTCCTTCTCTTGGTTCGGGTGAGAGGTCCCACAAGATCCACGGCAACTCTCTCAAAGGGTGTTCCCACTATGGGCATTTCCCCCAGAGTTGCTGGTGCAGTCCAATGTTTAGGTGCTACTCGTTGGCACTCTGGACAGGATTTTACATATCGTTTGATATCTTCAGTTATTCCTGGCCAGAAATAGTGACAAGCTATTCGCTGTCCTGTTGCGCTGATTCCCATATGACCACTGAAGGGAATCGCATGCCCTAGTTCCAACACTTTAGTCCTATATGAAGTGGGAAGGACCAGCTGTCCGTGACCATTGGATTCAGATCCAGCCTTCCTATATATCAGTTTGTTCTTCATATAAAACTCTCCCTTGCCTGGAGGTGTATGAGATTTGGGCAACTTCTTGAAACATGGCTTGAGTGTTTTGTCCTCAGCCTGTGCCTTCCTCATCTCATCTGGGTGAGTATTTATTGGATTATCCTCCTCCTTTTTAGACTGTGATCTGGTCTGCACTGTTGCCAATATCACAGGTCTCTTGGGATTCCCCAAGAAGACATATCTACACCCCAATATCAGAGGGTAGATTGGCTCATTTATCACTGCTGCTTTTATGATTCCTTCCACATATCGCGTTTTCACTTTTAATCGGGCGACGGGAAGTGTCATGGTAGCTACATCCTTGGTTGCAGTTTGAATCTCCACTGTTTCTGTGGTGTATTTATCGGCCTGCACCAGGTGAGAACTCACAACGGAATCGTAATCTAAACCGGTATCATATAAACACCTTATAGTGACACCATTACAGATGACATCTTCACACACTGGGGGGGTGGTATGGTTCCTGTAGTTCTTCCTGTTTGACCTTCTTTTCCTTTTTCCCCGATGTCATAGCAGCACAATGAGGAGGTTTCCTTCTACAATGGTCAGTGTCATGATTGTTCATCTTACAATTTTTACACCACCTTTTTCCTTGGTTGCAAGATTTTCTTTCATCATATTTCCTTTCATCGAATTGTGGGGTTTTATTTTTATTTTTATACCGTGGCCTATCAAACTGGTGCTTACCTTTGTTTTGATCCCTAGGATCAAATTTATTAAAGTTCTGGGGTGCCCTAAAGTTATCCACTTGTTTCTTTTTATTACCTGTTACCTCTGCTTGAGCTGCTTGATACCTTTCAGCAACATTTAGCAACTCACCCAGCCTCTCTGCACCTTGTTCCATGAGAAACTTTCTCAGGTCTGGAGCCATGGACTCTCTTAGTTGCTCTATGAGGACCATTTCCTTAAGATCTTGGGTTTTCCCCAGAGAAGTCCATTTCTCCAAGTATGTCTCTATTCGTGCAGAGAACTGGTGATAGGTTTCACCTGACAGTAGTTTAGCATTCCTAAATTTTTTCCTATAGAATTCTGCATTCTTTTCATATCTTAACAAAAGAGCCTGCTTTAGCATGTCATAATTTTCCTGATCACCTCTGCTCATTTTTGCAAAAACTTCATAAGCTGCCCCACGAAGTCCTTGAGATAACTTTAAGCTCCACCTTTCTCTCTCTAACCCATATGTGGTAGCTAATAGTTCATACCTATTTAGATAGCTCTCTATATCATCGTCTTTCTCAACAAAATGATCTAAATGAAAATTCATAGCTGAGGTTGAGGCTCCTTGGCTAGCAGTGGCATCAGAGGCAAAGGGACTGGCACCATTTTCAGGAGCATGGCCCTGAAACTCAAACTCCCTTAGTCGTAACTCATGTTCCCTTTGTAATCTCTTCTCCTCCTTTTCTGCTTCCCTTTCTGCAGCTAATCTCTTCTCTTCTCTTTCTGCAGCCTGTCTTCTTTCCTCGGCTTCCAATGCTTTAGCCTCTTTGTCAGCCTCAATCTGCAACCTCTTAGCCTCAGCCTCAATCTGCAACCTCTTAGCCTCAGCCTCAATCTGCAACCTCTTAGCCTCAGCCTCAATCTGCAACCTCTTAGTCTCAGCCTCAGCCTCAAATTGTAACTTCTTAATTTCCCTTTCAGCCTCTAACTTTCTTTCGGCTTCAAACCTTCTTTCTTCGCGTTCAATAAATTTGTCACATTCCGTAGTGACATAGGCAACCATAACTTGCCCATCTAATCCTAACTCTTTTGCAGTCTGAACAGCAGCAGATCGAAATTTGGCTAGGTCCGCCATTGTCTATCAGGTAAGTTTATAAAATGTCTAACTAACAATTCAATCTCTAAATATATATCTAATGGACAACACAGGCACCGAGAGCTCAACCTTATTTATTTTCACCCAAGGATACCTTTTAATTCTTATATTCCCTGAAGTGAATTACCCCCAATATTTTTAATAGGGAAAGATTCAAAATCCCAAGAGCGAGACCCCAATATATGTGGTGAAGTGGGATGTTATAAATATTTATAGGGGAACAAAGGGAACCAGGAATCACAATCAATTTTAATTACAAGTTATATGTACAGAATTTATTAATATGAATATTGTAGTGACATATATTATTAATAATATCCTATGTGTGTCAGTTGTGTAGTAGTAATCTGAGGTAATACTGGTTTTGTTTTGTTCAAGCTCTGTTGGTATTTGTCATCATGACTTCAATAGTTTGTTTCTATTGGAACTAGTATTGGAGATGTTCTCAGTTCCTGGTATTAAAACAATTAAATTCCCCTCTTAATGTTATTTTTACAATGTCATTTTAAGATGGGGGTACATAATGTTGAGCTCCATGGCCACACTCTCTTATCTTTCGTGATGACTGCAGTAAAAGACTCCTCTGCTCGATTACTTTAATGAGTTCTGGAGCCACCCCACTGGTTGATATATGGACCAAGGAGTATGCTGTCCACCTCTGGCTTCAGCAAAGCTCTGACCAGGTGCTGCTCAATAACTTTAAGACCACGGTCCCTGAAACAAGAAGGATGTACCTTCTACGTCATAACTAATTTATACTCTCTTTCTACACTGAGCACAATACATCACAAACATTGAGTTCAGAGCGTTAGGCCAACTGTCAGCTTCATCTGAAATACTTTATACCAGTATTTCCCTCCCGAATGGTTACTACGCCTCTGCAATTCCAGCATTATTTCTGTCTAATCAATAATCTAGGTGTCAGTGTACTGATTGGCCATTCCATGCAGTTTTACTTTCCTCCGACACCTTCTGTTCAGGCTGGAGCAATATAGGCTTTACATCATGTTCGCTACTGAACTACACATATATACAGGCATAAATTAACAATTTACATTCAATTTTCATTAAAAGATATTGAATATTTCAAGCTTACCCCAATTCATAGAATAATAAACAGTTTCGTTGACTGGCAATGAATATAGCACAACTCCGATCTGCCGATGTCCCAGGCTTTATTTTATAAAAAATATACACTGGTGCTCAACGCACTGCTTCTTAGTAGGTTTATTACAAGATGTGGCAATGAACAGACGCTCTGAATCGAGTATATTCGCAGCTCTACCCAATGAAACCATGTCTACACATCTTTTCAAAAAAGTACTCCTTTTTCACGTTTCCCCTGACAACACAAGATAGTATTTATAGCCCTACCAATCGTGTTTAGTCTTACATTTGTTGCGCTCCAATCAAATAGGAGTTTACATAAAGACTCATTTCCCGTACAATGGTGGCCTAAAATTCTGCCACTGAGCGATTCTGATTTTGGTGCTGTCTGACACCCTCACTATTTTATTTTGGCTATAATTTGGTAATTCCTAGACTATTTGCGTAACGTTTTACATATTATTTGTCAGCAAGTCCTAAGGAACCCAAATATACAAATTTAATGGAGCTAAGTGGCTGCGTTCAAAATATGCAATTTCTTCTACCTCCTGTTTCGAAGATGTGCTGTCTGGGTACTGTAATGTTTTCAAACGTAAACCAGTATAATGTCATATTTCCAATAAGCGTTTTTCAGGATTTTAAAACCTAACTCTCGGATGGGTAGTGTATTTATCACTGACGATTTGAAAAAAAAAAGCCAGTGCTTGTGGCCTTACACGCGTGATGGCAGCAATTGTGTATCGCGCGACGCGTGTTTAGTGTTGCATGTGTCCTGCCTTCATTCGCCCCTCTCTCTCTCCTGCTTATCTGTCTTTTAGTTACGCCGTGTATAAAATGGAATGAATGAAATATTAAATTTAGGTCATTGATCAGTTTGCGTATCTCAAGGTTGTTCCAAGAAATACAGTACACGGTTCATTGAAGAAAGCGGGTAATAATACAGTAGGCTTTTACTATCAACGTGAAAGCGTTACAATTTGCAGACGAATGAGAACACAAGGGGATTTTGCGTACAGTCATTGTGACAGCACTGTTTCTTTTACCATTTCTCTTTTCTTTTATTAAATTTATTGGTTAGGCTTTACATTTACCTTTTAATTTATATATGTGGATTAGAATATTCCACGACAGGTGAGTGCAAGAGGGCTCGTGGCTGCATCTGTATGATTTATTTAAACTGTTGAGCTCAGGGGACAGTCGAGATCAAGGGCACTGAAGAGGATTAGTGAAACTGCGGAAAAGGCATCATGCTGGCTGTGGAACAACCGCAATGGGCTATGGAACTCGGGACAGTAAACTCTATCCCCACCTGCGTTACAGGATACATCCGGAAAGTGAAAAATTTTTCTAAGTCCGCATTACATTGAATTTTTCGTTGTATTGGTGAAAGGACAGTGGCTTACAGGTAACACGCGGTGTATTATAGGAAGTGTCTGGCGCAAGTAGATTTCAGTTGCTAGCGCGTAGTGGCTTTAAGCCTCGTTGACTTTGCGCAGGTGGGTCAGCGTCTATCCCTAGTCATGGTGTGTTGTGGAACGAACGCAACAATTTGTTTTCAACATAAGGGTTACTTTCACAAATGCCTCCGGCTGGCAGAATTGTGGATTTTAAAGCAGCAACCAAGGTGGAGTGGGTTCATATTCTACATAAGACAACAGGAGGCGGAGACACTTGAGAGTCATGACCCAGGTGGGCCCGCCCCCCTTAGAGTGAACAGGAGATTAAAGGGCCGAAACACTTTATCGACGGGGGGGACTACTTCTGATGATCAGATTGCCTCCTGATGTATCGCTCTGTATAGAGTTTCCTATCATCTTTATATATATATATATATATATATATATATATATATATATATATATATATATATATATATATATATATATATATATATATATATATATATATATATATATATATATATATATATATATTACTGTCCTTCGACTCATATATCGCTTACAAGTAATACATATATCACTCGCATGCATTGCAATACCTAAGCCATTTCTTCCACTCACTTAATTAAAATGGAGCTTGCGTAGAAGAGAAGGATTGAAGTGATTTGACTAGATCACTAATATGGAACTAATGACAAGAACCAGACACGTGCCAATGACACAAGAGGTGAGATGAAGTTGCTGGAGATAGATAGGAGACACATTGACGGAATCTGCTGATAGCAATGCAATGCAATCTCTGTTCTGGAATCCCCATAGTAAAAGAAGCCGAAGTACACTGAAAAACACACGGAGAAGATAACTGGAGATAGCAATAATACTTATGAGAAAGACATGGATAAATATGATGGCACGGGACAGGAAGATTTGGCATGTAGATCTACACCTCTTGGGAAGTTACCGAAGGATGACGATGATTTAATTAACATAATTTTAAAACAATCAGTCAATACACATCCTGAGACATTAAATACTATTTATGCCTTCCAGGCTTCAGCTTATCAATGACAAGATAGTCGTTGTTGTTTAGATGATGAGAGACTCGCCATTTCGCCGCATTAGTCCCCGGTATCACAACTATAGGCTTGAGTTTAATGAGATGAACAAGAATAACTTCAGGACACGCGATGAAGTTCCATATCGGTGGTCTGAATCAATGTCACAATCGATTCTTTGCAGGAATGACGCGGATCAAGTTTCTCTGAACAGAAAATGTTCCTGTTACTTCAGGCTGTACTCACCTATTCAGAATTTGTAGGCCATATTTGATCACTTGAAAGTCATTTCAGAGCACTAGAAAATGTGGGGGAGGGAGGAAAAAAGGAAAGGTGAGCGTTTTTCAGAAGTCAAATAGTTCAATACTGATTTTATTAACTTGTAGTAATGTCCGTAAAAGCTGTTACACTAATTTTAACTCAATTGCAGTTAAGTGGTTCTTACTTCGGAAAATGTTGTCTTAAGTGAGCTACTTACGTTTAGTATGAAGTTACGATGAGCTTTGACTAACGCTTGCTTAGTAACCTTGTAGCGACTGAAGTAGTTTTAATTTGTGACAGCACTTTGTGAAATCTGTCGCTGTGGTAGTTGGCGTTATATCTGCCTGCCCGTCTCAGCACGGGGACATAAATGGTGCGACTACCAAACGTGACTTATTGTCAGGCAACCACGTCAAATTTTAAAAGGCGGAAATACCTATATCCGACGCTTTCTAGTTTCTCGTGAGTATTTAAGTTCGTGTAACAAAAGTCGATTTGGAGTTTGTTGTTTTGGTTTTTTTTTCCCTTTCGTTACTTTGTTGAACATCACGTGGCGTGACGCTGACTCTATAAACTTTTGCATTCCCGTGGATAAAAAGGTAACCAGTTAGTTCCTTTAAGCTTTGGCTGAAACTTCTATTTTTATTTGGTTGCTTTAAATCTTCAGATTTTAGCGACTAAGCAAATGTGTCTCGCGGGATCTTGAATAATGAAAGTTGAAGATTAGCGGAAAGATGCCATTTTCCGGTCTGCAAGTCGTGTAATTTATTTATCACCATTAAGGGATTTAGGTGAAATTGTGTTATAGTCGATAACGCTCGTGCTGCTGTTCCGAATTTTGTCTTTCTTGTCCTTGGATATTTTTGGTGTAACTTTTCTTATTATTGTCGCTGTTGCAAGTGATTTTATCAATAAGTATATTTATTCTTTTCGAACCAGGGTGTGGGACCAAAAAACTATTTTTAGGAATGTTGCCTTATTTTGGCGATGCGTGCTCCGTTTAACTTAGACATAAGGTCCGTCGGTTATATTAGATCGCACGGGAAAATATTAAAGATCTTCGTGGTCTAGTAGTTTTGTATATGAGAATACACTGAAACTAGAGCTGCCGGCTCATGTACAGTGCGAGTGGTGTTCGCCCTTGCAGCCGTTTTAGGGAAAGGGCACCACAATATATTTGTTAAAATTTAAAAATTAAAATGTTATGAGAAAAATTAACACATTTTATTTCAGAGTTTAAAGTACTATTTATTTTTATGTTTATAATGATTTCGTTTCTTAAATATACATTTAAGAAAAAATATACTCAAAGTCTGTATTATTTTTTTTTTCGAAACATCTCACTGGACACCCGTCTGTAATTCAACATAGATTTTTTTTTAAACTACCTACCAGTAGATTAATAAAGCATAACTGTATTATGTTTTTGTAAAATGCTACAGGTAGCATCACTTGCGGATCTGTGAGATTCAACTCAATAGTATGCAATTAGGTCTCAGTACAGTACGGCTCGGGAGCGATGCGCTGTTACATGACCTCACAGCACCTTTAAAAATCCCTTGGGCAGGGGCGTGCTACAAAGAAAAGTAGCAAACACATTTTTTTTTAAAATCTGTTTGAAAGAGAGGGAAAAATTCACTAGAGGTAACAGTTATCGGCCTGGTAATTGGAACAGAGGAACTGTGGAAGATAGTGATAGCTAGGAAATTAGAAGGTAAAAGTTAGAAGGTAAAAGTTAGCAGCAAATACCTGAGTAAAAACAAAATGACAGAGTATTTAAATAACGACCCAGGTTGAAACTTGACTTTGATTTATTCCTATCTCTGGGGATGCGAGTTTTCAGTTGTTTTTATCTTTGTGCCAAGCAATGGAATGTGAAAGTTTAATTTTTCTATGTGCCATGTAGTGGAATGTCCACATTTTTTTTTCTCCTCCAGGTAATGGATGTCCACTTTTCTCTGTTCCAGGTAATGGATGTCCACTTTTTTTCTCTGTTCCAGGTAATGGAATATCCATGCCTTTTTATTAGCTACTTTGTGTTTCCAAACAGAGTGCTCATCATTTTTTTCTTCGCTGTTTAAGCAGCATAGAACCACCATTGCAGCCTGGGCTAAGCATACACGTGCTTTAGCAACGGTAGTTTATGTAGATATTTGTTTTACATGATGAGTTTTGCCAGTCCAGTGCATATAGGACGTTACAGAGGGTGAACATGTGTTAAGATAGTCCAGATATGGGCGGACGTGAAGACATGTGACGGCCTAGAAGATAGTGCACAACAGTTAGCATTGACCACTTTTAACTACACGTCGTCGAGAATATTTTATTAGGGGAGATAGTCATAACAACCAAGTGCACTTATTACTAATCTGGGTTGTTTGCTACCAAGACGTATTGCTTCCTACCTTTGTAAATCTTCATTTAGAAGAATTTTTCTTTCTCTCTTGAGTGAAGATATTTTAGTGAAGATCTTCATGTCTTTTTTTTCCTCGACATTGTTTATAAGAATATATACAAGGCAACTAAGGGAAAAAGCTCAATTCAGTAATCCAAGTCAGAAGAAGTTCCTCTGCTAAGGAGGTTCATGACGTCATCCAGACAAAGCCGAAAGAAGAGACATGGAGACAGAAATGAAAAAGATAAGGAAGAAATTGAAATATCTGGAACTGATGGTTCGAGTCAATAAGAGCTGCCATACTTTTGTTGAAGGCTTGTGTTCCATAGGGAGCTAAAGGGTTATGATTGTATTTCGGAACTTTTTATTGCTCGTTCTGTCTGAAATGTTACTGTCACAGATCTTTACTACTTCCTTCCATGGTGGTTTACTACTAGAATTCTTTAGTCCTATCTTATCATGACTATTGTTTCCAAAGAGTTTTGTTCATCTCTTTTACGGAGGTACTTTATAGAAATGTTCAGTTTGTTTTTGTTTTTTTTTTTGTTTTATTTTGTGGGTTTTTTTCTAGCGATAGTTTACCAAAAACCTCCGTTCCCATCTTTTCTAGGAAATGTTAACCAAAATAACGAAATTTGGTTACAATAAAGTAAAACATATAATAAAAATGCAAAATCACACGACAACAACCAAGAATACTTCGGGTATATCACAATATATTTCAGTTTACTGAAAAATCGTTACGGAGGTCAGAGTCCAAGAGCAATAAGCCCAGGAACTGACAACAATGCCAGAGGAAAGGAAATTGCAAAGATAAACAGGAAGTTGTCGCACAGAATATAATATCAATGCAAGAAGGAAAACAATTCCTAGCTAGCTGCAAAAGTTTCGAGCAAATCCTGATCAAGTCATTCAAAGAATCTAAGCAGGGCAGGATTGCATGGCATTAACTAAATGAACGCCCATGCTCCAAAAATAATTGAAACGCAAAGAAGAAGACGAAGACAGATAGAAACCAGAAATAATGGTGTCGAACAAAACCATCTTTGGATACCGTTTTACTGCGTCATCTCGTCCGGTCGGGTAATACTCGCTAATTTTAACCCATACAACAACAACTACAAATATATATATATATATATATATATATATATATATATATATATATGTATATATATATATATATATATATATATATATATATATATATATATATATATATATATATATATATATATATACATATATATTACAGACATTCAAAAATCCGGCCATCGATAATCCGGTTCCTTCAGATTTCCGGTATGGATTTCGGAGCGCATTTTTAAATTTACCGCGTTGGCGCGCCACTGTTTTCTGGAGCAGTTTATGTTTTGATGCAGCTGTTGGGTCTTGCTTGCACGTGTTAACAGGCATTCCTGCTCATTCCTTCTCATTTTATCATTTATTTGCTGCTGTTTAGCCCCATTATGGATTCAGCAAATAAAAGAAGTGGTGTAAAACGTAAACATCGTGCATTGTCGATCGCAGATAAAGTATACAGGTAGTCATTTTCTGTTAAATATATACAGAATATATAACCATAAAAAATCCGGCATTTTCAAAAAATCCGGCACTCCTCAGGTCCGGAGGTTTCCGGATTTTTATATATATATATATAGCATTTCAGATTGTTTCCTATTTTATATTTTTAAATAGTGAACCACAATTTTCACCATATTCATTTCCGAATAAGAAGTAAGAAGAATGGTGCTAATCCAGTGGAGTTCCGCCAGACTGCGCGAGTTTGCTACTTGTGGGCACTTTCCCTGTACTGTGGCGTCAAGGCAAAGGGGGAAAGGTCAAGAGTTGCCGTCACCTGTACCATTCCTGGAAAAAAAAACACTCAATAGAAATACAAATAGTATCAAGCTTACCCCTGCTTTCTGTGAAAATGCTCAAGCAGACGTCTGAGAGTGCACGCAGAGTTTGGCTACTTAGTGGGCAAGCTTACCCCTGTAAAAATGCTGGCGTCTGAGAGTGCACGCAGGAGAAGGGCAATAGAAATACAAAGTTCAAGTTACCCCTGCTTTCTGTGAAAATGCTCAAGCAGACCTGAGAGTGCACGCAGGAGAAAAAGGCAATAGAAATACAAATAGTATCAAGCTTACCCCTGCTTTCTGTGAAAATGCTCAAGCAGACGTCTGAGAGTGCACGCAGGAGAAGAAGGCAATAGAAATACAAATAGTATCAAGCTTACCCCTGCTTTCTTTGAAAATGCTCAAGCAGACGTCTGAGAGTGCACGCAGGAGAAGAAGGCAATAGAAATACAAATAGTATCAAGCTTACTCCTGCTTTCTTTGAAAATACTCAAGCAGACGTCTGAGAGTGCACGCAGGAGAAGAAGGCAATAGAAATACAAATAGTATCAAACTTACCCCTGCTTTCTTTGAAAATACTCAAGCAGACGTCTGAGAGTGCACGCAGGAGAAGAAGGCAATAGAAATACAAATAGTATCAAGCTTACCCCTGCTTTCTTTGAAAATACTCAAGCAGACGTCTGAGAGTGCACGCAGGAGAAGAAGGCAATAGAAATACAAATAGTATCAAGCTTACCCTTGCTTTCTTTGAAAATACTCAAGCAGACGTCTGAGAGTGCACGCAGGAGAAGAAGATTTTCTTTATTGCATCTTATGGAGCTTGGATCCACCGCTGCAGCAGGTTGCCATACAGGAAACTTGCACTAAAGCATGTATGTGCTCCTGTAACGATGGTTTCTGTAGCATTTGTTTTACAAGATGAGGTTGCGAGCCCCATACACAACCACATATTAGTCACCTCATACGACAAGCATAACGGATTAGTGATCCTATTTTTTCCAAGCCTTTTCAGAGACCCACCGGAAACCTCACGGAAAACCACATCTTCACAGA